>CM022752.1:6466261-6468761 GCA_012411365.1 Ameiurus melas | reverse complement strand
GAAAGCAAACTCACGGTCACTCGCGATTTCTTTAGTCGTGTCTGCCAGTCCGATCCGATTCCCAGGATAGCCAGCAAAAACTGGCGGATCAGATATTTGGTGGAGAAATAAAATAATAAAAATAGCAAAAAATTTGACTGGATCTTGTAACAAATTAAAACGATTAGACCTGGTTTTAGAGAAGAATTTTTTTTGGAACAGCAATGAGACTTTGCATTTCGTATATATATATATATATTATTAGTATTGATTTTTACCATATAATACATTTACACTTTATTTCATTTCTTATGTCTGCAGTGCAAGTTATTTTCTGTAAAACCGAGTTTTGCTACTGTAGGCCTTTCCCACAGTAAACTGAACGACGTGTGACATTTTGTGTGTATTATTACGTGTAGAATGCGGTCCCGAGTCCTCAGAGTCTGTTCCTTGTACACAAATTCGACATTTACATCACAACAGGTCTGTTTACACTGATAATACACTAACAGGACCAGTAATACCTGTATATATATATATATATAATTAAACTGTTATCGTGTGTGTACTACAAAAGCAAAAACGTCCAACAGCTAGCAAGGAACCGCGTCACGAACAGCATACTGTTTCATTAGCGCAAAAACGCACACTGAATGGACGATGTTATTTTGGCAGATTTATAAGTAAAAATAACGCTATTGGACTGATACCTGAAATATCCAGTATCAATATCCATAATAATAATAGTAATAATAATAATAGTTACGCACATAAGACTATTTGTGTGTGTATGTGTGTGTACCAAATAATGCAGTAGTTTTAATGTACATCATCCTACACGACGTCATGGTACAGCGATATCCCGGTGTGATATTTGTAACCGTATCACACAGCCTTTAGGGCACTCCACTAACCCCCCCAGCCAGTACATGAGAAGTTCTCGCTCATTAATAACCTGCTGATGAGTGCAGGGCTAGTACAGCTGCTTCCAGAGGAAATGAATGGCAGTCGTGACCAGCGCACGCGACAAACTGTGGGTTTGAATTTTTAAATGCTGATTTAAAAAAAAAAAAAACGGTTTTTATTTAACGGTCGCCGGGAATAACGGTCCGATTTCAATGCGCACGCGCGCTATAGTGATGCACAAATAAATGAACAAACAAACCTGATACTGTATTGAAGAATAACTGGTACAGTTGTAGTTAACACGGGATTGTGTGTGTATGTGTGTGTGTGTGTGTGCGCGCGCGTGTGAGTATTAAGATGCCTCTCTCCAGTTTAAGTCTCCATTTCGGTTTCAAGTTACAAACTCGCTGTAAAAGTTTCACGCGACACTGTTATTTCACCTGATGAAGCCACACACACACACACACACACACACACAAACTCTCACGCACTCTCTCTCATACACACACACACACACACGCGCGCGCGCATATCCTTCATTCAGAGGAAAGAAGAGCTCGTGCGCGGTTCGCCTTTCGTTTACTAAAGAAATAAAGAGCAAACAAACAAACACGTAAACAAACTAAAACGGAATAAAATGCAGAGGAACGCTCGCTTACTCACCCTGATATGATCTGAAGAGAGAAGAGCCAGTGTGTGTGTGTGTGTGTGTGTGTGTGTGTGTGTAGAGAGAGACCTGATCCCACTCTGGTCGGTCACTCCTTTGTAGGATCTCGAGCCGATTCCTCTCGCGCTAAGCGAGGCAGGCACTGGGTGACGTCACGAAGAAAGGGGCGGGGCGAATCACTTGTTTCTGGTGGATGAGCATCAACTGTTGAATGCTAAGAAAGAAGCTAATGGAAGTTTTACCGTCTGTTTTGTTTGTTTGCAGTTAACAAAACTGTTTTTTTATGTTTAAAAAGAAATAATTCGGCTTTGTGTTAATTGTATTGTGTTCCTCACTATACAGTAAGAGTAACAGTGAAGGAAGAATATTACCTCACTGTCTGCACTAGATGATTATTGATCTTGCGGGGTTTTTTGTTGTTGTTGTTGTTTGTAATAAAACTTTTTTTCCAAATAAATTCCATGTATTTATTTTAAAAAATAAATGATATACATACAGACATAGATAATAAAACCAGTTCAAAGATTTACTTCACACTGTGTCAAGACAGAAAGAAGAAATGTCTGAAATGGTTTATTCAAGAACATTCCATATGTTGTTATAAAAAAGATATTTTTTGGTCCTTTTTCAGTATAAAATCCTGTGATGATTTCGAGAAATTTCTCTGTAATATCTTTCTAATTAGGGATCGGGAATAATCAGAACATTTCATGAATGAAGCTCCTCAGATTTTTTTTGCTTCTGAAATTCGAAACAAATATTTTGAGGAAAAATGAAAAGTAGTTTAGTACATTTCCATTCAAATTAGTGTGGTTTATAACGTTGACGTAACGTTGTTATAATGGCAGAGGAACACACGTATATTTAATCGGAAAACAAGCTTTACAGGGATATATAACAATGTGATCATGAATGGGCGGAGCTTTCAGCCTTCTTTAAAGTCGCTCC
>CM022752.1:6448761-6461261 GCA_012411365.1 Ameiurus melas | reverse complement strand
CCTTAAGCATCCTGGAATGATTTACATAATATTAAATATCTAGTAAAAATAAATAAATAAATAAATAAATGACTAATTAAAATGGCAATATATTATTAGACAGCTTAGTATTCATTTGCATCCAGCATACTTGGTTTGTGAGATGCTAATCTTTTAGCTAGCTCAATAAAATTAAACATCAGATGAGTCACAAACATTTTAACTAGCTAGTGGCTAACCATCAGTATGCCAAGTAAAAATAGCAGAGAAATTATTTATGAAAATAATACAAACAAACAATACCAGATTAGCTGTGCTAATAAATTTGTTAGCTAGGGAACTAGCTTTCTCAGCAATTTTATATCAGAAATTATTGAGTGGTCTTCATGGAACTAACTGTCTTGGTATTCTGATTAGCAATCACTGTAAAAACAGTGTAATTTTAGTTGCTCTGAATATTTAGTTATCAGTTAATAAACACATCTGAGGTAAATGTTGACATTCTGGATAATTTTATCTCTTTTCCATCGTCAAGCCATCTTTCCTTCGTCTGTAAAAGACTAAACGGCTAGGGACCAGCTAGCTGAATTGCTAGTCACAGTCATTAGCTAGCTTATGCTTGGGAATTATATTTATAGTTGCCTAGCAACTGTGTTCTTATGACTTTAATCATTTAAAGCAGTAATCGTGCTATTATTCCCATGTTGAAAAACATGAATCCATATGCTACTCGTGCTCTAATTAACAGGAAATTAAAATGCCAACAATTTTCTGTAATAATTTAGAAGATGGATAATGGAGGCTTTTTTTTTTAAGAGCATGGCCTTTATACGTGAAATGCCTACGCAGACCTGCTCTGTGTTCGTCTTTGTAGTCTTTAATTAGTGCTTCGCTCTGCTGAGGCCTGTGAGGTCAAGGCTTCTTTCAGTACTCTTTCAGTATACATACGTACACACACACACACACACACACACACACACACACACACACACACACACACACACACACACACACACACACACACACAGAGTGTATGAGTGGGAAATGAATGAAATGAATATCCACAATAACACCATCTCTGCTGGGTAATTTATTAGGTTTCCTCCATGTTTTTTATTTCTCTGAATTCCTCTCACATGCTCTCAAGGTTGCTGTATACTCTGTGTGTGTGTGTGTGTGTGTGTGTGTGTGTGTGTGTGTGCGTGCGTGTGAGAGAGAAAGAGAGAGAGAGTGGCTTGGCCTCTGTATTTATCAGTATCACTGAAGATGTTTCACCTTTGTATCTATCAGTATCAATGAAGGAGGTGTGGCCTCTGTATCTATCAGTACCAGTGAAGAAGGCGTGGCCTCTGTATCTATCAGTACCAGTCAACATCATCCTCCTTTCTGATGTTCTGAGCGTCTTGGTCATTAGGAATTGAGGACTGCATCTCAATCACAGGATTATTTCATCTCGAATTTAATTCTGGCTCTGGCATCTTCACACCTCTTATTCAATATTATTCCTTTCTCAGATGGTTAGAAACATGTTTTTGAATAGAGTATCTTTAATAGTTTATGAGGACACTTTAAAGAAGAGGCTTTTTAGTGTAGGTCCACTTTCCTTTCGTGTCACTCTATTTCTCAGTATGCTCAGCATTTTTGTCTCCTCTTGACCTGCTCTCCTGCTGTCTTAATCTCCCCCCGTGTCACTTCCTGTCTCTCTCTATGTGAGGCTCGGTGCTCTCCTGCATAGAGAATGTCTCTGCTATGATGTCTGTACAGCTTCAAAGGTGCATGTAATTGAAGCAGCATGTCCTGTGTGTGTGTGTGTGTGTGTGTTTGTGTGTGTGTGAGTGAGTGAGTGCATTTATCTGGGCAGGGTTACCATAGTGACAGGGGCCACATTTCAACTCGTCCTGAAACACACATTTCTAAATCAATTTTTTTCTAAGATAACACTATAGAGCTGTTTCAGAGTCAGTGATATGAGGCATATTGGAATGAGACCAGAGCGCCATGGTGGGCGGGGCTAACTCCAACCTTCATAGACCTTCATATCTACTGTTTCCCAAACAAATCAACAAAAGTATGGTCACGTTACACTGTGTTCACACTAGCAAGCATAAAACTCAGCAGGGGAAAGTTATACATAGTTTCAACGTGGTTATACACAGGCCACACCCACAAGAAAGAACACACCTTGATAGTATTTTCAGCTTTACTCCCTTTGTGATGTATAAATATACATAAGTATGACATGATATGTGTTCAAGATTAACTGGATACAAATAATCAATGCCCATATGTTAATGTTAATGTGAGAATTTCTGAAAGGCTTATTACAGTGATAAAGGAGAGAAATTTTCAGAACCGGTCACAATCACTGTTCAGATTGAAAGAGGCAAAAACTACAAAAGCTCTGCATCTGGCCTTTCTGATCAAGAGTGACCTGCAGAGCAAATCGTCTCGCTGTGGGGGATTTCCGCCCAGCGCTTTTATATCATTTTCGAAAATGTGAATATAAAAGGGGAAAAGACAGAAAGAAAAAAAAAAACAATACATACCTGAATATCACAAAATGTCCTTTTTATGTTTGGCTGAGATGGAAAAGAGTGATGGAAAGTGGACTCTGGGTGTGTCAGTCTTAATAAAGGAGGTGTGTCTTCTTGGTGGGTGTGTCAGTCATAATAAAGGGGTGTGGCCTCTTGGTATGTCAGTCTTAATAAAGGAGGTGTGGCCTCTTGGTGTGTCACAAACGCTAGTAAAGGGGGTGTGGTTTCTCCTCAACTTGAACACGGCAGTTTAAACTGGACTGTTTGTGACATAGAGATTTGCTGTGTCACATGGAAACATCTCCGAACCATATTACATTGAATTTTTCATAAATATATAAAAGGATTTCTCAGGTTTCGATAGACATCTCATCTCATCTCAGACACGATAGGACACTCCTATTAGTACAGACCCTGAGTTGTAAAATCCTCCAGAAATGAAAGTGTTTCATCAGGAATGCTGATGATCGACTCAGGAACTGAGAATAACTTTACAGTTATATAGCAGTAATGTTAAAGCTACAGCCCGGGGCAATGAGATGGAACATTGCTAAGTAGTGCACACTACGGGAGGGTTAATGAAACACAGCTGCAGGTTCACTCTCTCGGCATCTTTTTATTAAACGGCTCGATAAACCGGCACTGTTTTCTCATTATTAACACGGGAACCCCACTGAGAGCAGCAGCCAATTTCCAAATTATTAAATGCTGTTATTATTAAAGTACAGAATGCTAAAACAGCCCGAGGGATGAGCTGTGCACAGAATTCTCACCAAAATAATGAGCTGAAGTGTGCTGCTGAGACGAGCAACTGACCGAGCCTGATGCACACATCCAACCGAGAGTGCATTTTATTTACAGACAGTGAAAGCGATGCTCAGAGACTGAAAAAGCACCGACTTCATGAAAGAATGTTACAAAAACATGAATATACACTTAAATGAATAGAGTTCTTACTTCTACAGTTATTTCTTCCTTATAATTAGTACAAACCACAAAGTTTTATAAAGAAAGGCAATAAAATGCTAAACTCACATATCCTAATGGGCGTGGCCTAATATTATTTGATTGGCTCTTTATCTGAGCACTCTAGAGTGCACCTAGAGTGTATGTGTGTGTGTGTGTTTAAGTGTGGCAAAAGGCTAAAATGTGTCAAACCTCAGTGCGCGCGCACAAACACACACACACACACACACACACACACACACACACACACACACACACACACACACAAATGTTCTGTCTTAAAGCCGCTAATCTGGATTCATTACCCAAAACATGCTGTTTCTGTGAAGCTTGTTTACTCAAACTCTTTAATGGGACAATAGCAATGGGAGTTCTTGTCACAGACACACACACACACACACACACACACACACACACACACACATACACACATTAAAGATTTTACTGTGGGATAACAGATAATAGTAACACCGAACACATTCCATCTGAAGGGTGTGTGTGTGTGTGTATGTGTGTGTACACCATCCTTTCTGTTCATACACAGATCTGAAGTGTTGTAATAGTGAACATAACAAAATCTCAAAATCATAACCTCTCTCTCTCTCTCTCTCTCTCTCTCTCTCTCTCACACACACACGCTTTGGTTGTTGTGATGTTTTTATGCACTTTGTATTGTTTGTTTGATGATTTGTGTCTTTGAACCGTGTGTGTGTGTAATTAAGTGTTTTCTGGCTGCTGCAGTACATCCATCCATCCATCCATCCATCTATCTATCTATCTATCTATCTATCTATCTATCTATCTATCTATCTATCTATCTATCTATCTATCTATCTATCTATCTATCTATCTATCTATCTATCTATCTATCTATCTATCTATCTATCTATCTGTCTATCTATCTATCTATCTATCTATCTATCTATCTATCTATCTATCTATCTATCTATCCATCCATCCATAAAGAATAACAATATTAATAAGACAGAGTATCTAGCAAGAGAATGAGAGAGAGAGAAAAATTTTACAGCCTGTTGTCGCCATCTGTTGGCTACATGATGTACACACACACACACACACACACACACACACACACACACACACACACACATACACATACACACACACACACACACACACAATTACAATTTAATATGCTACTTGTTTTGAGGTGTGAGGATTATTTTTTGGAGCAGTTAGAAGGTGTGAAGGTGTATGTGAGGTCCTTTAGTGTGTGTTTTATTTGTGAAGGTGTGTGGTGGACCGGTTTGGTACCTTTAGTGTATGTGTGTTACCTGTAAAGATATGTGTGGTGGAGCAGATCGGTACCTTTAGTGTATGTGTGTTACCTGTGAAGGTGTGTGTGGTGGACCGGTTCGGTACCTTTAGTGTATGTGTGTTACTTGTGAAGGTGTGTGTGGTGGAGCGGTTAGATACCTTTAGTGTATGTGTGTTACCAGTGAAGGTGTGTGTGGTGGACCGGTTCATCAGAGCTCCTTAAGGTACAGTTGTGTATTGAACTGATTTTTAAACAGATAAAAAAACACACACTAAAACTCCAAGGATGTAGCCCTGATGGTACCACCAGAGCCAGAGAGTACCAAAAGTACAATCATGCTGGATCTCAGGATCATGACTTATCCAGAAGGCATTGCTGAAATATGATTCTTTTATAATTCTTTTCCAGTTTATAAAATGGTGGACGAAACTGTTCATGAGGTCATCACACTCCACAAACACACACACACACACACACACACACACACACACACACACACACACACTCACTCACTCACACACACACACACAGGGAGAAAAGATAAAGATGTAACATGGCAGTGTTTGTGTTTAGATTTAAACTCTGAGTTAGTGTCCGGAAGGCACTAAAGTGCGAGGACCTTCAGGGCATCGCCATGGCAAGTCTTCATGGTATTTTGGCAAACCTTTCTGGCCCAGCGAGAGGGGGAACCGGTTACCGTGGCAACAAGACATCTCCATGCCGACGGTTGAAACAGTGGAGGTCTGCTCTCAAAGGCCTGTTTGTGTCCGGAGAGAAAAGTTGACCTTAAAGAGACAGAAACACACACACACACACACACACACACCAGCCTGATCTCGGGTTTAGTCTGTAGTAATTATAAACTGTGAAGTGATGTCATTGTAATTTATATAAAATTGTGTCTAATCATCCAAAAAGTTTTCTGCAACGCTCATTATTAAACACACACACACACACACACACACACACACACACACACACACACATCTCACAGGAAAAGCTAAAAGTCTCACAGTTAAAGCTAAAAGTCTCAGTAAAAGTTAAAGTCTCTCAGAAAAAGCTAAACATCTATCAGTAAAAGGTCAAAGTCTCACAGTAAAAGCTAAACGTCTCTCAGTAAATGCTAAACATCTCTCAGTAAAAGCTAAACGTCTCTCAGTATAAGCTAAAGTCTCAAAGTAAAAGCTAAACGTCTCTCAGTAAAAGCTAAAGTCTCACAGTAAAAGCTAAAGTCTCAAAGTAAAAGCTAAAAGTCTTTCAGTAAAAGCTAAACGTCTCTCAGTAAAAGCTAAAGTCTCAAAGTAAAAGCTAAAGTCTCACAGTAAACGCTCAAAGTCTCTCAGTAAAAGCTAAACGTCTCTCAGTAAAAGCTAAAGTCTCACAGTAAAAGCTAAAGTCTCAAAGTAAAAGCTAAAAGTCTCTCAGTAAAAGCTAAAGTCTCAAAGTAAAAGCTAAAGTCTCACAGTAAAAGCTAAACATCTCTCAGTAAAAGCTAAAGTCTCTCAGTAAAAGCTAAACATCTCTCAGTAAAAGCTAAACATCTCTCAGTATAAGCTAAAGTCTCAAAGTAAAAGCTAAAGTCTCTCAGTAAAAGCTAAAGTCTCAAAGTAAAAGCTAAAGTCTCTCAGTAAAAGCTAAAGTCTCAAAGTAAAAGCTAAAGTCTCAAAGTAAAATCTAAAGTTTGTCAGTAAAAGCTAAAGTCTCAAAGTAAAAGCTAAAGTCTCACAGTAAAAGCTAAACGTCTCTCAGTAAAAGCTATAGTCTCTCAGTAAAAGCTAAAGTATCACAGTAAAAGCTAAAGTCTCAAAGTAAAAGCTAAAAGTCTTTCAGTAAAAGCTAAACGTCTCTCAGTAAAAGCTAAAGTCTCAAAGTAAAAGCTAAAGTCTCACAGTAAACGCTCAAAGTCTCTCAGTAAAAGCTAAACGTCTCTCAGTAAAAGCTAAAGTCTCACAGTAAAAGCTAAAGTCTCAAAGTAAAAGCTAAACGTCTCTCAGTAAAAGCTAAAGTCTCAAAGTAAAAGCTAAAGTCTCACAGTAAAAGCTAAACATCTCTCAGTAAAAGCTAAACGTCTCTCAGTATAAGCTAAAGTCTCAAAGTAAAAGCTAATGTCTCACAGTAAAAGCTAAAAGTCTCTCAGTAAAAGCTAAAGTCTCAAAGTAAAAGCTAAAGTCTCTCAGTAAAAGCTAAAGTCTCTCAGTAAAAGCTAAAGTCTCAAAGTAAAAGCTAAAGTCTCAAAGTAAAATCTAAAGTTTGTCAGTAAAAGCTAAAGTCTCAAAGTAAAAGCTAAAGTCTCACAGTAAAAACTAATAGTCTCTCAGTAAAAGCTAAAGTCTCACAGTAAAAGCTAAAAGTCTCTCAGTAAAAGCTAAAGTCTCAAAGTAAAATCTAAAGTTTGTCAGTAAAAGCTAAAGTCTCAAAGTAAAAGCTAAAGTCTCACAGTAAAAACTAATAGTCTCTCAGTAAAAGCTAAAGTCTCACAGTAAAAGCTAATAGTCTCTCAGTAAAAGCTAAAGTCTCAAAGTAAAAGCTAAACATCTCTCAGTAAAAGCTAAACGTCTCTCAATAAAAGCTAAAGTCTCTAAATAAAAGCTAGTCTCACAATAAAAGCTAAAAGTCTCAAAGTAAAAGCTAAAGTCTCACAGTAAAAGCTAAAAGTCTCACAATAAAAGCGAAACATCTCTCAATAAAAGCTAAAGTCTCACAGTAAAAGCTAAAGTCTCACAGTAAAAGCTAAAGTCTCACAGTAAAATCTAAACGCCTCTCAGTAAAAAGCTAAAGTCTCACAGTAAAAGGTAAACGTCTCTCAGTAAAAGCTAAAGTCTCACAGTAAAAGCTAAAAGTCTCTCAGTAAAAGGTAAACGTCTCAAAGTAAAATCTAAACGCCTCTCAGTAAAAGCTAAAGTCTCACAGTAAAAGGTAAACGTTTCTCAGTAAAAGCTAAAGTCTCACAGTAAAAGCTAAAAGTCTCTCAGTAAAAGGTAAACGTCTCTCAGTAAAAACTAAAGTCTCACAGTAAAAGCTAAAGTCTCTCAGTAAAAGCTAAACGTCTCTCAGTAAAAGCTAAAGTCTCTCAGGAAAAGCTAAAGTCTCACAGTAAAAGCTAAACAACTCTCAGTAAAAGCTAAACGTCTCTCAATAAAAGCTAAAGTCTCTCAATAAAAGCTAAAGTCTCACAATAAAAGCTAAAAGTCTCAAAGTAAAAGCTAAAGTCTCACAGTAAAAGCTAAAAGTCTCACAGTAAAAACGAAACATCTCTCAATAAAAGCTAAAGTCTCACAATAAAAGCTAAAAGTCTCAAAGTAAAAGCTAAAGTCTCACAATAAAAGCTAAAAGTCTCACAATAAAAGCTAAAAGTCTCAAAGTAAAAGCTAAAGTCTCACAAAAAAGCTAAAAGTCTCACAGTAAAAGCTAAAGTCTCACAATAAAAGCTAAAAGTCTCACAATAAAAGCTAAAAGTCTCAAAGTAAAAGCTAAAGTCTCACAAAAAAGCTAAAAGTCTCACAGTAAAAACGAAACATCTCTCAATAAAAGCTAAAGTCTCACAATAAAAGCTAAAAGTCTCAAAGTAAAAGCTAAAGTCTCACAATAAAAGCTAAAAGTCTCACAGTAAAAACGAAACATCTCTGAGTAAAAGCTAAAGTCTCACAATAAAAGCTAAAGTCTCTCAGTAAAAGCTAAACGTCTCTCAGTAAAAGCTAAAAGTCTCTCAGTAAAAGCTAAACGTCTCTCAGTAAAAGCTAAAGTCTCAAAGTAAAAGCTAAAGTCTCTCAGTAAAAGCTAAAGTCTCAAAGTAAAAGCTAAAAATCTCTCAGTAAAAGCTAAACGTCTCTCAGTAAAAGCTAAACGTCTCTCAGTAAAAACTAAACGTCTCTCAGTAAAAGCTAAAGTCTCAAAGTAAAAGCTAAAAGTCTCTCAGTAAAAGCTAAACGTCTCTCAGTAAAAGCTAAAAGTTTCTCAGTTAAAGCTAAAAGTCTCTCAGTAAAAGCTAAAGTCTCACAGTAAAAGCTAAACGTCTCTCAGTAAAAGCTAAAGTCTCAAAGTAAAAGCTAAACGTCTCTCAGTAAAAGCTAAAGTCTCACAGTAAAAGCTAAAGTCTCTCAGTAAAAGCTAAAGTCTCTCAGTAAAAGCTAAACGTCTCTCAGTAAAAGCTAAACGTCTCTCAGTAAAAGCTAAAGTCTCTCAGTAAAAGCTAAAGTCTCTCAGTAAAAGCTAAACGTCTCACAGTAAAAGCTAAAGTCTCTCAGTAAAAGCTAAAGTCTCTCAGTAAAAGCTAAACGTCTCTCAGTAAAAGCTAAAAGTCTCTCAATAAAAGCTAAAAGTCTCTCAGTAAAATCTAAAGTCTCACAGTAAAAGCTAAAAGTCTCTCAATAAAAGCTAAAAGTCTCTCAGTAAAATCTAAAGTCTCACAGTAAAAGCTAAAGTCTCACAGTAAAAGCTAAACGTCTCTCAGTAAAAGCTAAAGTCTCAAAGTAAAAGCTAAAAGTCTCTCAATAAAAACTAAACGTCTCTCAGTAAAAGCTAAAGTCTCTCAGTAAAAGCTAAAAGTTTCTCAGTAAAAGCTAAAAGTTTCTCAGTTAAAGCTAAAAGTCTCTCAGTAAAAGCTAAAGTCTCACAGTAAAAGCTAAACGTCTCTCAGTAAAAGCTAAAGTCTCAAAGTAAAAGCTAAACGTCTCTCAGTAAAAGCTAAAGTCTCACAGTAAAAGCTAAAGTCTCTCAGTAAAAGCTAAAGTCTCTCAGTAAAAGCTAAACGTCTCTCAGTAAAAAAAAAGCTAAACGTCTCTCAGTAAAAGCTAAAGTCTCTCAGTAAAAGCTAAACGTCTCTCAGTAAAAGCTAAAGTCTCAAAGTAAAAGCTAAAGTCTCTCAGTAAAAGCTAAAGTCTCAAAGTAAAAGCTAAAAATCTCTCAGTAAAAGCTAAACGTCTCTCAGTAAAAGCTAAAAGTCTCAGTAAAAGCTAAACGTCTCTCAGTAAAAGCTAAAGTCTCTCAGTAAAAGCTAAAGTCTCAAAGGAAAAGCTAAAAGTTTCTCAGTAAAAGCTAAACGTCTCTCAGTAAAAGCTAAAAGTTTCTCAGTAAAAGCTAAACGTCTCTCAGTAAAAGCTAAAGTCTCACAGTAAAAGCTAAACGTCTCTCAGTAAAAGCTAAAGTCTCACAGTAAAAGCTAAACGTCTTTCAGTAAAAGCTAAACGTCTCTCAGTAAAAGCTAAAGTCTCACAGTAAAAGCTAAACGTCTCTCAGTAAAAGCTAAAGTCTCTCAGTAAAAGCTAAACGTCTCTCAGTAAAAACTAAACGTCTCTCAGTAAAAGCTAAAGTCTCTCAGTAAAAGCTAAACGTCTCTCAGTAAAAGCTAAAAGTCTCTCAATAAAAGCTAAAAGTCTCTCAGTAAAATCTAAAGTCTCACAGTAAAAGCTAAAAGTCTCTCAATAAAAGCTAAAAGTCTCTCAGTAAAATCTAAAGTCTCACAGTAAAAGCTAAAGTCTCACAGTAAAAGCTAAACGTCTCTCAATAAAAACTAAACGTCTCTCAGTAAAAGCTAAAGTCTCTCAGTAAAAGCTAAAAGTTTCTCAGTAAAAGCTAAAAGTTTCTCAGTTAAAGCTAAAAGTCTCTCAGTAAAAGCTAAAGTCTCACAGTAAAAGCTAAACGTCTCTCAGTAAAAGCTAAAGTCTCAAAGTAAAAGCTAAACGTCTCTCAGTAAAAGCTAAACGTCTCTCAGTAAAAGCTAAAGTCTCTCAGTAAAAGCTAAAGTCTCTCAGTAAAAGCTAAACGTCTCTCAGTAAAAGCTAAAGTCTCTCAGTAAAAGCTAAACGTCTCTCAGTAAAAGCTAAAGTCTCAAAGTAAAAGCTAAAGTCTCTCAGTAAAAGCTAAAGTCTCAAAATAAAAGCTAAAAATCTCTCAGTAAAAGCTAAAGTCTCAAAGTAAAAGCTAAAAGTCTTTCAGTAAAAGCTAAACGTCTCTCAGTAAAAGCTAAACGTCTCTCAGTAAAAGCTAAAAGTCTCTCAGTAAAAGCTAAACGTCTCTCAGTAAAGGCTAAACGTCTCTCAGTAAAAGCTAACGTCTCTCAGTAAAAGCTAAAGTCTCACAGTAAAAGCTAAGCGTCTCAGTAAAAGCTAAAGTCTCACAGTAAAAGCTAAAGTCTCTCAGTAAAGCTAGCGTCTCACGTAAAAGCTAAAAGTTTCTCAGTAAAAGCTAAACGTCTCTAGTAAAAGCTAAAGTCTCACAGTAAAAGCTAAACGTCTCTCAGTAAAAGCTAAAGTCTCCAGTAAAAGCCGTCTTTCAGTAAAAATAGCGTCTCAGTAAAAGCTAAAGTCTCACAGTAAAAGCTAAACGTCTCTCAGTAAAGCTAAAGTCTCTCAGTAAAAGCTAAACGTCTCTCAGTAAAAACTAACGTCTCTCAGTAAAAGCTAAAGTCTCCCGTAAAGCTAAGCGTCTCTCAGTAAAAGCTAAAGTCTCTCAATAAAAGCTAAAAGTCTCAGTAAAATCTAAAGTCTCACAGTAAAAGCTAAAGTCTCAAAAAAGCTAAAAGTCTCTCAGTAAAATCTAAAGTCTCACAGTAAAAGCAAAAGTCTCACAGTAAAGCTAAACGTCTCTCAATAAAAACTAAACGTCTCTCAGTAAAAGCTAAAGTCTCTCAGTAAAGCTAAAATTTTCTCAGTAAAAGCTAAAAGTCTCTCAGTAAAAGCTAAAGTCTCACAGTAAAAGCTAAACGTCTCAGTAAAAGCTAAAGTCTCAAAGTAAAAGCTAAACGTCTCTCAGTAAAAGCTAAAGTCTCACAGTAAAAGCTAAAGTCTCTCAGTAAAAGCTAAAGTCTCTCAGTAAAAGCTAAACGTCTCTCAGTAAAAGCTAAAGTCTCTCAGTAAAAGCTAAACGTCTCTCAGTAAAAGCTAAAGTCTCAAAGTAAAAGCTAAAGTCTCTCAGTAAAAGCTAAAGTCTCAAAGTAAAAGCTAAAAACTCTCAGTAAACTAAAGTCTCAAAGTAAAAGCTAAAAGTCTTTCAGTAAAAGCTAAGCGTCTCAGTAAAAACCGCGCTCTCTCAGTAAAAGCTAAAGTCTCTCAGTAAAAGCTAAACGTCTCTCAGTAAAGGCTAAACGTCTCTCAGTAAAAGCTAAACGTCTCTCAGTAAAAGCTAAAAGTTTCTCAGTTAAAGCTAAAAGTCTCTCAGTAAAAGCTAAAGTCTCACAGTAAAAGCTAAACGTCTCTCAGTAAAAGCTAAAGTCTCAAAGTAAAAGCTAAACGTCTCTCAGTAAAAGCTAAAGTCTCACAGTAAAAGCTAAAGTCTCACAGTAAAAGCTAAACGTCTCTCAGTAAAAGCTAAAGTCTCAAAGTAAAAGCTAAAGTCTCTCAGTAAAAGCTAAAGTCTCACAGTAAAAGCTAAAAGTCTCTCAGTAAAAGCTAAATGTCTCTCAGTAAAAGCTAAACGTCTCAGTAAAAGCTAAAAGTCTCACAGTAAAAGCTAAATGTCTCTCAGTAAAAGCTAAACGTCTCAGTAAAAGCTAAATGTCTCTCAGTAAAAGCTAAAGTCTCACAGTAAAAGCTAAACGTCTCTCAGTAAAAGCTAAAGTCTCTCAGTAAAAGCTAAACGTCTCTCAGTAAAAGCTAAAGTCGCACAGTAAAAGCTAAAGTCTCTCAGTAAAAGCTAAAGTCTCACAGTAAAAGCTAAACGTCTCTCAGTAAAAGCTAAAGTCTCTCAGTAAAAGCTAAAGTCTCTCAGTAAAAGCTAAAGTCTCTCAGTAAAAGCTAAACGTCTCT
>CM022752.1:6401261-6441261 GCA_012411365.1 Ameiurus melas | reverse complement strand
ACCTGATAATAAAACTGATTTCAATACATCTATCTCTCTGTCCATCTGTCCATCCTGGGAAGTCAGACAGAGACAGATGGCTTTACTAAGACACATCATGGTGTTGCTGTATAATCTGTAGTGAGCTGCAGGGGGCAGTGTTCTTTCAGTTTTCAGAGTGAGGTGTAGATGACTTTTGGCCGCTGAACAGGGTGAGGTCTCTTGTGGTGCACTTATATAAGCTGTTTAGTTTAGTTTTACTGTGATATAGGAAACGATAACGATCAAGCAACAAACAAATAGAAAAAAAAGATCAACAAAAAATATCTTACAAATAACTCTCACCCAAAAACACGGGAGTGCTGAACTACAAGTAGAAGATGCTTTAAGTATGTATTAATACTTACTTAAAGCATATTTTACCTGTAGTTCAGTACTCAGTGCTTTTTGGTAAAAGTCTATCGACTTCACACATCTTCATTTGGTCATTTTATTCCACTCTTCCTTACATCTATCGGATATCTCCTGTACACGGCCCTCTTCACGTCGTTCCACTGGTTTCCACCGAGCATCTTTTTCTCAAGCTGTTCCTTTGTTGAATTTGCGATTTAGGTCATTGTCGTGCTGGAAGATGATATTTTTCTAGCAGAGCTGTGGACAGACAGAGGACGAAATGGATTGGTGTTCATAGGTATCCAGGATACTGACTATCTTGACTATCTTGCCCCCAGTCCTAGCTGAAGTGAAGCAGCTCCATAGCATAGTGCCGCCACCACCACCATGCTTCACAGTACGGACAGGGGCTCTTCAGGTGATAAGCTGTCTTGTTTTTCTGCCGAACATATCTTTTAGAATTATGGCAAACAAAAAAAAAACGTTCTAGCATGGCCTCAGCAGACCAGGACACATTTCACCAGGTGATTGTTGGGTACATCATTCCACAGTAAATCAGTGCAGTAGAATAGCACATGATTCAGCACAGACTGTTATTTTACATTTATATTTTGTGTGTAGTCTGTAGTATAATGACTATATACACTACTGTCCACACACACACACACACACACACACAGAAGTGACAGGATTATAAATCGGTCCCTTAAATATTTTTGACGTTGTTTATTTATAACCCGACCTTTTAGCCGTTATTGTTTTTGTGTCGCCGAGGGCAGTAACACAATCCCCTGGAGTGAACTACCCTAGTGCCCTTATTCAGCTCACCTAACTCTGCAGAGGGCTATGGCCAGCGTGTGTGTGTGTGTGTGTGTGTGTGTCACCTTCATCAGCTTGACCTAAAACAGATTTCTTTTTATCCAGCAGAATGTAGCAGTCTCTCTCTCTCTCTCTCTCTCTCTCTCTCTCTCTCATGCACACACACACACACACACACACACACACACACAGCCAAAAAGTAAAAAAAATAATAATAGAGCAACAGTTTGTCTAGTCATGAAACTCTCCGGGGTGACTGTTTCTCTCTGACATGCACAGACACACACACACACACACACACACACACACACACACACACACACACACACACACACACACACATCTATAATGATAAAGTGAGCAGTAGACAGATAGAACACACTCCCTGCTGAGTCCTTGTTCCTCTGACGTTCTCGCTCTCTATCTCTCTGCTGGAGAAATAAAAAGACCCAGGTGGGGAGTTTGAGGCTTAGCAGTGTGTGTGTGTGTGTGTGTTTGTGTGTGTGTGTGTGTGTGTGTGTGTAGGTCAGGACAGTGAGAGCACATGTGCAATGGTCTATGTGTTTTTATAGTAGGACAGTGTGTATATGAAACACATATATGTCACAGGGATCCAGGGAAAATACAGTTTTAGTTCACTGTTCAGATGATCCATGTAAGACACAGCCACGAGAAACATGGGGACCCAAGAACATAGGAACCTGAAAACCTGGGACCCTGGCAATATTGCAGACACTGCGTATGGAAATCAGCTGACCGAAAGAAATGCAAACAGGAATCTGGGAATACAGGACCCTGAGGAAATATGGCCCTTGGGAAAATATGGCTCCCAGTAACATAAAATCCCTGGAACACAGAAACCTGGAATCCCAATGAAACATTGGGTTCCAGGAATGCAGAAACCTGAACATATTGGTATCCTGGGAACATTTGGCTCCCAGAAGGATAGAACTGAGAGAACATAGTGCCTTGGGGAAATAGTATTCTCAGAAAGGACAGGATCCTAGAAACACAGGACCCTAAGAACATAGAACACAAAAAGTCTGAGAGAAAATACAGTATCTTCTGCTCTGAGGAACATGGGACTCTTAAAAGCTTAATTCTGGGGTCATAGGGCCACCGGAAGGTTGGGATTCCAGAAACCTGGACGTGTGAGTATCCTGGGAACATTTGATAAGAAAGATAGATCCCCATTTATAGAAACATACGAGGACACAGATCTTGGTGTGTGTTTGTGTGTGTGTGTGTGTTTGGGGGATGAGCAGTGTTCCTGTGAGCAGTGTTCTCTAGGAACATAATGATCCTGGTCAAATAAGACCCAAAACGACAAAGCCACAGGAACATAGTATTCTGGGGATGCAAGACCGTAGAAAGCTGGGATCTGAGGAACATCGCAATCTTGGTATGAACATGGGTATTTTGGGAATATTTTGCTTACAGAAATATAGAACTCTGAAAACATAGGGCCACAAGAACACTGGAAATGTGGAGATCAAGGAACATAGAACTCTGAAAACATCCAGTAGGACCCTGGGACCATGGTATCCTCATAATATATGATCCTGGGAATATAGGACCAGAACATAGGGACCTGAGACATGGGAGTCCAGGAATATAGAGCTCAGAAAGAATAGGAAGAACCTGAGAACACAGGACTATGGGAACATAGGCTAGACCACATCAGGACTGTCTGAAATGTCGGATGACTAAGCAATAATGTTTATGGTGCAAGAAATGGCACAACCTCTAGCAAAAGTTCACGAGTAGAGTTACAGTTTATCTCTTGTTGGTACTGAATGAGTCTACAGGGTGAGGTACAGTTCCTTAGAATGTTCTCAGTTGCAATGCAGAAGTAAATGGATTAGATGACACTTCTTAAAGACAGCATTACTGATGTGAGTGTTAGCGGTGTAACGTTTAATCAGCAGTGGATTACATCTCCTCTTTAATCTACCCGAATCGACATGTAAATACGAAGGAGAAATGATGGTGAGATGAAAGTTCTCTCCAAAAACCTTTAAATATTCAGTAAACACCCCTCACTGCTGCACTAAACCCAAGATTAAAAAGCGCCTCCAGTGATGTGAGACCGATGTTATGTCTTTTTTCACACCTCCACACTCAAACCCAGAGTTCAGAGAGCGACACACACTGCGAACTCCAGCACGCTGAAGTGTTAATGAAACACCACAGCATGTCAGATTTAATTAGACTGTATGGATTTACATCTACACTGGCTTTCCTGGTTTGCAGGTGGAGCTGGACCTACACTGAAGACAGACATTTTATTACTGATGTAAAAATAAAATTAATGGATGGAGGAACTGATGGTTGTATGGATGGATGGATGGATGTTTTAGTGCAATTACAGTTGATGAATGGATTATTAAATGATGGAACTGATAGATGGATGGATGGAGGAACTAATGGATCAGTAGATGGATGCATGGATGGATAAATGAAATTGCAGATGATGGAAGGATGGAGGGACTGACAGATAGATGAATGCAATTACAGATGATGGATGTATTGATGAATGGAAGAACTGATAGCTAGACGAAATCACAGATGATAGATGGCTGGGTGGGTGGAGAAGCTGATGAAGGAAGGGTTGGATGGATGAATTATAATAGAGATCATGGATGGATGGAGGAAATGATTGGTGAAATTGCAGATGTCAGTATATAGATCAATAGATGGAGAAACTAATAAATACATGTATAGATGGATGGATGAACAGATGAATGGATGATGGAACTAGCAGATGGATTGATGAATGGACACACTGATGGATAAATAAAATGACAGATGGAGGATGGATTGGTGGATGCATCGATGGAGAAACTGGTGAATAGAAAGGTTGGATAAATTGAAATAGAGATCATGTATGGATGGATGGAGGAATTGATGATGGGTGGTTGGATGGATGAATAGATAGATAAATACTTATGATGGTAGATGGATTACTAGATGGAGAAACTGATAAATGGATGTATGGATGGATGAATAGATAGATGGAGGATGGAACTAGCAGATGGATTGATGAATGAATGAGTGGATGGATGAACTGATGGATGGAGGATGGAACTAGCAGATTTATCGATTAATTAACTAGTGGATGGATGAACAGATGGATTGATGAATGAATGAGTGGATGGATGAACTGATGGATGGGTGGATAGATAATAGTGAAGAGCAACAATTATGAGCATTTTATCAGTGTAATTAATATCAGCGCAGTGCTGCATCTCGGCATGGATGAGGCAGAGGGGTGCCAATACTTTATGCAGCATGACACAAGATCTACAGTGAGTGATCATATGGCTACATTATGAGCTGCTGCAGCGTTATACCGTTTATTCTTGTATTTTCCCCCAAAAAACGAGACGCTGTAAGCCTTTGTGAAATTTGTATATATGATGTCATTACCCACGAGGCATTTCTTCAGGCGTAAGCCGCCATTTTGGATTTTCAGCATGATCCATCAACGCCGTCTCAGATTAATGACCTCACTGTCCCAGCGTCCCGTCCTGATTACCTCAGAGCCGTGCACTGCAATAGAGCCATTTGCAGGGGCGTGGAGCCAAAATCAATCCCATCATGCCTCTGTAATGAACCAATCAGAAAGAAGAAACAGAGAGAGCGACGAAGCCGAAGAGAAAAACCACGTCTCCAGGGAGAGCAGACCTTCTGCAGCACGCTCGATATCAAACACGTTTATTAAATAAACAAGGACAAAAAGCACAACGTTATTTATCTACATCAAGGCTTCCTTAATGTGCACCAACACACACACACACACACACACACACACACACACACACACACACACACACACACACACACACACACGCACACACGCACATATGGTTTCAGAGCAGAGAACTCGGTAATGATACAAATACATGATGTTGTTCTGATGAGGAATGGAGAACATTTGTGTGACTTTTGAGACCAATTTGTCCTCAGATGCAACCATTAAGAAGGAGGACGTCTCTCTCTCTCTCTCTCTCTCTCTCTCTCACACATACACACACACACACACGGAGCTGTCAGTATAAGAAAATGAATATACAGTTGACTTCATGGATCAAAAAGCTGATACATGGATAAACTGAGATAGATAGATAGATAGATAGATAGATAGATAGATAGATAGATAGATAGATAGATAGATAGATAGATAGATAGATAGATAGATAGATAGATAGATAGATAGATAGATAGATAGATAGTGAAATGGATGCATTTGTGGATCTGATTAAGTGGATGGATGGATGGATGGATGGATGGAGAAGCTGATGGATAGAAAGATGGATGGATGAAGGAAGTGATGAATGAATGGATCAGTGGATGTATGAACTAACAGATGACTGATGAGATGGGTGGATTAATAGAAGGAGGAACTGATGAGTGGATGGATGGGTGAAGGAACTGACAGAGAGAAGGAAGGATAGGTGGAGGACCTGAAGGATAGAAGAATGGATGGCTTGATGATGGGACAGATGGATCGATATATCAGTAGATGGAGGAACTGACGGATGCAGGAAAGGGTGACTCGATGGATGAATCAGTAGAGAGAAGAACTGATGGATGGATGAATGGATACATAGATAAGCTGGCTAAATGGATGGGACATGGAAGAAGTGACAGATCAAAGGCTGGCTGGCTGGATGATGGATGGGAGGATGAAATGACAGACAGATGCATGGATGGATGGAGGGGTTGTGAGAATGAATTGAATTTTGTGTATGGATGGATGGATGCATGGATGAGCTGATGATGAACAACTGGTAAATAAATAAATAAATAGATGGTTGGAGGCTAGACGATGTGTGTGTGTGTGTGTGTGTGTGTGTGTATGTGTGAGTGATGTTTAACGTCCCTGTGTGAAATTACAGATGAGAAGAGAACAGATGCGGCAGCATGGAGTTAAAGTCAGGTGCTAACAGAGAACTTTACAGAAATCATCTCAGGGCAGAAGATGCTGTTGACACAATTACACCTTCAATAAATAAAAAAGAAAAAGTAAAAGTGAGTGCATCAGGGCTTTAGGTGCGAGACAGAGCGATTAGTGACAACAGCGGAGCGTTAATTACTCCTGATGTGTAACAAAGGTGGAGAAGCTGGCTTACTGATAGTTTAAAAACTTTTCAAAGTGATGTTTGTCTTTTAGCTCGAGTCCTGCTTCCTCGTGTATATATATATATATATACATTATGTCCCCTCATTAACATTGCTGTCCCCTCAAAATAACTCAACACACAGCCATTAATGTCTAAGCCGCTGTCAACAAAAGTGAGTACACCCCTAAGTGAAAATGTCCAAATTGGGCCCAAAGTGTCAATATTTTGTGCCTTAACCCTCTTGGGCATGGAGTTCACCAGAGCTTCACAGGTTGCCACTGGAGTCCTCTTCCACTCCTCCATGACGACATCACGGAGCTGGTGGATGTTAGAGACCTTGTGCTTCTCCACCTTCTGTTTGAGGATGCCCCACAGATGATCAATAGGGTTTAGTCCATCACCTTCACCCTCAGCTTCTTTATCAAGGCAGTGGTCACCTTGGAGGTGTGTTTGGGGTCGTTATCATGCTGGAATACTGCCCTGCGGCCCAGTCTCTGAAGGGAGGGGATCATGCTCTGCTTCAGTATGTCACAGTACATGTCGGCATTCATGGTTCCCTCAATGAACTGTAGCTTCCCAGTGCTGGAAGCACTCATGCAGCCCCAGACCATGACACTCCCACCACCATGCTTGACTGTAGGCAAGACACACTTTTCTTTGTACTCCTCACCAGGTTGCCACTACACACGCTTGACACCATCTGAACCAAATAAGTTTATCTTGGTCTCATCAGACCACAGGACATGGTTCCAGTAAAATTCCAGTCTGCTTGTCTTCAGCAAACTATTTTCGGGCTTTCTTCTGCATCATCTTTAGAAGAGGCTTACTTCTGGGACGACAGCCATGCAGACCAATTTGATGCAGTGTGCAGCATATGGTCTGAGCACTGACGGGCTGACCCCCCACCCCTTCAACCTCTGCAGCAATGCTGGCAGCACTCATACATCTATTTCCCAAACACAAGCTCTGGATATGATGCTGAGTACGTGCACTCAACTTCTTTGGTCGACCATGGCGAGGCCTTTTCTGAGTAGAACCTGTCCTGTTAAACCGCTGTATGGTCTTGGCCACCGTGCTGCAGCTCAGTGTCAGGGTCTTGGCAATCTTCTTATAGCCTAGGCCATCTTCATGTAGCGCAACAATTCTTTTTTCAGATCCTCATAGAGTTCTTTGCTCTGAGGTGCTATGAGGTGCCATGTGACCAGTATGAGGGAGTGTGAGAGCGATGACACCAAATTGAACACACCTGCTCCCCACTCACACCTGAGACCTTGTAACACTAACAAGTCACATGACACCGGGGAGGGAAAATGGCTAATTGGTCCCAATTTGGACATTTTCACTTAGGGGTGTACTCACTTTTGTTGCCAGCGGTTTAGACATTAATGTCTGTGTGTTGAGTTATTTTGAGGGACAGTAAATGTACACTGTTACACAAGCTGTACACTCACTACTTTACATTGTAGCAAAGTGTCATTTCTTCAGTGTTTTCACATGAAAAGATATCATCAAATATTTACAAAAATGTGAGGGGTGTACATACTTCTGTGAGATATTGTATATATATATTTGGGGGGGGGTGCTACTTTATACTTAAGTATACAACACAGGATATTAAATAATGTTTGCTTTAGAGGTCAACAGGAAATTGTCTTATCTGGGGCCATTTCCGCCTACACTACCTCTGCTAATGTGTATGTGTGTGTGTGTGTGTGTGTGTGTGTGTGTGTGTGTGTGTGTGTGTGTGTGTGTGTGTGTGTGTCTGTGAGTGAGGTCCTAAACTTATTATCCATATTATCTCATTATAATTAATTTCCACTGAACATCTAATGAAATCCAACAAAGAGCAGACAGCTGTGTGTGTGTGTGTGTGTGTGTGTGTGTGTGTGTGTGTGTGTGTGTGTGTGTGTGTGTGTGTGTGGTGTGCATAATAGATTCCGTTGTGTTTGTGTTGAAACTCTACCATCCCGAGTTAATTAATCAGATTATCAGAAGCCATTGCATTTCTTTTTCGGTGGCAGGATTCAAGGCACCACACACACACACACACACACACACACACACACACACACACACACACACACACACACACACACACACGCGGACGCAAACAGGAGGTTCAGAGGCACTTTACATAACATTCATATTGTTATTTATTCATTATCTAATTATTTTTTGCCATAACCTGCTGCATCACTCGAGCGCAGAAAGGCTTCAGCCACGGAACGTGTAAAAGTTTACACACTCTTAGGACATTTAGCGTGATTAGTTTTATTATTGCTTATAACATAAATGTATGAATGTTAAGATATTCATCGTGAAAAACAATATCTGGTCATCAGATGAAATGTCGTTTGAAGTTATTTTTCTTTCTTTGACGTCATTTTGCCTCGCTCCCGCCTCTTTAGCTGTCCTTTAAACCCTGCCCAGGTTATGGCGCATCGGTGAGGACGCCCTCTCCTCCACGTATCAATTAACGAGATCAGATATTCATAATTAAAGCGTATCGATTGGTCCGCGGACGGCCCGTAAACGTGGTGGTGTGCGTCATCTTCCACCGTCCCGCCTCGGGCAGACTCGTAAATCCGAGCTCTAAATCTAAATCCAACACGGAGAAAGAGAGAGAGAGAGCATGATTAAACAAACCACATGACGTGAATGATAAACGTGTGTCACCGCAGGACTGATGAATTCTTTACTGCTTCGCTGTTAAAGAAAATCAATGAAGCAGCCTTACGGAGTTGTATTTAGATTGAGTCAGGGTCAGAGTGCTGGTGACAAAATGGCGTCCGAGTCCAACTCAGACCCACATGGTGGTGCTGATCGGTGTGTAAATAATGATCTGGTTTATTCTTCTGTCTTGAAGCGTTACGAGAGGGGGATTATGGGTAAGCATAGCTTGATGTGTTACAGAAAACGGACCCTGGAGACTCCTTCCTTAAACATTAATGTTACTAAAGGTCTCGTCAGGTGAAGAAACGTTCCCCGTATCAGTGACTTTCAGCACGTTGTAGACTCTTCATCGAACACTTCCAGTGTTTTACAGAATGAAGTGATGATTAATTGGTCACGTCGTTAAAGTTGAAGCTGAACGAGGGTAAAGTTTTCCGCATTAGAGTCTGTAAGGTTATCATCATAATACACTTTGAATATTTCTCTCCCAGCACCTGAGCGTCTTCTTCATTCTCTCTCTCTCTCGCTCTCTCTCTCACTCTCTCTCTCTTTTTCCTTTTGCTGAAATCATCTCCCAGAAGGCATCAGTTGAAGGTCAGCCCTCAGTCACTCCATCCGATAGCTGATCTGTCCGAAAGAGTCACATCCTAATTTAATTTAAAACTAAACAGAAAGAGCCTCCTTCTCCTCCAGGAAACTCCTCCTCCTCCTCCTCTTGCTCATCCTCCTTCTCCTCCTCGTCCACCTCCTGCTCCGCGTTGTTCTCAGCGTCCACCTCCTCCTTCTCCTCCAGGTCTCCTCCTCATCATCCTCCTTATTCTCCTCCAGGTCTCCTCCTCCTCATCCTCCTTATTCTCCTCCAGGTCTCCTCCTCATCATCCTCCTTATTCTCCTCCAGGTCTCCTCCTCATCATCCTCCTTATTCTCCTCCAGGTCTCCTCTTCTTCATCCTCCTTGTTCTCCACCAGGTCTCCTCCTCATCATCCTCCTTATTCTCCTCCAGGTCTCCTCCTCTTCATCCTCCTTGTTCTCCTCCAGGTCTCATTTCATCATCCTCCTTGTTCTCCTCCAGGTCTCCTCCTCATCAACCTCCTTATTCTCCTCCAGGTCTCCTCCTCTTCATCCTTCTTGTTCTCCTCCAGGTCTCCTCCTCATCATCCTCCTTGTTCTCCTCCAGGTCTCATTTCATCATCCTCCTTATTCTCCTCCAGGTCTCCTCCTCATCATCCTCCTTATTCTCCTCCAGGTCTCCTCCTCATCATCCTCCTTATTCTCCTCCAGGTCTCCTCCTCATCATCCTCCTTATTCTCCTCCAGGTCTCCTCCTCATCATCCTCCTCCCCTCCTCTTTGTCCTTCTCCTTGTCTCCTCCTTATTCTCCTCCAGGTCTCCTCCTCTTCATCCTCCTTGTTCTCCTCCAGGTCTCCTCCTCATCAACCTCCTTATTCTCCTCCAGGTCTCCTCCTCATCATCCTCCTTGTTCTCCTCCAGGTCTCATTTCATCATCCTCCTTATTCTCCTCCAGGTCTCCTCCTCATCATCCTCCTTATTCTCCTCCAGGTCTCCTCCTCATCATCCTCCTTATTCTCCTCCAGGTCTCCTCCTCATCATCCTCCTCCCCTCCTCTTTGTCCTTCTCCTTGTCTCCTCCTTATTCTCCTCCAGGTCTCCTCCTTGTCATCCTCCTCCCCTCCTCCTCCAAGTGTCCTCCTCCTCCTTCTCCGCCGGGTCTCCTCCTCCTCTGCCTCCTCCTCCTTGTCCTCCTCCTCTGGCTCCTCCAGGTCTCTTCCCCCTCCTCGTCCTCCATCGGCTCCGCATTGTTGTAGGGCGAAACTTAAATATGCACGTGCTGTGATATATCTCTATTAATATGTGACCTTCTAGTCGACCTTTCGTGTGATTCAGGAAATGTAAAAGAAGGGGGGAGGGGAAAGGGCTGTCCCGTCGGGGGAATAACGTTATTGTCACTCAGTGTTAGGAATTTAATTCCAGATAACTTCAGCCTACTTTTTTTTTACGGGCAGTCTAAATTGGGAAATCGAGTGAGTAGCTGCAGGGCGAATACCTGCAGATTGGAAGCGGACCCTCGGGAACTCGGCTGCTTTAGCAAATGTCACACAGAGCGGCCGTGTGCCTCGGACTCGCTTGCCCCGCCTCCGTGTCCCCATGCTGAAGCGTTAAAAACCAAGTCAATAAAAGTCAATCCAAGGGTGAAGTCAGGTTTGCAAGAAAGTAATCGAGGCTGACTGTTTCCTTTTCCATATGCTCAGTCTTTTATTTATTGTTTGTTTTGTTAATTTTTTGGGTTTGTGTTTCAATCACAGGACTGCTGCAGAGCCAACGTAGTGCCCTTCAATAAGTGCCCTTCATTCTCGACACTTCAGCCCAGGATTGGATTCCGCTTCAGTGTTGAGCTGAGTCGATAAACAAAGTGCAAAAATGTATTTGAAAAAACTTTCTTTGAATTATAGCGTGCCATTTACACACCACGCCATGCCCATCACACGCCACGCCCGCGACCTGCCTATCATATGCCATGCCCCGCCCATCACAGACAGCACCTCGCCCGTCACATACTGGGAACGACCTCACCTGTTTATACCTGCCATAACGTAAGTGAGAACAGGAACTGACTCGTTTCTCTGACATTCTGTAACTAAAAATGGAAACTGTAATTGTTGATGAATTACTGCGGTATAAGGGGAATGAAACACACAAATATAAACATCAAAAAAGTTTCTTTTCAGCGATTGCGCTCAAACTTGCTGACCTCTGTGTGTGTGTGTGTGTGTACAGTATGTGATAGCTGAATCATTAAGGTTGTAAATGAGTGTAGAACAGAATGACCCAGGTATACGACAGGGCCTCTAATCAAAGTGTCATTAGCGGAGTTCTGGAAATTTCTCTCTCTCTGTCTGTCTCATATCGGCGTAATGAGGCGTCGCTGATTACGCCGTTAAAAAAGCAGCACCGAACACCGACTTCTTCACAACAACACTGCAAAGCGTCGTGCAGTAAAACACACACACACACATACACACACACACACACACGGTCAAGGCCAGCGCGTATTGAGCGAGCGTCCCTCTGCTGTCAGCTCGTTACACCGTTTATGGGTTCGTCTGTGTTTCATCGTAGAGTTCGCAAACTATGTAATGGAGCGTTAATTACTGATCTAGCTCACACTGCGTTAATTTTTTAAACAGGAGCATTAGAAACACACACACACACACACACACACACACCACACAGATTTATGCATCTTTCTAACCTGCTTTCTTTTTCCTTTCATCTGTGTGTGTGTGTGTGTGTTTATCCTCCTGAAGGTGAGTGATGAACACTGAACTTTTCGTCCTCATCCTCATCTATCTCTGTGTGTGTGTGTGTGTGTGTGTGTGTGTGTGTGCATGTTTACCTGGCTGGATTACCCAGCATGCTCTGCTCAAAATAACAGGTTTATATTAATGTGCTACAGGAAGTACAATTTGTCAGATTGGAGGGTTTTGTACATTTTCAATCTGTTTGTACAGACATCACACACACACACACACACACACACACACACACACACACACACACACACACACACACACATACACTCCCAGCTCTTTGAGCTCTCTGATGCGACCCTTCACTCATGGATGCTCTTTGAAGTTGGCAGGGAAATCCTGCGCCATGTATCAGCCACAAATTTACATTTCAAAGCTAACGTCTCCAGCCGTCTGTGCCCCTCCCCGTCCCCCCCGTCCCCCCCGTCCCCCATGCAATCCCCCCCCCCACCAGGAAAAAAAACTTCACACACTATACAGAACACACACTAAACACACACTACACACACACTACACACACTCCATCATCACATCACTACACACACTCCATCATCACATCACTACACACACTCCACTCTCTCTATTTTTGTAGGTCTAATGTGAATCATTTAGGATTTTTCAGGCTCTGATGCTTCTCAGAAATATTTAAGCATATGTCATTGTGTCCATATATGGGCATACAGACACGCCCACCGACCGATCTGCGCTCTGCAGAGAGCCTCCGCCACACTCGTGTGTTCATGCTAATTTTGTGATTGACTCTTATCAGAAAATAACTGTGTTAAGTGTGTGTGTGTGTGTGTGTTATCACAGAGACATGTGCGTGATTCCAAGGCTCTTATTAATCCAATGGATAAAGTGAGAAGTTGAAAATGAAGCACAGCGGGATAACATACACTCAGTGTCATAGCAGAACCCATACACACATTCCCATATCATCCGCGCTGTGAAGACCGGATCATGATAACCAGATAACCAGATAAACATATAACCAGATAACCAGATAAACATATAACCAGATAACCAGACAAACATATAACCAGATAACCAGATAAACATATAACCAGATAACCAGACAAACACATAACCAGATAACCAGATAACCAGACAAACATATAACCAGACAAACATATAACCAGATAACCAGATAACCAGACAAACATATAACCAGATAACCAGACAAACATATAACCAGATAACCAGATAAACATATAACCAGATAACCAGATAAACATATAACCAGATAACCAGACAAACATATAACCAGATAACCAGATAACCAGACAAACATATAACCAGATAACCAGACAAACATATAACCAGATAACCAGATAAACATATAACCAGATAACCAGATAAACATATAACCAGATAACCAGACAAACATATAAAACATATATAAAGACAAACATATAACCAGATAACCAGATAACCAGACAAACATATAACCAGATAACCAGACAAACATATAACCAGATAACCAGACAAACATATAACCAGATAACCAGATAAACATATAACCAGATAACCAGACAAACATATAACAAAATAACCAGATAAACATATAACCAGATAACCAGATAAACATATAACCAGATAACCAGACAAACATATAACCAGATAACCAGATAACCAGACAAACATATAACCAGACAAACATATAACCAGATAACCAGATAACCAGACAAACATATAACCAGATAACCAGATAACCAGACAAACATATAACCAGATAACCAGATAACCAGACAAACATATAACCAGATAACCAGACAAACATATAACCAGACAACCAGATAACCAGACAAACATATAACCAGATAACCAGATAACCAGACAAACATATAACCAATTAACCAGATAACCAGACAAACATATAACCAGACAAACATATAACCAATTAACCAGATAACCAGATAACCAGATAACCAGACAAACATATAACCAATTAACCAGATAATCAGATAACCAGACAAACATATAACCATATAACCAGATAACCAGACAAACATATAACCAGATAACCAGATAACCAGACAAACATATAACCAGATAACCAGACAAACATATAACCAGATAACCAGATAACCAGACAAACATATAACCAGATAACCAGACAAACATATAACCAGATAACCAGATAACCAGACAAACATATAACCAGACAAACATATAACTAATTAACCAGATAACCAGATAACCAGACAAACATATAACCAGATAACCAGATAACCAGACAAACATATAATCAGACAAACATACATAATCACCAGATAACCAGATAACCAGACAAACATATAACCAGATAACCAGATAACCAGACAAACATATAACCAATTAACCAGATAACCAGATAACCAGACAAATATATAACCAGATAACCAGATAACCAGACAAACATATAACCAGACAAACATATAACCAATTAACCAGATAACCAGATAACCAGATAACCAGACAAACATATAACCAATTAACCAGATAACCAGACAAACATATAACCAGACAAACATATAACCAATTAACCAGATAACCAGATAACCAGATAACCAGACAAACATATAACCAGATAACCAGACAGACATATAACCAATTATCCAGATAACCAGATAACCAGATAACCAGACAAACATATAACCAGCTAACCAGATAACCAGACAAACATATAACCAGACAAATATAAAACCAATTAACCAGATAACCAGACAAACATATAACCAGATAACCAGATAACCAGACAAACATATAATCAGACAAACATATAACCAATTAACCAAATAACCAGATAACCAGATAACCAGACAAACATATAACCAGATAACCAGATAACCAGACAAACATATAACCAATTAACCAGATAACCAGACATATCCAGATAAACATATCACCAAATAACCAGATAACCAGATAACCAGATAAACATATAACCAGATAACCAGACAAACATATAACCAATTAACCAGATAACCAGATAACCAGACAAACATATAACCAGATAACCAGATAACCAGACAAACATATAACCAAATAACCAGATAACCAGATAACCAGACAAACATATAACCAAATAACCAGATAACCAGATAACCAGATAACCAGACAAACATATAACCAATTAACCAGATAACCAGACAAACATATAACCAGACAAACATATAACCAATTAACCAGATAACCAGATAACCAGATAACCAGACAAACATATAACCAGATAACCAGACAGACATATAACCAATTATCCAGATAACCAGATAACCAGACAAACATATAACCATATAACCAGATAACCAGACAAACATATAACCAGATAACCAGACAAACATATAACCAGATAACCAGATAACCATATAACCAGACAAAAATATAACCAGATAACCAGAAAAACATATAACCATTAACCAGATAACCAGACAAACATATAACCAGCTAACCAGATAACCAGACAAACATATAACCAGACAAACATATAACCAATTAACCAGATAACCAGACAAACATATGACCAGATAACCAGATAACCAGACAAACATATAATCAGACAAACATATAACCAATTAACCAAATAACCAGATAACCAGATAACCAGACAAACATATAACCAGATAACCAGATAACCAGACAAACATATAACCAATTAACCAGATAACCAGACAAACATATAACCAGATAACCAGACAAACATATAACCAATTAACCAGATAACCAGATAACCAGACAAACATATAACCAGATAACCAGATAACCAGACAAACGTATAATAAGACAAACATATAACCAATTAACCAGATAACCAGATAACCAGACAAACATATAACCAGATAACCAGATAACCAGACAAACATATAACCAGACAAACATATAACCAATAACCAGATAACCAGATAACCAGACAAACATATAACCAGATAACCAGATAACCAGATAAACATATAACAAATTAACCAGATAACCAGATAACCTGGTAACCAGATAAACATATAACCACATAACCAGACAAACATATAACAAGATAACCAGACAAACACATAACCAGATAACCAGATAACCAGACAAACATATAACCAGACAAACATATAACCAATAAACCAGATAACCAGACAAACATATAACCAATTAACCAGATAACCAGATAACGAGACAAACATATAACCAGATAACCAGACAAACATATAACCAATTAACCAGATAACCAGATAACCAGACAAACATATAACCAGATAACCAGATAACCAGATAACCAGACAAACATATAACCATATAACCAGATAACCAGACAAACATATAACCAGATAACCAGACAAACATATAACCAGATAACCAGACAAACATATAATCAGACAAACATATAACCAATTAACCAAATAACCAGATAACCAGACAAACATATAATCAGACAAACATATAACCAATTAACCAGATAACCAGATAACCAGACAAACATATAACCAGATAACCAGATAACCAGACAAACATATAACCAGACAAACATATAACCAATTAACCAGATAACCAGACAAACATATAACCAGATAACCAGACAAACATATAACCAATTAACCAGATAACCAGATAAACATATAACAAATTAACCAGATAACCTGGTAACCAGATAAACATATAACCACATAACCAGACAAACATATAACCAGATAACCATATAACCAGACAAACATATAACCAGATAACCAGACAAACATATAACCAATGAACCAGATAACCAGACAAACATATAACCAGATAACCAGACAAACATTTAACCAATAAAACAGATAACCAGTTAACCTGGTAACCAGATAAACATATAACCAATTAACCAGATAAACAGATAACCAGAAAAACATATAACCAAATAACCAGGTAAACATATAACCATATAAACATATAACCGAATAACCAGATAACCAGATAAACATATAACCAGATAAACAGATAAACAGATAAACAGACATAGACTTGACAAAAAAGTTTTAAACATATAACCAATTAACCAGATAACCAGATAACCAGACAAACATATAACCAATAAACCAGATAACCAGATAACCTGGTAACCAGATAAACATATAACCAATTAACCAGATAAACAGATAAACATATAACCAAATAACCAGATAACCAGATAACCAGATAAACATATAACCAAATAACCAGATAACCAGATAAACATAACACCAATATACCACATAAGATAACCAGATAACTTAACCAATCCAATAACCAATAAACCAAATAACCAAACCAATAAATGAAGATAACCAGATAAACATATAACCAAATAACCAGATAACCAGATAACCAGATAAACATGTAACCAAATAACCAGATAACCAGATAAACATATAACCAAATAACCACATAACCAGATAACCAGATAAACATATAACCAAATAACCAGATAACCAGATAAACATATAACCAAATAACCAGATAACCAGATAAACATATAACCAGATAACCAGATAAACATATAACCAAATAACCAGATAACCAGATAACCAGATAAACATATAACCAAATAACCAGATAACCAGATAAACATATAACCAAATAACCAGATAACCAGATAAACATATAACCAGATAACCAGATAAACAGATAAACAGACAAACAGATAAACAGACATAGACTTGACAAAAACGTTTTACGTTTCAATTTGAGAGAGAGAAAGATAAAGAGAGAGAGAGATAAAGAGAAAGACAATGAGAGATGGAGAGAGAAGAGATAGATAAAGAGAGAGATAATGAGAGAGAGGGAGATAAAGAAAGAGAGCTAGAGAGAGAGAGATAAAGAGAGAGATGAGAGAGAGATAAAGAAAGAGATATAGAGAGAGAAATAAAGAAAGAGAGCTAGAGTGAGAGAGATAAAGAAAAAGATATAGAGAGATAAAGAAAAGTTATATAGAGAGATACTGAGAGAGAGATAAAGAGAGAGATAATGAGAGAGATAAAGAAAGAGATATAGAGAAATAAAGAGAGAGATACTGAGAGAGAGCTAGAGAGAGAGATAAAGTAAAAGATAAAGAGAGAGAGATAATGAGAGAGATAAAGAAAAAGAGCTAGAGAGAGATAAAGAAAAAGATATAGAGAGAGAGATAAAGAGAGAGAGATAAAGAAAGAGAGCTAGAGAGAGATAAAGAGAGAGAGATAAAGAAAGAGAGCTAGAGAGAGATAAAGAGAGATAAAGAAATAGATATAGAGAGAGAGATAATGAGAGAGATAAAGAAAGAGCGAGAGAGAGAGAGATAAAGAGAGATAAAGAAAGAGAGGTAGAGAGAGAAATAAAGAAAAAATATATGTATATGTATATATATATATATATATATATATATATATATATATATATAGAGAGAGAGAGAGAGAGAGAGAGAGAGAGATAAAGGAAGAGATATAGAGAGATAAAGAGAGAGATAATTAGAGAGAGAGAGATAAAGAAAGAGATATATATAGAGAGAGATAATGAGAGAGATCAAGAAAGAGTGAGAGAGAGAGAGAGAGAGAAAGATATAGAGAGAGATAAAGAGAGATAAAGATAAAGAGAGCTAGAGAGATAAAGAAAAAGATATAGAGAGAGAGATAAAGAGAGAGATAAAGAAACAGATAAAGAGAGATATAATGAGAGAGAGATAAAGAAAGAGAGCTAGAGAGAAATAAAGAAATATATATATATATACATAGATAGTGAGAGAGAGAGAGAGAGATAGAGAGAGAGAGAGATAGAGAGAGATTTTAGATTTTTAACACAACTTTATTCATGCCAAAATGTTTGGTACCTTTACATATCAACACTTTTGAGAAAACATTTTTTTATTTAAAAACAAAAGAGAGAAGAAAGGGGGATAGGAAGGAGAAGAAGAGGGAAAGAGAGAATAAAAAAAGATAAAAAGAACCCCATCCGATTTCCCTCAAAGAGATCCTCCTCTTAAAAAGAAATAATAATAATAATAATAATAATAATAATTTAATTATTCCTAAACCTCAAACCCTTAGTCATTCTGATCACATAATAATTCACTCCTTGCGATTGCTGCCCATTTCAGTCTGGATCGTCTCCTGGGGGACATTACTCCCATGGTGCGCTGTACAGAGCTGACGAAGGTCCTCCCGTCTGGGAAGAATTTAGTCAGTATGATTTTTCATTTTCCTTTAGTCACTTTTATAAACTGGTTGATCTGTTCTTCGGTGTAAAGGTTGTTGTGGACGGTTAAAAACACATGGACTTTCTGTGCTGGCCTCCTCGGCCTCCTCCTCCTCCTCCTCCTCCTCCTCCATATCTGCGAGAGATTCATCTCCTGAAGATCCATCACTATACTCTGAGCTCGAGTCTTCAGACATCTCATCATTATTTTTCAACGGGTACTCCACCTTTTCCATCTGATTATCATCAACGTTCACGTCTTGTTGGAACTTCTGCTGCGGTTGTGTGGGGTTACTTTCTCCACCGGTAACGGCTTTGCCAGGCTTGAGACAAGATCGCTGTGTGGTATCAGTATTGTCACTGGAATAGTCACGGGTCTCGGTGTCGTTGCTGGTGCGGGGACGGGTGTCCTTATCGTTGCTGGTGCGGGGACGGGTGTCCTTATCGTTGCTGGTGTGGGGACGGGTGTCCTTATCGTTGCTGGTGCGGGGACGGGTGTCCTTATCGTTGCTGGTGTGGGGACGGGTGTCCTTATCGTTGCTGGTGCGGGGACGGGTGTCCTTATCGTTGCTGGTGCGGGGACGGGTGTCATTATTGTTGCTGGTGCACGGATGGGTGTCGGTATCGTTGCTAGTGCGGGGCGGGTGTGGTTCTATTATTGGTGTTGTGTACTCCGTGGCGGTGTGTACCTTATACCTCTTCTGTTCTGTGTACCTCTGCTGGATGAGTACACACACACACACACACACACAAACACACACACTGGCCCGCAGGCTATACCCCGGCAGTGTGTGTGTGTGTGTGTGTGTGTGTGTGTGCCGATTCTATGTGGACGATAGATTAGTTGACTTCTAGCTTATCCATCTCTCGTCCCTCTGGATGCTGAACTTAGCCTTCACGCTCCGACTCACTGCAGACAAATAGATCTGAATTAGAGAGCGAGAGAGAGAGAGAGAGAGAGGGAGAAAGAGAGAGATAAAGAGAGAGTCAAAGTCAAACATTCAGGACCTCAAAATTATTGGCACCCTTGAAAATGAAATCGAGGACAACGCAATGAACTATATTTTACACTCATACATATAGGAACACTTTAAGGAAATGACCTCGAAGAGGAATGCTGTATAACTTTATTTAAACACAAACAGTGCAGAATTATTGGCACCCAGCTCCGGCTCTGATGATCATGGACTTGACCCGGACACTACGTGAACCTGATTATACTTCGAAACAGGACGCAGTGCAGCGTGTCTTGTTTCATGCTTGATTAATCACCCCTGTCACTCCGCGTCTCCTGTCTCAGACGTCATCTCGGACGCTTCTCTCGAGGGCGTGACCATTTTCTCTCCGGAGTGGGGTCTGATCTCTGACCTCCACCTGCCTGCCAGGCCCCGCCGTCACCTCTGCGATGTTAGCTGGTGAAAAATGAGCTCTCCGCTCAGCGGAGCCACAGCCTCGTTTTTCTTATGCTGTCAAAACGTCTTCAATATGGTTGCCTCCTGTGTAATCTCTCACCAGCCCGGGGCTCCGATTCAGAACCCTCACGGACCCGAAGCCAGATTTGGCACGGGAGTGTGCAAGTTATGACACATTGCAGTCAAAAACTTTTTTTTTGACGCAGAAGGGCTGGCGAGTGCCGGGTCACCGTCGCCGCACGTCGTCTGAGCTGTCACTTTATTTCCACCCTGAAAGCCAATGCCAGCATTGGCGTGATGTCATCTCACAGTGTGATCTTCTTCTTCCTCTTCGTGGGTCTCGTATGGTGTCCACACTCCGCTGTCTCTCAGAGCATCGGATGCTTCTGGATCAAATAAGAACTCAAACACACAGCCTAGTGCTCTATATTTTTTTTACACCGCTGTCATCCTCTTCACAGGCTAAAAATACCCGGGCACTAGCTCTGCTTGTGGTGTCTTATGTTTCTCTGACGGTTGAATACAGTGTTCGTCTCATCCCTGCAGGGATGCCCTCGTTAGCGCCAACACAGCCTGATGCACGCACTGTTCCTGCTATGTAAGCTCGATGCTAATGCCACGACTATTCTCAACACATTATCACAGCCTCAGGCTAACGCTAGGACTGTTCTAGCCATACGTATGATAAGCTAGTGACTTCATAAGCCTAAGACTGACACGTCAACGTCAACACCATCTTTCAACCGAGTTTGAACTTTCCTGATGGCCATTAAGGCTTTTAACAAACACAATCCAATATAGCGGACGTGTTGCACATCATGTAAGCTAGCAACAGCGGCTAACGCAGCATTTACTGTTTTTCTATCTATCAATGCTAACAATGGACAGCAGCTCAGTGCTAAAGCTACCTAATAAAGGATGTGTGTGAGTCTTTACACACACACACACACACACACACACAACATTGTAATCTTCCAGTCATTTCCCTTCTCACTGATCGGCTGAGCTCCAGATATGGATGACTGAGGTGTCTCTCTGAGTGTGTGCGTGTGTGTGTGTGTGTGTGTGTGTGTGTGTGTGTGCTACAATTTACCCTCCCCCTGCAGTGTGATTACTTTTCCTCAGGACCAACATATGTTTGGTAAATTTGACCTAAATAGACCAGACCCGTTTCGGCTGTGTTCCAAATGCACTGACATGTTTCTAGGAGCGCAGGAGACTCTCGAGACGGAACTGATGATAGTGATGAAGGCCATAAGCTGGAATAAAATTCAGTATGTGGTTCTCAGGAGTCCGAGTTTATCCGAGATGATGCAGTTATTTCCTTCGGCATCACTGCTAATGTGGTAAAGTTTTGGAAGAAGAAGCATTAAGCTAAGTTGCTAATAGCGGCTGTAAATAAGCTGGTCACACACACCTCAGATCAGTTTGTGGAGGAATAAAAAAAGAAAGGACAAAGTGACAATAGCCAGTTTTCTGATTGTCAACCAGCTAGCGTTTTTCAGTTGCTAACTAGCTTAATTAGCATTTAAAAATGTAAAAACTTTGTCATTGAAATGATGTACGAATAATTCGATTCAGAATCCAAATCTAATGACTCATGACTCGACTTGGAATTTAAATACAATAACTCATGACTTGATTCAGAATCCAAATTTAATGACTCATGAATCGAATTGGAATTCAAATATAATGACTCATGACTCAATTCAGAATCCAAATTTAATGACTCATGAATCGAATTGGAATTCAAATATATTGACTCATGACTCAATTCAGAATCCAAATCTTATGACTCATGACTCGATTCAGAATCCAAATTTAATGACTCATGACTTGACTTGGAATTCAAATCTAATGACTCATGACTCAAATCAGAATTCAAATCGAATGACTCAACTTGGAATTCAAATCTAATGACTCATGACTCAACTTTTAATTCATAGCTTTTATGACTGTAGACCTTTCTGACTTCAGTAATGCAACACCCATATTTCATGACTCCACTAAGAATGCAGAGCTTAATGACTCATGACTTGAGTCGGACCTTGAATCTTCTGACTCTTTAATAGACTCGGAATGAAAAGCTTACGATTCCTGATTCAACTCGGAACTCAAAGATTATGATCTGAAAACAAATCTAATGTCTCGTTACTCAATTACATAAGAACATTACGCAAACCGTCACTGTAATAAAACTGAAATGAATAAGTGGAGAAAAAATTGGACAGTCCATAAAATAAGACATCAGTAAAGTTTGGACACACACACACACAGCAAGTCGAAGGTCATGGACGAGTATAAAAACAGTGTTGTTTTAATCAGAGGTTGGGAGGAGGCTGAGGTCCACAGCTACATGGATCTGCCAAAAATCCTGAAGGTCGCTGTAACAGACATGCAAACTTTTTTAATTTATTCATCCACAGAAAAGGAAAAAAAATATCAGTCACTATGTTTAGAGTCGAGACTCAGAACTGGTAAAGATGGATCAGTACCGTCACCGCATTTTCTGTTTTTATTAAATGATTTTTTCCCTTTTTCATATTATATATTACATAAATTACACACACACACACACACACACACACACACACACACACACACACACACACACACACACATACATACGGTATCTCACAAAAGTGAGTACACCCCTCACATGTGTGTAAATATGTGATGATATCTTTTCATGTGACAACACTGAAGAAATGACACTTTGCTACAATGTAAAGTAGTGAGTGTACAGCTTGTGTAACAGTGTACATTTACTGTCCCTCAAAATAACTCAACACACAGACATTAATGTCTAAACCGCTGGCAACAAAAGTGAGTACACCCCTAAGTGAAATGTCCAAATTGGGCCCAATTAGCCATTTTCCCTCCCCGGTGTCATGTGACTTGTTAGTGTTACAAGGTCTCAGGTGTGAGTGGGGAGCAGGTGTGTTAAATTTGGTGTCATCGCTCTCACACTCCCTCATACTGGTCACTGGAAGTAACATGGCACCTCATGGCACCTCAGAGCAAAGAACTTTATGAGGATCTGAAAAAAAGAATTGTTGCTCTACATAAAGATGGCCTAGGCTATGAGAAGACTGCCAAGACCCTGACCCTGAGCTGCAGCACGGTGGCCAAGACCATACAGCGGTTTAACAGGACAGGTTCCTCTCAGAACAGGCCTCGCCATGGTGGACCAAAGAAGTTGAGTGCACGTACTCAGCATCATATCCAGAGCTTGTGTTTGGGAAATAGATGTATGAGTGCTGCCAGCATTGCTGCAGAGGTTGAAGGGGTGGGGGGTCAGCCCGTCAGTGCTCAGACCATATGCTGCACACATGGTCTGCATGGCTGTCATCCCAGAAGTAAGCCTCTTCTAAAGATGATGCACAAGAAAGCCTACAAACAGTTTGCTGAAGACAAGCAGACTAAGGACATGTATTACTGGAACCATGTCCTGTGGTCTGATGAGACAAAGATAAACTTATTTGGTTCAGATGGTCTAAAGCGTTTGTGGCGGTAACCAGGTGAGGAGTACAAAGACAAGTGTGTCTTGTCTACAGTCAAGCATGGTGGTGGGAGTGTCATGGTCTGGGGCTGCATGAGTGCTGCCAGCACTGGGGAGCTACAGTTCATGATCCCCTCCCTTCAGAGACTGGGCTGCAGGGCAGTGTTCCAGCATGATAATGACCCCAAACACACCTCCAAGGTGACCACTGCCTTGATAAAGAAGCTGAGGGTGAAGGTAATGGACTGGCCAAGCATGTCTCAAGACCTAAACCCATTTAGAGCATCTGTGAGGCATCCTCAAACGGAAGGTGGAGGAGCTCAAGGTCTCTAACATCCAGCAGCTCCGTGATGTTGTCATGGAGTGTCAGGATTCCCTCGTGCAGCAGCGTGCCTGGGGCGCTAATGCGCATATTTACAAAAATGTGAGGGGTGTACCGTATTTTCCGGACTATAAAGCACGGCAGATTATAAAGCGCAATATCAATGAATGGGTCTTTTTTCATACATAAGGCGCATCGGATTATAAGGCGCATTCAGCGAAACAAAACAGTTAGCTGTTAGCAGTTGCGGGCTAACGAAACATATGTGTATATATACCATGAGGCGCGGTTGAATAGATTGAATGATTCTATGAATGAATAGATGTATATCTCGAGTGCGACTATAGCGAATCTCCGTTTCAAGTCATGTTTATGCCTTAGCCTTAGTGTTAGCCATAGTCCTAGTTAGTTAGCTTAGCTTAGTTTATTGAGAAGGTTATGTTTCTTGTTTCCATTTTGGTTTTGCTTTCTTCACCTTGTAAATAAAAATCACCGTTCGTACTGCGTTTGCATCCTGCCTGCTTCCTTCACGTCACGGCTCGTGACATGGAGGAGTGGAAGAGGAAACCTCCAGTGGTAACCTGTGAAGCTCTGGTGAACTCCATGCCCAAGAGGGTTAAGGCAGTGCTGGAAAATAAGGGTACCACACAAAATATTGACATTTTGAGCCCAATTTGGACATTTTCACTTAGGGGTGTACTCACTTTTGTTGCCAGCGGTTTAGACATTAATGTCTGTGTGTTGAGTTATTTTGACGGGACAGTAAATTTACACTGTTACACAAGCTGTACACTCACTACTTTACATTGTAGCAAAGTGTCATTTCTTCAGTGTTGTCACATGAAAAGATATCATCAAATATTTACACACATGTGAGGGGTGTATTGTAATTTCCGGACTATAAAGCGCAATATCAATAAATGGGTCTTCTTTCATACAAAAGTTGCATTGGATTATAAGGCGCATTCAGCGAAACAAAACAGTCAGATAAGTCAAACTTTATTCAACTCATTCACAATAACTCTCAACATTGTTCAGTTGTAACATAAAATACAAACCAATACGCTCACTTTTTCAGTTCATTGCTCTTCCACAAATCCATCAAATTCTTCATCCTCAGTGTCTGAGGTAAACAGTTGGGCGATTTCAGCATCAAGCATGCCCGGATCTCTCTCGTCATTATCCAAGTCAGTCTGATTGCTGTTACTTAGCTGTTTAGTGATGATTCCGCCCTTTGTGAAAGCTCAGACGATAATTGAGACTGATACCTTAGCCATCTTGCTTTGTTCCCTCTGAAACTCTGCTTGGTCTTCTTTACTTCATGCAGGTCATCTTCTTGCTTCCTCCACTTCCGCACCATTGATTCATTAATGTTGAATTCTCTCGCAGCTGCTCTATTCCCATGTTCTATTGCGTGCCTGATAGCCTTGAGTTTGAAATCAGCTTCGTAAGCATGTCTCTTAACAGATGCCATTTTGGGGTCCTAATAAACACACCGTAATATTACCAGTATGTTGAAGTCCGGTACGTATTATTCCGCGAGGCCCCTGACTACGGTAGCCGTAATGCTCCAACAATCCATCAAGCGGTGCGGCTTCGTAGCTTATCAAAGTCATTCTAAAACATTTTGACAGATTTTTGAGCACAGTGTAGCACATAAAATTGGTTCGAGGTCAGTAAGCACAACCAGAATAGATACATAAGGTGCACCGGATTATAAGGCGAACTGCCAATTTTTAATAAAATTAAAGGATTTTGTGTGCGCCTTATGGTCCGAAAGAAACGGCACTCATTTTCGTTAGATGCTGTGTATGTATATATATATATATATATATATGTGTGTGTGTGTATATATAGTTTTTTTTGTTGCCAGCGGGTTAAAAAATATTTACATCTTTAAAAAGTTATTATTGTTTTAAGCAGACTCCACAAGTCGTCAGCCCCCCCAACCTCCACGTCGTGATGGGCGTCAGTAAACATAGTAATTACAGATTCTCAACAAAATGTCAAAAAATGAATTTCAGATAATGCTTATCAACATTCCTCCGAAATCATTTTTCAAGGCCAGTTGTCATCGTGCCAATTAGCATCAATAATTGCACCGCAAGCTTTAAGTATGTAAATCTACAAATAAATCAATATAACGTCAGAAGTGTGATTTGGCTTCCGCGCTGTAAAGTCAGCCCTCAGTATTATGGAACTTTTGAAACCCACAGCATGACTTACTCAGCTCTGGTAAACTGCTGTTACTCATGATAATGGAACACAATCGAGCAGCTTCACGGCTGCCTCCACGTCGCTGCGCTGTAAAGACATCACGTATGGCTTGGAAGCTAATGGATAAGCTTCTAAACTCAGCGTCTGTTACTGGTTTTTTCTCTCTTTCTCTCTCTCTCTCTCTCTCTCTGCTCGGTTTATCGTTAATTACGTCTTTTCTGTTCTTCCCGATCCTCCTACGCGCCGTCATATAGAACCAGCAGCAGACACAGCGACATTCATCTCGTCGCTCAGCATTATGCAGCTGAATCCGAGCGCTTATGCGATGATTATCATGCCAGTCTTATAACTCACGTGGCTCTGCGCGAACACCGCAGCACGGAGAACGCACCACAATCTGTCATTCGCGTCGAGCTCTTTATTATAGAGACGTTATACGCCTCTGTGCGCCATTCTCCTGCTGACACGCACTTATCCAAGACATCGCAGTCAGAGATAAAGCTCCTGACAGAATCAGTTCAGGCGCTCAGATTATTCTGACGTGGTTGGTTTGGGTCGCGATATACAGACAAAAGTGTATGCACCCCTGATCATCATACCAAGATGAGGTTCTTTGCCAAAACGTTTGAGGCACACAAGTGTACGATGTGGTGTGTGAGGGTTGGGAGAACATAGAAGAACTCCAGCACAGAGCCCTGACCTCAACCCTACTGAACACCAAGGGGAACTGGAACCTCCTCACTATCGTGACACGCCTGATGCTCTTGTAGCTGATCTGAATGATCCCCACAGCCACGTGCCAAAATCTAGTGGAACGCTTTTTCAGAAGAAAGACCGGAGTGCTTTATAACAGCAAAGGCGAGTAAATTCTGGAAATCTAACGGGATGAGATGTCCACCATGTACATATGGGTGTGATGGTCAGAGGTGCACAAACTTTTGGTTATATAGTGTAGTGTGTGTGTGGTAGCATGGCTAGCTGAGCGAAAGACAGAATTTCCTCCAAGGTTACTGGTGCTCCTTGCATAAAGAAGCATTTAGAAGTTCCTTTGCTGTTTTTGTTGTTGTTGCTGTTGTTGTTGTTGTGCCAAACCCTCGTCCTCTCAGCGCGAGCCAACTAAACGTTTTTGTACGTCTGTGTCCCGTGTCCTCTCAGAGACGCTCTAATTGGCTCGGATCGTCCGTATCCAGAGCTGCCACCGACGTGATTAGTTTCTCGGGTTATCACTTAGAGCAGCAGACTTTTGCGAGACAGCTTCAGGCAAGGACGTGTGTGTGTGTGTGTGGAGGATGTGTTATGCTAACGGTTGTGGGGGAGGTGTGGAGGGGTGGGGGGTGGATGGATACTCATCTTCAGATCTGCAGGCCGTCTCGTCTCTGGGGACGCCGGTCTTCACATTAGCACCACTTAAATAATGCTAGCATGTTAACCTCAAGTACCTCCAGTTATATTAGCATACAGCGTGGAGGTAGCAGAGCGCGATATCCCCAGCGTGTTAGCAAGTCAAATATCATTAGCGTGATGGAACGAGGGTGAAAGTGTTTATGGCTTGTTAACTGAAAAATACCTGTCATGAAAAGTTCCTAGCATGCGGAACATTTTGTGCGTGTGTATATATGTGTGTGTGTGTGTGTGTGAGAGAGTGAGAGACTGCAACTTCCACCTGCTTCACTGTGTTTTCTCTCGACTCGAACAAAAGCAGAGGGAAAGAAAATGACATTAATTTACGGCGCAGCGCCCCATCCGTCTCGTTTGAGTAGAGGTGTCATCAGTGTGCAGGCAGGAGGCAGGTATGTGTGTGTGTGTGTGTGTGATCCATCACGCTGGGAAAAACCTCATTTTACCTCAAGCTGAGGAAAGAAGCCAGCGTGAGGGCTTAGCTGAAAGCATGCTTCAGGTTTTTTACGCGTACGCTAGGAACAGCGTACAGGACGCGTGACGCAGTATTACAGCAGATCGGTCCATGAGATTCTTTCTAAAATAAAATTCAAAAAACGGAACGTTTAAAGTGAGCAACGTGCCTGGCATGATGAGGCTAGCATACTGTATATGATATATAATATATAATATACTGTGTACATACAGTACAGCGCTAATCTCACAGGCTAAGCGGTGATTTGCTGGTTAGCATGCAGGATAGCATACGGCAGTAAAAAATTTGCAATGTTCTCTTTCCTAGTCATTCTTCTGAGTGACGTGGGATCACTGTACACACCCCAGCATTGCCGTTAGCGTGTGCGTGTGTGTGTGTGTGTGTGTGTGTGTGTGTGTGTGTGTTGCAGGTGTGGTGTAAATTTGATTCTGGTTAAACCACTGGAACTAATAAATGTTCTCTCGCTCCTGCAGGACAGACGAGTGACAGAGATTCATGAGCGTGAGACGATTAAACTCATGAGAGACACGTTCACTTACACACACACACACACACACACACACACACACACACACACACACACACTCATACCCACTTTTACACCGAACTGCAGCACTGAGACACACTGCGACAATGTGTGTGTGTGTGTGTGTGTGTGTGTAACATCTCACCTGGGCAGGCCAGCACTGATGGATGGGTCCAATCACCAACTCACATCAATCACCACTGCTGCAGAGAGACAGAGAGAGAGAGAGAGAGAGAGAGGAAGAGAGAAAGAGAGTTTAACTTTCAAGACACCTTTAATGTATTCAGTGTTGGTATTTTTTACATATCTACATTTTTAAATAATTATTTTCATTAAAAAAAAAAGAAGAAAAATGAACCCCCTCAGACCCCCCACCCACACCCTCGACCCAGAAACCCCAACCCCTTCAGTTCTACTACAAGTCCACTCTAGTCACATAGTGTGCAAAAGTCCACAGTGCTGTTTATATTAAGGCTTATCCTGCGGCTGATGTCCATTTCCTCAGTCGGAACCGTCTCCGTGGTGACAGCACGCCCAGGTTTTCACTTTTTATTGATTGTTGTGCAGATTGAATGAATGTTTTTCTGACCGAGAAGTAGTTAGTCAGCAAGACGTTACGTTTTCCTGTTGTTAGTTCTAAAAACCAGTTTAACTGTTCTGTGGTGTACAGTTCTTCAGGTTGTTCTGAAAAGTTTGAAGTAGGTGGGTTACCTGATCTTGCTTCACTCTTCTCCTCTCTCCTCGCTTCTGATGCCCATATTCTCAGTCTGAAGCGTCTCTTTGGTGACAGCACGTTCAGATTCTCACCTGATGTTGTGTGCTGTGCAGACTGTATGAATTTTTCCCTGTCCGGGAAGTACTTTTTTAGTAAGACACCACTTTGTCCTTTAGTCTGCTCCAAGAACCAGTTTAGCTGTTCTGCGGTGTAAAATTGTTCTGGCTGTTCGACCTCTTCCTCCTCCATGTCTGTGAGGGGTTCTCCTCCTGTAGCTCCTGCGCTGCCCTCTGAGCCTTGGTTCTCCTGCATCACAACACTATGTTGTGGAAAAAATAAACATAGTTTGCTGATCTAAGGTGACCTCTTCCTCCTCCTCATCGTCTGTAAACTGTTCTTCTCTACTAGCTCCTGCGCTATACTCTGGGCCGAGTCCTCCTGCATCTCAACACTGTACTGTGGCTGTTGGGATGATTCCTCCACCTTGTCCATCTTCTCTCCTGTTGTTTTCAGCTCAGCTGTCACATGGGCACGGGTATCAGTGCTATCGCTAAGTGCTGTGTCTGATTCAGTGTTGTTGTTTTGTTCTTTACGGACTTCTTCTAGCAGTGACATCGGTGTGTCGTTACCCCCCTCTGCCCCAGGCTCCCGTTCTCCAGTGTTCCCCCGCTGGCTGTCCCTGCGCTGCTGCTGCTGCTGCTGCTGCTGCTGTACCCCGGCTGTGTCGTCCCCGGAACTCCCCGGCTGCACAGCTCTGCGTGGGCAGCTCAGCCGTTTATTCCCAATCTCCCCACACCAAAGACACCTCAGACGTTCGGTGGTGGCGAAGACGGTGTAGGTGCTGTCACCGACTTTACACTTAAAATTAACATCCAGTGTTTGGTCGCGGTTGTTAATAAACACATAAACATGTCTGCGAAAAGACAGGACGTGCTTTACTGTGGAGTTTTTACTGCCAAGTGGAATATCAGTCATGGGGCTGGCGAACTTTGAGAAACGGGCCAGCTCTTTCGTTATCCATTCGTTTTTAAGGAAAGGCGGGCACGTTAGAGATCACGACCCGTGTTGCAGGGACAGAACGAGGGGTCACATGTAGCATACCACCTTTCAGCCATATTCCATTTTTATTAGAATATTGGCGAATCTCTCTATTTTCAGGAAAACTACCACTGCTGTGTTCATTCGGGAGACGGAGTAGATGTTCTCACACCCGACCTGCTCTCCCACCGCTATCAGAACCTCCTCCACCTGTTCTCCATTCACTGGTACACAGCTGACGCCATGGCAGAGAGACAGCGTCTCCCCTCCAGCCTCAAAGGCCATGGTGTCCCGCTCACTCTTACCCACTCCCAACTTTCACCAACCACTGATAACTCACATAACTTACACATTCACTAATTAAAAAGAAATGGAAAAAGAAAATGTAAAAACACCAGCTTGCAGAAAACTTTAGCGAGACACCAAAACCAGTCTCCACACACCACGCTCACTCCTCCACCACGCATGCGCAGAGAGAGAGAGAGAAAGAGTAAGATGTTGAGTGAGAGAGAGAGAGAGAGAGAGAGAGAGAGAGGGGGGGAGAGAGAGAAATAAAGACAGAGAAAGAGTAAGAAGATGAGAGAGAGAGAAAGAGTAAGAAAATGAGAGAGAGAGAAAGAGTAAGAAGATGAGAGAGAGAGAAAGAGTAAGAAAATGAGAGAGAGAAAGAGTAAGAAGATGAGAGAGAGAGAGAGAGAGAGAGAGAGAGAGATAAAGAGTAAGAAGATGAGAGAGAGAGAAGGAGTAAAAAGATGAGAGAGAGAGAGAGAGAGAGAGAGAGAGAGAGAGAAGAGAGAGAGATAGGAGTAAGAAGATGAGAGAGAGAGAGAGAGAGAGAGAGAGAGAGATAGAAAGAGTAAGAAGTTGAGAGAGAGAGAGAGAGAGAGAGAGAGATAAAGAGTAAGAAGTTGAGAGAGAGAGAGAGAGATAAAGAGTAAGAAGATGAGAGAGAGAGAGAGAGAGAGAGAAGAGAGATAGAAAGAGTAAGAAGTTGAGAGAGAGAGAGAGATAAAGAGTAAGAAGTTGAGAGAGAGAGAGATAAAGAGTAAGAAGTTGAGAGAGAGAGAGAGATAAAGAGTAAGAAGATGAGAGAGAGAGAAAGAGTAAGAAGTTGAGAGAGGGAGAGAGAGAGAAAGAATAAAACTTTGACTTTTAAGACACCTTTATTAAATTCACTTCATAACATATTTACAGGTTCGTAAACCCCCCCAAGCAGCAAAACCCCTCAAATTCGCAGACAGTATAAACACATGCTCAGTCCTCTCTCACTCTAGTCATTTCTAGGAACCGGTTAACCAGTTCATTCTGTGTACAGTGTATGTCCGATCTTGCAACTGCTGACCATTTCCATAATCTGTAGCGCCTCCTAGGTGAGAATACTCCCATGGTGTGCTGTGCAGTTTTAATGAAGGCCCTCTTGTCCGGGAAGTAATTGGTCAGTAGGATGTTACGTTTCCCTTTGGTCATTTTAAGAAAACGGTTAATCTGTTCTGCTGTGTAAAGTTCTACAGGTTGTTCTGGACGGTTAAAAACACACGGCTGTTCCGTGGAGACCTCCTCCTCCTCCTCCTCCTCCATGTTTGCGAGGGAGTCATCCCCTGTAGATCCTTCACCGGACTCTGAGCCCGAGTCTTCTAGCATCCCATCATTATACTGGTTTTGTTTGGACGGGTTCCCCACCTTTTCCATCTTCTCCCCTGTTATTTCCGGTTTAGAATTATTATGTGCAATGTTTTTGCCCTTTTGGCTCTTCTTCAGCAGTTGTGTGGGGTTGCCCTCTCCACCGTTAGCTGCTATGTAGGGTTCGGACCGAGAACGCTTTGTGGTATCGGTGTTATCGCTGGTATGGGCATGGGTATCGGGATTGTCGCTGGTATGGGCACGGGTGTTGACGTTAGTGCTGGTATGGGCACAGGTGTCGGTATTGTCGCTGGTATGGGCATGGGTGTTGACGTTAGTGCTGGTATGGGCATGGGTGTCGGTATTGTCGCTGGTATGGGTACAGGTGTTGGTGTTAGTGCTGGTATGGGGACGGGTGTTGACGTTAGTGCTGGTATGGGCATGGGTGTTGACGTTAGTGCTGGTATGGGCATGGGTGTTGACGTTAGTGCTGGTATGGGCACGGGTGTTGACGTTAGTGCTGGTATGGGCATGGGTGTTGACGTTAGTGCTGGTATGGGCACGGGTGTTGACGTTAGTGCTGGTATGGGCACGGGTGTTGACGTTAGTGCTGGTATGGGCACGGGTGTTGACGTTAGTGCTGGTATGGGCATGGGTGTTGACGTTAGTGCTGGTATGGGCATGGGTGTTGACGTTAGTGCTGGTATGGGCACGGGTGTCGGTATTGTCGCTGGTATGGGCATGGGTGTTGACGTTAGTGCTGGTATGGGCATGGGTGTCGGTATTGTCGCTGGTATGGGTACAGGTGTTGGTGTTAGTGCTGGTATGGGGACGGGTGTTGACGTTAGTGCTGGTATGGGCATGGGTGTTGACGTTAGTGCTGGTATGGGCACGGGTGTCGGGATTGTCGCTGGTATGAGGATGAGTGTCAATGCCGTCACTGGGTGCCGTGATTACCTCGGTGGTGTGTTCCTCTCTGACCTCTCCCTGCTGTGACCTCGCTGTGTCGTTACCCCCCTCTGCTCTAGGCATTCGTTCTCCGGTGTCCCCCTGCTGGCCGTCCCCACGCTGCTACTGTTGCACCCCGGCCATGTCCCCTCCGGAGCTCCCCAGTTGCGCCGCCCTGCGCGGGCAGCTCAGCCGTTTGTGACCGATCTCCCCGCACCCAAAACACCTCAGGCGCTCGGTGGTGGCGAAGACGGTGTAGCTGCTGTTGCCGTGTCTACACTTGAAGTTAACACCCAGCGTTTGTTCTCGGTTAAGAAACATGTACACCTGTCTCCGGAAAGACAGAACGTGTTTCGCCGTAGAGTTTTTACAGCTGAGCGGGCCAGCTCCGTCATTATTGAATCATTTTTTATGAAGGGGGGCACGTTAGAAATCACCACCCTCGTCGCAGGAGCAGAAAGAGGGGTAATGTTTAGCATCCCACCTTTTAGCATATCTCCACTCGTACACAGCGTGTCGGCGAGCAGTTCTTTTTTCAGGAAAATCACCACTGCTGTGTTCATTTGGGAGGCGGAGTGGATGTTCTCACACCCGACCTGCTCTCCCACCGCTAACAGAATCTCCTCCACCTGTTCTCCATTCACCGGCGCACACCTGACACCATGGCGGAGAGATAGTGTCTCCCCTCCGGCCTCGGAGGCCATGGCGTCCCGCACAACGCCTCCCACTCTCAACTTTCACAAAACTCTGCTATTCCAACAACTAGACCTTTGATAAAAATAAATAAAGAAAAAAGACCAAACTCCAAAAACTTTGGCAAGACGCCAAAAACACTCTCGCGTCCTCCACCCACCACGCTCACTCTTCCACAGCGCATGCGCAGAGAGAGAGAGAAAGAGTAAGAAGTTGGAGGAGAGAGAGAGAGAGAGAGAGAGAGAGAGAGAGAGAGAAATAAAGACAGAGAAAGAGTAAGAAGATGAGAGAGAGAGAAAGAGTAAGAAGATGAGAGAGATTAAGAAGATGAGAGAGAGAGAGAAGGAGTAAGAAGATGAGAGAGAGAGATAGAAAGAGTAAGAAGATGAGAGAGATTAAGAAGATGAGAGAGAGAGAGAGAGAGAGAGAGAGAAAGAGTAAGAAGATGAGAGAGATTAAGAAGATGAGAGAGAGAGAGAGAGATAGAAAGAGTAAGAAGATGAGAGAGATTAAGAAGATGAGAGAGAGAGAGAGAGATAGAAAGAGTAAGAAGATGAGAGAGAGATAGAAAGAGTAAGAAGACGGTGTAGCTGCTGTCACCGTGTTTACACTTAAAGTTAATGTCCAGTGTTTGTTCTCGGTTGTTAATAAACATATAAACCTGTCTCCGGAAAGACAGGACGAGTTTCTACAGCCGAGTGGAATTTCAGTCATGGGGCCGGAGAACTTTCCGAAGCGGGCCAGCTTCTTCATTATCAGAAAATGAAGTGTGTTGGAAACAACTACCCGTGTCACAGGGGCAGAAGAGGGGTAACGTGTAGCATGACAGCTTTAAGCCAGATTCCATTTTCACACAGCGTGTTGGCGAATGTTTATTTTTTTAGGAAAAATACCTCCGTTTTGTTCATTCGGGAGGCGGAGTAGATGTTCTCACACCCGACCTGCTCTCCCACTGCTACAGAACCTCCTCCACCTGTTCTCCATTCACTGGTACACAGCTGACGCCATGGCAGAGAGACAGCGTCTCCCCTCCAGCCTCAAAGGCCATGGTGTCCCACTCACTCTCACCCACTCCCAACTTTCACCAACCACCGCTATTTCAAAAACTAGACATTTAATAAATTAAATGAAAGAAAAGAAAAAGGACAAACTTTGGCAAGACACCAAACCGCTCTACACACCACGCTCACTCCCTCCACCGCGCATGCGCAGAGAGAGAGAGAGAGAGAGAGAGAGAGAGAGAGAGAGAGAGAGAAGGCAGAACAAACAATAGAAAGTCAAATAAAAACAAAATAGAATGAGAGGCATGTTCTCCCCGTGCTGCGGGGGTTTCCTCCGGATTCTCCGGTTTCCTCCCCCTATCCAAAGACTGGGGGGTGGGAGTGGTTGGCTGTTGGGAGGGTGTGGGTGTGGGTGTGTGTTACAATCTGAGGGCCGTTTATAAAGTACACTGGTGAAGTAATGAACTGCAGGCGAGTATGTTTAGTTAGTTAGCATGGAGGGCGTGGCTAAGAGGGGGCGTGGTTAACAGAGGCTAGAATTTGATTAAAAAGTAAAGTTTTATTGCTGCTCACGGTTCATGTGGAAGGTTTATAACTTTAGAACTTTATCTGTTTAATATGCAGGTTTTTTTTCTGTAAACACTCCTAATGAGACGAGGAGAGTGGAAGGATGTTATATAATATTTAGGCATATTAATTATTTTCTGGAAAAACCAACACAATTTGGGACACGTCTCATCTTTGACCTGAATACTGTGAGGCAGGAAATATGTGTGTGTGTGTGTGAGTGTGTGTGTGTATGTGTGTGTGTAGTTTCTGTCAGAACAACCTTTAGTGTCACCCGAGGACACCGTGTGGTTCAAAGACTTGGGACAGGGGACACGTCCTAAATCACACACTTTTGTACTAAATAGTGTGTCAGGGTGGTTTAGGACGAAGCCCGTTCCTCTTTGTGACATCCTGAGAGTTTAGGGAACAGAAGAGTGACTTCATCACGTATTTTACTGTAGGAGAGAGCGAGAGAGAGAGAGAGAGAGAGAGAGAGAGAGAGAGAGAGGTAAAGAGGCAGATAGACAGATAGATACATATGGGCAAAGAGTGGCAGACAGACCAACAGACAAATGAATAGACAGACAGATGGACAGATGAATAAATAAACAGACAGACAAATAGATAAGCAGACAAACAGGTAAGCAGATGGACAGACAGGTGAATAAGCAGATAGACAGACAGATAGAGAAGCAGATAGACAGATAGATAGAGAAGCAGACAGACAGACAGATAGAGAAACAGATTGACAGATATATAGAAAAGCAGACAGACAGATTAATAAATAGACAGACAGGTAAGCAGATAGACAGACAGATTAATAAATAGACAGACAGGTAAGCAGATAGACAGATTAATAAATAGACAGACAGGTAAGCAGATAGACAGACAGATTAATAAATAGACAGACAGGTAAGCAGATAGACAGATTAATAAATAGACAGACAGGTAAGCAGATAGACAGACAGATTAATAAATAGACAGACAGGTAAGCAGATAGACAGACAGATTAATAAATAGACAGACAGGTAAGCAGATAGACAGATAGGTGAATAAATAGACAGACAGGTAAGCAGATAGACAGACAGATTAATAAATAGACAGACAGGTAAGCAGATAGACAGACAGATTAATAAATAGACAGACAGGTAAGCAGATAGACAGACATATTAATAAATAGACAGACAGGTAAGCAGATAGACAGATAGGTGAATAAATAGACAGACAGGTAAGCAGATAGACAGATAGGTGAATAAATAGACAGACAGGTAAGCAGATAGACAGACAGATTAATAAATAGACAGACAGGTATGCAGATAGACAGACATATTAATAAACAGACAGACAGGTAAGCAGATAGACAGATAGGTGAATAAATAGGCAGACAGACAGATAAACACTCTGTTGAAAATAAACACCGCTCACTCGCTGTGTTTATCTCCAGCACTGATGGAGGGAATAAAAACCCGAACCTGCGCTCCGTCTCAGAGCCGAGGTCATGCCTGTGTGACAGCTGTGGCTGGAGGTCAGCCTGTGAGAGAAACACACACACACACACACACACACACACTGCCGGACACGTGATGGACACATCCCTTTGGAGGGTGTAAATAAAACACCTCAATTTGCATGTGTGTGTGTGTGTGTGTGTGTGTGTGTGTGTGTGTGACAGTGTTATGTGAGAGTGTATTATTTTAAATCATTTAAAAGAGTCATTTATTTTCCCATTTTTTCCCAATTCTACAATCAGCTCCAGAATTATTGGCACCCTTTGTAAAAGACGGCGTGTGTCACCTCATATTCACACCCCTGTGAAACAGGAACTCACGGGTGACCTTATAAATGTTCCTACACATTAAACTTAAAAAAAAAAGAATGAAAAACAATTTACATATAAATATGTAAAAATGACAATGATGTCGTTTAGTGACTGCTCCATTAAATCTGTGTGTGTGTGTGTGTGTGTGTGTCTCTTTTCTTTTTCTTTTCCTTTGATGATCTCTCCGTTTTCTTCTCCTCCGTGTCCTTACGGCCATCACTCTGACTGCATAATGCATAAAGAGAATAAGATAATATGTAGGGCAGCGTCGTGAGGACCTGTTTAGACTGCCGTTCTGTTTTAAGAGCGTAATTGGGCCTCGTTATGAGAACATCAATAATTCAGCGCTCAGGATGAATAATAGATGGAAGTAAAACACGGTGAGGAGACTCGCTTGACTTTTAGACGTCTCTTTAATGTGTGAAGGGAGAAAGGCACTACCTTAATACGCCAGAGGAAAGAGAGAGTCCAAGTCTCCTCACTGCCTCACAGCCACACTGCCTCACAGCCTCACAGCCACACTGCCTCACAGCCACACTGCCTCACAGCCACACTGTCTCACAGCCACACTGCCTCATAGCCTCACAGCCACACTGCCTCACAGTCTCACAGCCACACTGCCTCACAGCCACACTGCCTCACAGCCACACTGCCTCATAGCCTCACAGCCACACTGCCTCACAGTCTCACAGCCACACTGCCTCACAGCCACACTGCCTCACAGCCTCACAGCCACACTGCCTCACAGCCACACTGCCTCACAGTCTCACAGCCACACTGCCTCACAGCCACACTGTCTCACAGCCACACTGCCTCACAGCCTCACAGCCACACTGCCTCACAGTCTCACAGCCACACTGCCTCACAGCCACACTGCCTCACAGTCTCACAGCCACACTGCCTCACAGCCACACTGTCTCACAGCCACACTGCCTCATAGCCTCACAGCCACACTGCCTCACAGTCTCACAGCCACACTGCCTCACAGCCACACTGCTTCACAGCCACACTGCCTCATAGCCTCACAGCCACACTGCCTCACAGTCTCACAGCCACACTGCCTCACAGCCACACTGCCTCACAGCCACACTGTCTCACAGCCACACTGCCTCATAGCCTCACAGCCACACTGCCTCACAGTCTCACAGCCACACTGCCTCACAGCCACACTGTCTCACAGCCACACTGCCTCACTCCCTCATAGCCACACTGCCTCAAAGCCATACTGCCTCACTGCCTCACAGCCACACTGCCTCACTTCCCCACAGCCACACTCAAAAATCTTTTCAACACAGTTCCAGAATATGACTGCATGTCATGTGCAGGTGTTCCTAAAAAGTGGCCTGTGAGTGTATTGTGTATTATCATCATGGCGACTGAACCTGGAGCACAGGGAAGAGGTCTCACACACACACACACACACACACACACACACACACACACACACACACACACATACACATGATAGAGGCGGTGGCCCACATTAACTGCGTCAGTGGAGCGAAGAAATGATGTCTAATACAACACACTGAAACAGAGCCTCTGCACACACACACACACACACACACACACACACACACCTCTCTTTTTGTTTTTTTCTCTCTATCATCCATCAAAGCTAGTCTCATTATTTCTCCACCCTCTATCATTCTCTAATTCCTCTCTTTTCTTTTGACCACTTTCCGTTTTCATCCCTTCCTCTTTCATCCAGCCATCCATCCATCCAAACATCCATCCATCCAAAAATACAAACATCCATCCATCCATCCATCCATCCATCCATCAAAACATCCATCTATCTATCCAAACATCCATCCATCCAAAAATCCAAACATCCATCCATCCATCTATCCATCCAAAAATCCATCCATCCATCCATCTATCTATCCAAACATCCATCCATCCAAAAATCCAAACATCCATCCATCCATCCATCCATCAAAACATCCATCCATCTATCCATCCAAAAATCCATCCATCCATCCATCAATCCATCCAAACATCCATCCATCCAAAAATCCAAACATCCATCCATCCATCAAAACATCCATCCATCTATCCATCCATCCATCCATCAAAACATCCATCCATCTATCCATCCATCCATCCATCAAAACATCCATCCATCTATCCATCCAAAAATCCATCCATCCATCTATCAATTAACCCATCCATCCAGTTTCCATCCATTCAAACAATCATCCATTTTTCCATCTATCATCTTCTTTTCTCTTCATGTTATTAGTATAAATCATTAATTATTTTATGATCATTTTTTCATGAAGATGAAGTGGAACAGAGGGAAAATGAGAGA
>CM022752.1:6388761-6396261 GCA_012411365.1 Ameiurus melas | reverse complement strand
ATTCGCCGGGTTGAATCTGGGTTAAGGGAATTCCCAGCGAGTGGAGATTTATTCTTATTACACCTTCGTTATTCCGGACGCGGAACAAGATTAAGCGACTGGAGTTCGCCCAGAGACATGTTTACAGGTCTATTTATTTATTCGCAGTGACGTCATGGAGAAGCAGCAGAACACCTCACATTTAAAACTATCAGGAAATACAGTGCTAAACGTCTCAACAGCTTAATCGTTTTATTCGATTCTGCATACTTTTATTCCATGTCTATTATTGTAATAAATTCATTTTACGACTGTGTTTTCAGCACTTCTTTTTAATTAATGCAAAAAATTTCAAAAGCAACTTCAGTGAGTCTGATAAATTTGTAAGCATGAAATGTTCTTTCTTTTGTTTTTTCTCTCTAATCTAATCCAGTAATCTGACCGTGTACTGATAGAATTGATTCGTTTTTTGGCAGATGGCTGTAGCTAAACTGTCATGGTGTTTGGTAAATTTGGACAATTAATCAACGGTTCATGGCCTCCTAAAACGAACCCTTATCGGTATCAAAACACTCAGTTGTACGGTTCAATAAGGCGCCTTTAAGAGTTCCTCCAAGGTCACGGCCGAAGAACCCTTCTACAAGTCTCACATATACTGTAGCCACACCCATGAAAACAATATCAAAATCATCAACCAATCAAGCACTAGTGTGAGGAGAGAATCGTAGAAACATCAAACGTAAGTGTGTTTTCTCACTTCCAGCCACTAGGAGGTGACTTAGACCTTCCAGCTGCCTCATTATGCTAAGATGCTAAATACATCTTTTTATTTTAAATTATAACTATTTATTGATATTGGTTTCTATATTTTCCCAAATCATGGTTTGAGGTTGGAATCTCCGCATGCTGATTATCTGGAGTGTACAGCGCTATCGCGTAACCTGCTGGATTAATGCACTCGCCTGATCAAGTGCAGCGATAATAAGAACCTGGGCGCACGTATCGAACCGTATCGAACGAGTTAATATTTAATGAGCAACAAAAGCCGAGGAAAGAGTGGCAGGGCAAGCAGAAATACCATCCTGAACATGTAATTAATAAGTCATGTCATTATTTATTCATGGCTTTTTTTATATTTTATTTTTAATTTAAACTTTCAACAGAGGACAGGCTTTCGTTCTTTCTTTCTTTTTTTGTTCTCATTATTCCAGGAATTTTCCACGCACCAGTTTTTTTTTATTTATTTATTTAAAACGTATAGCTACATTCCTTAAGGGTTCTTCGGTTATCCCTCTGGAGGAACCCTATAGAAAGGTTCTATACAGAACCCTAACACAGAGGGTTTTAGAATAAGTTGCGTTCGGAACAGTCACTTCACCGAAGGGGAAAGGACACGTGATGTGAAAGGTAAGTTTGTTTCTGTGCTTAAAGTGCTTGTTTTTCCAGATTCAGGACGGAGTACAGGCACAGACAGGAGATAAGGGTTCTCCGTGCGCACGGCACTATTTGTTCCGGAGAATATTACGAAGATAAGAGAGACGTTGTTTATCGACAAGTTTGTTTTAATTTCATGAGCTGTGAACCTTGTCCTGTGAGCCAATAGAAAACAAATGGGAGGAGCTATGGACTGCTCAAAATCAGTAAAAAAAAAAAACATAAGAAGAGATGATAATTACTTTAGTACTGCACTTTCACAGCACCTCAATGTTTACTTATTCTTTCTTATTTGGAGAACAAAAGTTCATTTGCCTCATCCAATGTGTTCCTTGAGTTTTTGTTTACAGCCTGACTTCTTTTTGAGTTATTGAGATTTAGCTAATAACTATAAGAATGCTATAATAAATATCATACGCATTAAGCTAACACTGTTTAGTGTATATGTTTAAATGCATCTATAATCATCTGGGTTTAATATCTGAGGCTGAAATTGAGCTCCAGATTGTGTAAGGACATGTTTGGCACGTGCGAGACACGTGTTACGCCGGGTTTATCTCCGAGTCTGTGCTCGTTACTCTCCACTCGATTCTCCGTTATATTTCTAAAGCCATACCTGACTTCTTATCTTCGTAATATTCTCCGGAACAAATAGTGCCGTGCGCACGGAGAACCCTTATCTCCTGTCTGTGCCTGTACTCCGTCCTGAATCTGGAAAAACAAGCACTTTATCCATGCTGCAGCTGCATCTGTGTCTGACTCTCTCTATCTCATTCCCTCTGATTTCAGACTGTGTGAAGGTCTTCAAGCTCTGCTCCATGCTATCACACTTCACATACATGTGTTTCACACACATGTGTTTCTGATGCACAGACGTTATCCGCTTCAAAACCCCCCTTTCTCAGTCTTTACACTACGTCTTGCAGTAGAAATGTTTCAGTACATCATACACACACCGTCTGCACATACACTTTGCCTATCTTTATGGAAATGTATTCGATCTTGGTTGACTAGAAGTATTTTTTAATAATAGCCTAAGCAAATCTGGCAACCCTGTCATCACCTGTCCTGTCTCTGCTGCTCCGCCCCCTGAGCATGGGGCAGCGTGATTCCTGCCCCGTCTGGAGATCAGTTAAGGCTTGGTGCAGTTCCTATATTTGACCACTAGGTGTAAATAATAATAATAATAATAATAATAATAATAATAATAATAATAATAATAATAATAATAATAATGATAATAATAATAATAATAATAATAATAATAATAATACCTGTATGGAGTTAAAGGTTGCAGAAACATCTAGAACCGTGAACAAATCAGCACGACATCGGCTTCAGTCTGTTAAATAGAGACACTTTTTAATATCGCTGCTCACTCAAGAAGTATTTCATATTTCAGCAGAATGGAACATGTGTGGAGAGGTGAATACATTGTTTATCGACAATTTAATATATATTTCTATACTTTTCGACACACTAATGTGCAGCATTACTATTTTTTATTATTATTCATATTTATATCCATACATATTACACTCTTTGGAAAGAACGTCCTTTTAAGGCTTCTTTAGGGACTAAAGGGAACCATTACTAAAAAGAGAACCCTCTGTTAGAACCTTTTAGTGTTACAAATACAAATATATACAGAGTAGAGTAATATAATAACTTTACCTCTCTCTCTCTCTCTCTCTAGTGTGTGTGCAGTCGGTCGGGTTCGCGTGTGTCTTTAAGGGCTGGTGCTGTGGTAGGTGTGTGTGTGTGTGTGTGTGCGTGCGTGCGTGTGTGCGTGCGCGCGTGTGTGTGTGCGTTTCATCTCGCGCTCTCTCCGTTAGCGCGCAGACGAGCTGAAACGGGCGCGAGCTGCTGGATGTTTCTGATTCTCTGAGCGCGCGCGCGCGTGTGTGTGTGTGTGAATGTTATCTCACTTACAGTCTCCTGGACTTTTGGATAAACGCAGTTGATTTCCAAATGATGGTGAAGATGATGGTGATGATGAAGATGATGAGGACTGTCTCGATCTGTGTCGGCGCACGCAGGACGTATCTCGCGCTCGTTCTGGCGGTTCTGTGCGCACTCCGGTCCGCGCGCTCCGCTCACCATCACCGTGAGTAACAGACATGCTTTAACTCTTCCTCTGTGTGTGTGTGTGTGTGTGTGTGTGTGTGTGTGTGTGTGTCCCCGCTTGAGACCCTCTGTTTAAGTGGTGTTAGGAGAACAGTCGCGCGCGGTGGGTCTCACTGAAGAACTCTTCCACGCGTGCGTTTTGGTAAAAAAAAAAAAAAAAAATCTTAAACAAAACAAAAAACCCCTAACAAAAATAGATAGACTAAAAAGCGAATAAAACTTGTTTTCAAACTGTTTTATAGCCTACATATTAGTAAACAAATAAATTAAAATAAAATATTATAAATGAAGTTCAGTGTAAAGTGATGTTAAAGCATTTAAAATGTTTTTAAAAGCAAGTATTTGTACTGTTAATAATAATAATAATAATAATAATAATAATAATAATAATAATAATAACAATAATAATATTGAACATTTGTACACTTGACACTATGCGCGTGTGTTGTATATAGTGTGTGTGTGTGTGTGTGTGTATGGTGTGCGAGTGTGGTTTGTGTGTGTATGTGGTGTGCGAGTGTAGTGTGTGCGTATGGTGTGCGAGTGTGGTGTGTGTGTGTGTATGGTGTGTGTTGTGGTGTGTGTGTGTATGGTGTGCAAGTGTGGTGTGTGTGTGTATGTGGTGTGCGAGTGTGTTGTGTGTGTATGGTGTGCGAGTGTGGTGTGTGAGTGTGGTGTGCGAGTGTGTTGTGTGTGTGTATGGTGTGTGATTGTGTTGTGTGTATGGTGTGCGAGTGTGTTGTGTGTGTGTGTTTATGGTGTGCGAGTGTGTTGTGTGTGTGTGTGTGTGTATGGTGTGCAAGTGTGGTGTGTGTGTATGGTGTGCGAATGTGTTGTGTGTGTGTGTATGGTGTGCGAGTGTGTTGTATGTGTATGGTGTGCGAGTGTGGTTTCTGTGTGTATAGTGTGCGAGTGTGTTGTGTGTGTGTATGGTGTGCGAGTGTGTTGTATGTGTATGGTGTGCGAGTGTGGTGTGTGTGGAGGTGTGCGAGTGTGGTTTCTGTGTGTATAGTGTGCGAGTGTGTTGTGTGTGTGTATGGTGTGCGAGTGTATTGTGTCTGTATGGTGTGTGTGGTGAGAGTATAGTGTGTGTGTTTATGGTGTGCGAGTGTGTTGTGCGTGTGTGTGTATGGTGTGCGAGTGTGTTGTGTGTGTGTGTGTGTGTGTGTGTGTATGGTGTGCGAGTGTGTTGTGTGTGTATGGTGTGCGAGTGTGGTTTGTGTGTGTAAGGTGTGCAAGTGTGTTGTGTGTGTATGGTGTGCGAGTATGTAGTTTTTTTGTGTGTGTATTGGGTGTGTGTGTATGATGTGTGTGCATGATGTCTGTGTGCATGGTGTATGTATGATGTATGGGATTTGTGTGTGCATGATGTGTGTGTGACGTATGAGCTGTGGGTGTTGTGGCTGTATGTGTATTGGGTGTATGGTGTGTGTGTGTGTATGGGTGTGTGTGTATGGGGTCTGTGTGTATGGTGTGTGTGTGGTGAGTATATGGTGTTGTGGTGTGTGTGTGTGGTGTATGGTGTGTGTGGTATGTGTGTGTATGATGAGTGTATGGTGTGTGTGGTGTGGTGAGTGTGTGGTAAATGTATTGTGTGTGTGAATGTTGTGTGTGTGTGTGTGTATGGTGTGCGAGTGAGGTGTGTGTATGCTGTGCGAGTGTGGTGTGTGTGTGTATAATGTGTGTATGGTGTGTGAGTGTGGTTTGTGTGTGTATAATGTGTGTATCGTGTGCAAGTGTGGTGTGTGTATGGTGTGCGAGTGTGTTGTGTGTGGTGTGCAAGTGTGTTGTATGTGTGTATGGTGTGCGAGTGTGGTGTGTGTGTGTGTATGGTGTGCGAGTGTGGTGTGTGTGTGTGTATGGTGTGCGAATGTGGTGTGTGTGTGTGTATGGTGTGCAAGTGTGGTGTGTGTATGGTGTGCGAGTGCGTTGTGTTTGTGTGTATGGTGTGCGAGTGTGTTGTGTGTGTGTGTATGGTGTGCGAGTGTGGTGTGTGTGTATGGTGTGCAAATATGTTGTGTGTGTGTATGGTGTGCAAGTGTGGTGTGTGTATCGTGTGCGAGTGCGTTGTGTTTGTGTGTATGGTGTGCAAGTGTGTTGTGTGTATGGTGTGCAAGTGTGTTGTGTGTGTGTGTATGGTGTGCGAGTGTGGTGTGTGTGTATGGTGTGCAAGTATGTTGTGTGTGTGTATGGTGTGCGAGTGTGTGTTGTGTGTGTGTATGGTGAGTGTATGGTGTGTGAGTGTATTGTCTGTTTGTATGGTGTGTGTTTTGTGTGTATGGTGTGCGAGTGTGTTTTGTGTGTGTAAGGTGTGCGAGTGTGTGTGTGTATGGTGTGTGTTTTGCATGCATGGTGTGCGTGCATGGTGTGTGTTGTGTATGGTGTGTGAGTGTGGTGTGTGTGTGTGGTGTATGGTGTGTGTGGTATGTGTGTGTATGATGAGTGTATGGTGTATGTGGTGTGGTGAGTGTGTGGTAAATGTATTGTGTGTGTAGGTTGTGTGTGTGTATGTATGGTGTGCAAGTGAGGTGTGTGTTTGCTGTGCGAGTGTGGTGTGTGTGTGTATAATGTGTGTATGGTGTGTGAGTGTGGTTTGTGTGTGTATAATGTGTGTATAGTGTGCAAGTGTGGTGTGTGTATGGTGTGCGAGTGTGTTGTGGTGTGCGTGTGTGTTGTGTGTGTATGGTGTGCGAGTGTGGTGTGTGTGTGTGTATGGTGTGCGAGTGTGGTGTGTGTGTGTGTATGGTGTGCGAATGTGGTGTGTGTGTGTGTATGGTGTGCAAGTGTGGTGTGTGTATGGTGTGCGAGTGCGTTGTGTTTATGTGTATGGTGTGCAAGTGTGTTGTGTGTGTGTGTATGGTGTGCGAGTGTGGTGTGTGTGTGTATGGTGTGCAAATATGTTGTGTGTGTGTATGGTGTGCAAGTGGTGGTGTGTGTATCGTGTGGCTGCGAGGTTGGTGTGTATGGTGTGCAAGTGTGTTGTGTGTATGGTGTGCAAGTGTGTTGTGTGTGTGTATGGTGTGCGAGTGTGGTGTGTGTGTATGGTGTGCAAGTATGTTGTGTGTGTGTATGGTGTGCGAGTGTGTGTTGTGTGTGTGTATGGTGAGTGTATGGTGTGTGAGTGTATTGTCTGTTTGTATGGTGTGTGTTTTGTGTGTATGGTGTGCGAGTGTGTTTTGTGTGTGTAAGGTGTGCGAGTGTGTGTGTGTATGGTGTGTGTTTTGCATGCATGGTGTGCGTGCATGGTGTGTGTTGTGTATGGTGTGTGAGTGTGGTGTGTGTGTGTGGTGTATGGTGTGTGTGGTATGTGTGTGTATGATGAGTGTATGGTGTATGTGGTGTGGTGAGTGTGTGGTAAATGTATTGTGTGTGTGAATGTTGTGTGTGTGTATGTATGGTGTGCGAGTGAGGTGTGTGTATGCTGTGCGAGTGTGGTGTGTGTGTGTATAATGTGTGTATGGTGTGTGAGTGTGGTTTGTGTGTGTATAATGTGTGTATAGTGTGCAAGTGTGGTGTGTGTATGGTGTGCGAGTGTGTTGTGTGTGGTGTGCAAGTGTGTTGTATGTGTGTATGGTGTGCGAGTGTGGTGTGTGTGTGTGTATGGTGTGCAAGTGTGGTGTGTGTATGTTGTGCGAGTGCGTTGTACATTTTGTGTGTGTATAGTGTGCGATTGTGTTGTGTGTGTGTATGGTGTGTGAGTGTGGTATATGTGTGTGTGTGTGTGTGTTGTGCATGCATGGTTTGCGTGCATGGGGTGTGTTGTGTGTGTATGGTGTGCGAGTGTGTTTTGTGTGTGTAAGGTGTGCGAGTGTGTGTGTGTATGCTGTGCGAGTGTGTAGTGTTTATGTGTATGGTGTGCAAGTGTGTTGTGTGTATGGTGTGCAAGTGTGTTGTGTGTGTGTATGGTGTACAAGTATGTTGTGTGTGTGTATGGTGTGCGAGTGTGTGTTGTGTGTTTGT
>CM022752.1:6316261-6383761 GCA_012411365.1 Ameiurus melas | reverse complement strand
CCAGTCACGAGTGTGTGAGTGTGTGTGAGTGTTACACAAACACAAATTATTTTGGCCCAATAATGCGGACATTTACTTATTATTATTATTATTATTATTATTATTATTATTATTATTATTATTGTGATGTCACAGTCAGTATGTTGTTACGTGCGTAGTAATTGTTAATGTCTCTTTTTCACTCCGCATAAACAGACTCACATTAACGTTAATGGAAGGAGTCTCCAGTGTCAGTGCTTTTGCGGAGTAAAGAGAGGCTGGTGAGGGAATGACCGTTTAAAGCAGCTATAAAGTAGGAATGGGAACGAACTAGTTTCTTCTTTAATAATAAAAGCGGTACTTGTTGACCAATCGCAGTGGCGCAAGAGGAATAAATCACTCTCAGGGGTGTGCTGTTAGGGGAAAATAATCCACGCCGGAGTGGGGAGCAGTGACCCGGCTTCGTCACAGCACCAGAAGTCCGTTTTCTGGAGCTGAAGAGTCACTTTAAAGTCAGAGTCGTAATCTTTATCGAGAAACTTTGCTGTATGAACGTCGAGCTGTATAAATACAGCGCATTAAAGATGCAGTGAAGGGCTTGAGAGGGTCACGTCCATATTCCAATATGCACACTTCTAATTAGAGCTCGTAAATATTCATGTATGCAAATGTAAAGTGCTCAGAAAGTCTCTTGGCCAATCAGACGACTTAAGAGTTCTCTGTCTCTCTCTCTCTGTCTCTCTCTTTCTCATTAGCTAGGGTTCGACATTAACAGTGTGTGTGTGTGTGTGTGTGAGAGAGAGAGAGAGACTTCTCGTGTCCCAGACTATTAACACGCTCACACTTACACACTCGTAGCTGCTGTTATTTCTCCGTCATTAAGTCGAACGAGAGCGAAAGGCCGCTGGTGTTTAATGCGCTGGAGGCCATATGGTGTGGCGTCACTGCACAACACATGCTTATTAACATTTGCGCTAATTATGATGAACACACTGTTCAGCCCACTGATGATTAACAGAACTGTAATAAAGCTGTTGATGTGATCAGACTCACTCAGCCCCTGTTCAGATGCTGTGTGTTTGTCCGTAATTGTAGCGCTGCTCGTATACCCCCCCCCCCCCCCCCGAGTCACACCTATTTTCTTTAAAAATAAATACAAATAAGATCACTACCACTGAGCTATTTCTCTGTCCATTCTTCATTCCTCAGAGTTTAACATGAACAAGAAACTAGGAAAACCTTGGACTAAAGGAACTAGGGAAATGTCGAAGTAAGAAAGGAAAATCGAACCGGAGGAACTAAAACCCTGGGAGCTGGAGGAACTAGAGGGACCAGGAACCATGGGACTAAGGGAACTAGGAAAAACTAGGAAAACCCAGGAACTTGGGGAACTTGGATAATGTAGGAACAAGAGGAACAAAACCTGGGAACTTGTGGCAAAACATAGGAACTAGAGGAACTTGCAAAACCTAGTTAGAAGATAATGGAACTAATGGAACTAGGAAGGACTTAGCGGCTAGAAGAACTAGGGAAACATTGGAAGTAAGGGAACCAGGATAAATATAAGAACTAGAGGAGCCGAAAACCTGACAACTGAGGCAATTACGGCTCCAGTAACCAATGAACTAAGCATACTTGGAGAAACGTATGGAGGGAAACTTCGGGAATTAGGACGCATAGGAACCCAGGTTGTATGACGGGAACTGGTGGAACCAGGAAAACCCCGGAACTAGGAAACTAGGAAAATATTGCAAAGAGAGAAAACGAGCACCATGCGTAGGGAGTCGAGGGAGCAACCAATTAACAGCACGTTTAGAAAAACAGGAAGCAATGACCATAAAAGGAAATTACACTGGAATGAGTGGGGACAGAATGAGGTTAGATGACGGGTGTGCACTTGTCTTTCTCTCTCTCTGTACAGTAGATGTGTGTAGACGGGTGTGTGTGTCAGTAATTGGTCAGCAGTATGTCAGATGTAATTACAGATCTATAGCAATGTGACCTCAGTAGTCAAAGACACACACACACACAATTACACATGATTACTCAGTTCTCAGATCCGAGGCTCTTTTGTTCTTTGCGGTATTTACAGGTAAGCAGCGCGTTGTGGTCGGCTGTAGGTGATCCGTAAAACTCTCTCAGCTTGTTTGTGACAGACGAGGTTATACCACACTCTCTCATATGCCGCTTTCACACTGTGTTTTTTTTCTTCAGGAGGAAATCTTCTGATATAAAAACAACTAAAGCAAAAGAAATCTCACATGAAGCACAGACTGTAAACATAACAAAACTGTTAGCACTTCCGCTGATCGTGGCGGCTAATTAGCTAGCTTATCTGTTTAGACTTATTCAAAAGAAATATCAAAGCTGGGAATTTTTTTTTTTAAATATTTAAAAAATAAAAACTTTGAAACTAAGAGATCTGTTTTCAGTTCTCTTAGTTTCAAAGTTTGTATTCATTTATTTATTTATTTATTATTTAAAAAGTGTATTTATGGAAGCCCAGAAACTAAGGGCTCTTAGATGCTAAGGGAACCAGGGGAAATTAAGAAACCCTACTGTGCAAACTGAAAAAAAAAACCCACCTGGAAATGAAAACCTAGGCACTAAGGGGAAAGTAGGAACTAATGAGGAAGTGAAAATCTAGGCACTAAGGGGAAAATAGGAAGTAAGGGAGGAAGTGAAAATCTAGGCACTAAGGGGAAAATAGGAAGTAAGGGAGGAAGTGAAAATCTAGGCACTAAGGGGAAAATAGGAAGTAAGGGAGGAAGTTAAAACCTAGGCACTACGGGGAAATTAGGAAGTAAGGGAAGAAGTGAAAACCTAAGCACTAAGGGGAAAATACGAAGTAAGGGTGGAAGTGAAAATCTAGGCACTAAGGGGAAAATAGGGGTAAAGGGGTAAGTGTAAAATTCTAGGCACTAAGAGGAAAATAAGAACTAAGGGAGGAAGTGAAAATCTAGGCACTAAGGGGAAAATAGGAAGTAAGGGAGGAAGTTAAAACCTAGGCACTACGGGGAAATTAGGAAGTAAGGGAAGAAGTGAAAACCTAAGCACTAAGGGGAAAATACGAAGTAAGGGTGGAAGTGAAAATCTAGGCACTAAGGGGAAAATAGGAAGTAAGGGTGGAAGTGAAAATCTAGGCACTAAGAGGAAAATCAGAACTAAGGGAGGAAGTGAAAATCTAGGCACTAAGGGGAAAATAGGAAGTAAGGGTGGAAGTGAAAATCTAGGCACTAAGAGGAAAATCAGAACTAAGGGAGGAAGTGAAAACCTAGGCACTAAGGGGAAAACTAGCAACACATACGGAGACCTTTATCATGTCCTAAGGCCACTTTTATAACTTAAAAAAACCCGTAGCAACACTGTTTAAAATTTACCTAAAACCACAGACTCGCACTTGTCCCAATAAGCTCTTATGAAACCGCTGCTTTTTTATTAAAAAGTGTTCAGTTTTGTTTGTATACAGTATCTGATGTTCAGAGGTGTTCAGTGCGCTGGATTCCAGACTACACCGATACCGATACAGAAACTCTGTCTCTCTCTCATTATACCGTCGGCCTCGTTTTCTACTTTACTCCACGAATTAACTTTAATTAAATCTCCAATTAGCGTGGGTTAAAAGCTAAGCCAAGGCCTCTTTGATGCCGATACACTCAATCCGTAAACATCCCTATCAGACAGAGAGCGACGAGATATCCGTAAAAACGAGCTTCGGTATAATTTATTTAATGAATCATTTTCACACAATCGTGGAGTCATGATGTGGCATGATTTGAATTTTGAATTGAATTGCTCACAGCATGGTGAGTAAACACAGCACAGCACACCCTTGAGAATGACTGACTGATGAGCAGGTTTGGGACCTCATGTCCTGCTCGGATCCGATTTTCTTTTGTGAAAGCAGAACGACGAAGGTTTTAGCAAATTAGTTAGCGTCTGTATTTTCAGAATTCTGCTCTTACAGATGCGAGCGTAATGGTGTATTGGGATAAAACGGAGGTGTTTATTTGAGATGCGGCGGTCAGTGTTGGGGTAAAATCTGAAGAGACGGCGGGGAGCTGAACACGCTCGGCAGTCTCAAACAGAATGGATTTTCACGTCTTCATCCTTCGGCTCTAATGTAAATCCGATAGCAGGTGAAAGAGGGAGGGAGGGCTGGCCGATACATCAACACTCTCCAAGATAGGTTACTCCCGAACTTATAATGAAGCCCTTTCCAACCTATATGGAATAGCTCATTAAAAAGACAGAGATAAATGCGGGGAATAAAAATGCAGTGTGAATCTGAAATGCTGGGAGTGTGTGGTGTTAACACCTCGACTTATCGAGCTTCTGTGTGAAAACAAGACCGTAATCCGTGACGTTAACCCAGTGATGAGCGACCGACGACACTGAGCGCTCGGCTGTAGGACTTCTGTGGAAAATATATTAAATATTTTAAATCAAAATCCAGAAGAAAGCGTGGGACCGTCCACGCTGTACGATTGGTCTGAGGTACCGACTTCCTCTCACACAAACCTGTTAAATTGACTCCTGGGGTTTAGGTCCGATTGAATACTTTCAGCACGTAGTTAGAGAAAAAAGTATAGCTGCATTTTCATGTTTCCATACAATAACGCACACTGAACACCAATCTTCACAATCAACCTTCAGCATTTAACACTGTAATCATCTAACAACATTGTAACCATCTTCAACACCTTCACCGTCAAACATCGCCATCAGAAATCATTATTTACCAGCAAACACCACCATACACCATCATTCACCATCTAACATTACCATCAAACATCATCATTCACCACCTAACACCACCGTTCACCATCTAACACCAACATTCACCATGAAACACAATCAATTACCATCAAACATCACTATTCACCATCAAACATCACCATTCACGATCAAACACCATCATTCACCATCAAACATTACCATTCACCATCAAACACCACCCTTCACGATCAAACACCATCATTCACCATCAAACATTACCATTCACCATCAAACACCATCATTCACCATCTAACATCACCTTTCACCATCAAACAGCATCATTCACCATCAAACATCACCATCAATCACCATCACTCACCATCAAACATCACCATTCATTATCAAACACCATCATTCACCATCTAACACCAACATTCACCATGAAACACAATCAATTACCATCAAACATCACTATTCACCATCAAACATCACCATTCACGATCAAACACCACCCTTCACGATCAAACACCATCATTCACCATCAAACATTACCATTCACCATCAAACACCATCATTCACCATCAAACATCACCATCAAACACCATCACTCACCATCAAACATCACCATTCATTATCAAACACCATCATTCACCATCAAACACCATCATTCACCATCTAACATCACCATCAAACACTACCATTCACCGTCAAACACCATCATTCACCATCAAACACCATCATTCACCATCAAACACTACCATTCACCATCAAACACCATCATTCACCATCAAACATCACCTCAAACATTACCATTCACCATCAAACACCATCATTCACCATCAAACATCACCCTCATACACTACCATTCACCATCAAACACCATCATTCACCATCAAACATCACCCTCAAACACTACCATTCACCATCAAACACCATCATTCACCATCAAACATTACCATCAAACATTACCATTCACCATCAAACATCACCCTCAAACACTACCATTCACCATCAAACACCATCATTCACCATCAAACATCACCATCAAACATTACCATTCACCATCAAACACCATCATTCACCATTAAACATCACCCTCAAACACTACCATTCAACGTCAAACATCATCATTCACCATCAAACACAATCATTCACCATCAAACATCACCCTCAAACACTACCATTCACCATCAAACACTATCATTCACCATCAAACATCACCATCAAACATTACCATTCACCATCAAACACCATCATTCACCATTAAAAATCACCATCATTCACCATCAAACACCATCATTCACCATCTTACATCACCATCAAACACTACCATTCACCATCAAACACCATAATTCACCATCAAACACCATCATTCACCATCAAACACTACCATTCACCATCAAACACCATCATTCACCATCAAACATCACCCTCAAACACTACCATTCACCATCAAACATCACCCTCAAACACCACCATTCACCATCAAACACCATCATTCACCATCAAACATCACCCTCAAACACCACCATTCACCATCAAACACCATCATTCACCATCTAACATCACCATCAAACACTACCATTCACCATCAAACACCATCATTCACCATCAAACACCATCATTCACCATCAAACACTACCATTCACCATCAAACACCATCATTCACCATCAAACATCACCCTCAAACACTACCATTCACCATCAAACACCATCATTCACCATCAAACATCACCCTCAAACACTACCATTCACCATCAAACACCATCATTCACCGTCAAACATCACCATCAAACACTACCATTCACCATCAAACACCATCATTCACCATCAAACATCACCCTCAAACACTACCATTCACCATCAAACACCATCATTCACCATCAAACATCACCCTCAAACACTACCATTCACCATCAAACACCATCATTCACCTTCAAACATCACCATCAAACACTACCATTCACCATCAAACACCATCATTCACCATCAAACACCATCATTCACCATCAAACACTACCATTCACCATCAAACACCATCATTCACCATCAAACATCACCCTCAAACACTACCATTCACCATCAAACACCATCATTCACCATCAAACATCACCCTCAAACACTACCATTCACCATCAAACACCATCATTCACCGTCAAACATCACCATCAAACACCACCATTCACCATCAGATATCATCATCCTGTACATCACACTACATTTTAAACATCAAACACACAAGTAAACATGAAGCACACGCACACACACACATAGCTTAGTTGCACTGAATGTGAAATCCAGATTTTTACTTTATGGATATCTATTTCATTTGTAAACGTGATCGCGTATGATGGAGGCCACATGACTCCTGAAACATAAACATCTTCATATGTTCTGTCTTTTTTTTTTTTTTTTTTTTTTTTTTTTTTTTTTTTTTTTTTTTTTTTTTTTTTTTTTTTTTTTTTTTTTTTTTTTTGGTTTGTGTTTTTTTTTTGTGTGTGGTGGTGTGGTGGGGAGGGGGGGGGGGGGGGGGGGGGGGGGGGAGGGGGGGGGGGGGAGGTTGGTGTGTGTGTGGGGGGGGGGGGGGGGGGGGGGGGTTGGGGGGGGGGTGGGGGGGGGGGGGGGTTTGGGTGATAATCATCCATGACAGAACAGGCACAACTAATAAACAGAAAAAAAGAAAAAACAAAAACACAAAAAAAAAAAAAAAAAAAAAAAAAAAAAAAAAAAAAAAAAAAAAAAAAAAAAAAAAAAAAAAAAAAAAAAAAAAAAAAAAAAAAAAAAAAAAAAAAAAAAAAAAAAAAAAAAAAAAAAAAAAAAAAAAAAAAAAAAAAAAAAAAAAAAAAAAAAAAAAAAAAAAAAAAAAAAAAAAAAAAAAAAAAAAAAAAAAAAAAAAAAAAAAAAAAAAAAAAAAAAAAAGAAAAAAAAAAAAAAAAAAAAAAAAAAAAAAAAAAAAAAAAACACAGTTTAGCTGCTAAGTGCTGTCCACATTAATTTGGTAATGCACTGAGGGAGACAGAGGGAGTAAGTGAACTGAAAAAATGTGCTTTATATGCATGTTTAATCGAGCAATATAAAACACTTACTGGATGGTTATCAACAAAACTCAACACCACATGTTACAGCTGCTCATAAAACTCAGTGTTAAAGCATGTAACTGCACTGTACTGCCAGGATTCTATATGTGAAGCAGGCTGAACACATTCAAACACCACCATTCCACTGTTATTTAAACACCACCATTCACTGTCACTATTCCACTGTTATTCAAACACCACCATTCACTGTCACCATTCCACTGTTATTCAAAGACCACTATTCATCATCACCATTCCACTGTTATTCAAACACCACCATTCCACTGTTATTCGAACACCACCATTCATCACCATTCCACTGTCATTCAAATCCCACCATTCACCGTCACCATTCCAATGTTATTCAAACACCACCATTCCACTGTTATTCAAACACCACCATTCATCACCACCATTCCACTGTTATTCAAACACCACCATTCATCACCACCATTTCACTGTTATTCAAACACCACCATTCCACTGTTATTCAAACACCACCATTCATCACCACCATTCCACTGTTATTCAAACACCACCATTCCACTGTTATTCAAACACCACCATTCATCACCATTCCACTGTCATTCAAATCCCACCATTCACCGTCACCATTCCAATGTTATTCAAACACCACCATTCCACTGTTATTCAAACACCACCTTTCATCACCACCATTCCACTGTTATTCAAACACCACCATTCATCACCACCATTTCACTGTTATTCGAACACCACCATTCCACTGTTACTCAAACACCACCATTCATCACCACCATTTCACTGTTATTCGAACACCACCATTCCACTGTTATTCAAACACCACCATTCATCACCACCATTCCACTGTTATTCAAACACCACCATTCCACTGTTATTCAAACACCACCATTCCACTGATATTAAAACACCACCATTCATCACCACCATTCCACTGTTATTCAAACACCACCATTCATCACCACCATTCCACTGTTATTCAAACACCACCATTCATCACCACCATTCCACTGTTATTCAAACACCACCATTCATCACCACCATTCCACTGTTATTCAAACACCACCATTCATCACCACCATTCCACTGTTATTCAAACACCACCATTCATCACCACCATTCCACTGTTATTCAAACACCACCATTCATCACCACCATTCCACTGTTATTCAAACACCACCATTCCACTGTTATTCAAACACCACCATTCCACTGTTATTCAAACACCACCATTCATCACCACCATTTCACTGTTATTCAAACACCACCATTCCACTGTTATTCAAACACCACCATTCATCACCACCATTCCACTGTTATTCAAACACCACCATTCCACTGTTATTCAAACACCACCATTCATCACCATTCCACTGTCATTCAAATCCCACCATTCACCATCACCATTCCAATGTTATTCAAACACCACCATTCCACTGTTATTCAAACACCACCTTTCATCACCACCATTCCACTGTTATTCAAACACCACCATTCATCACCACCATTTCACTGTTATTCGAACACCACCATTCCACTGTTATTCAAACACCACCATTCATCACCACCATTTCACTGTTATTCGAACACCACCATTCCACTGTTATTCAAACACCACCATTCATCACCACCATTCCACTGTTATTCAAACACCACCATTCCACTGTTATTCAAACACCACCATTCCACTGATATTAAAACACCACCATTCATCACCACCATTCCACTGTTATTCAAACACCACCATTCATCACCACCATTCCACTGTTATTCAAACACCACCATTCAACACCACCATTCCACTGTTATTCAAACACCACCATTCATCACCACCATTCCACTGTTATTCAAACACCACCATTCATCACCACCATTCCACTGTTATTCAAACACCACCATTCATCACCACCATTCCACTGTTATTCAAACACCACCATTCATCACCACCATTCCACTGTTATTCAAACACCACCATTCCACTGTTATTCAAACACCACCATTCCACCGTTATTCAAACACCACCATTCCAACACCACCATTCCACAGTTATTCAAACACCACAATTCCACTGTCATTCAAACACCACCATTCCACTGTCATTCAAACACCACCATTCCAACACCACCATTCAAACACTACCATTCCACTGTTATTCAAACACCGCCATTCCACTGTCATTCAAACACCACTATTCAAGCACTACCATTCCAATGTCATTCAAACACCACCATTCAAACACCACCATTCCACTGTCATTCAAACACCACCATTCCACTGTTATTCAAACACCACCATTCCACTGTCATTCAAACACCACCATTCAAGCACTACCATTCCACTGTCATTCAAATACCACCATTCCACTGTCATTCAAACACCACCATTCCACTGTCATTCAAACACCACCATTCCACCGTTATTCAAACACCACCATTCCACCATTCAAATACCACCATTCCACTGTCATTCAAACACCACCATTCAAGCACTACCATTCCACTGTCATTCAAATACCACCATTCCACTGTCATTCAAACACCACCATTCCACTGTCATTCAAACACCACCATTCCACCGTTATTCAAACACCACCATTCCACCGTTATTCAAACACCACCATTCCACAGTTATTGAAACACAACCATTCTACTGTTATTCAAACACCACCATTCCACTGTTATTCAAACACCACCATTCAAACACCACCATTCCACTGTCATTCAAATACCACCATTCCACTGTCATTCAAACACCACCATTCCACTGTCATTCAAACACCACCATTCCACCGTTATTCAAACACCACCATTCCACAGTTATTGAAACACAACCATTCCACTGTTATTCAAACACCACCATTCCACTGTTATTCAAACACCACCATTCCACCGGTATTCAAACACCACCATTCCAACACCACCATTCCACAGTTATTCAAACACCACCATTCCACTGTTATTCAAACACCACCATTCCACTGTTATTCAAACACCACCATTCCAACACCACCATTCCACAGTTATTCAAACACCACCATTTCACTGTTATTCGAACACCACCATTCCACTGTTATTCAGACACCACCATTCCCTGTCACCATTCCACTGTCATTCAAATACCGACATTACACATCAATCACCACCAGCTGTTTTCTGTAAACTTTTGAACAATATGGTAAGTGTGTGACGAGCTTCCAAAGTCACACTCACACACACACACACACACACACACACACACACACACACACACACACCTGTCACTTCATTCCTCCCTCAGTGCAGAGGAAATGCACCAGACAGTCACTAAGGGAACAGGACATCTTCTCCTTGTCAGTCACACACATTCATATTTATGAGTCTCAGAAACGTATCTAGCTCAATTGACTTCACACACACACAAACACACACACCTTATTTTCTCTCTCTCTCATTTTAATAGCTTTCAGTAAAGATGTAGTCCACAGTGGACTGATGATGGTGTTTATATGCAGTATATAGTGAATAGGGGGTGTGGTTTGGGACACGCCCATAGTGGACTATAAATAATAAATGCTGTCTATATATGCAGTGATTTCACCTTGACACACGGTTCGTTATCATAAATAATTGCCTTATTTTGATGAAAGTTGTGGATTCCTGGTTTTCAGCACACCATTTATTCACCATTCAAACGAACGCTGTCATTAGGCAACTATAAAATAAATCATAAGCATTGAGAGTAAGCTAGCTAATGACTGTGATTAGCACTTTAACTGTGTGGTAGCTAGATGTTCAGTTTTTTACAGACCGAGGAAAGTCAGTGAAGGTGGAAATTAGACAAAATTGATCTGGAACATCAACATTTACCTCAAATATGCTGTTAAAGTACTGAACAAAAATACTCAGAACTACTAAAAATACAATGTTTTTCTATTAAGCATTGTCTGCTAACTGAATCCTCATGACTGCTGCCATTTTGAGAAACAGCCTGATTACTGTGATACACAACAGATTTGGAATGTAGTACGTTTTACATATCAGGGAACAGGGAATAGGGAGCAAGGAATAGGGAGTAGGGAATATGGAGTAAGGAATAAAGAGTAGGAAATAGGGAGTAAGGAATAGGGAGTAGGAAGTTGGGAATAGGGAGTAAGGAATAGAGAGTAGGAAGTAGGGAATAGGGAGTAAGGAATATAGAGTAGGATGTAGGGAATGATTAGTAATGAATAGGGAGTCAGGAAATAGGGAGTAAGGAATAGGGAGGTAGGGAATAGGGAGGTAGGGAATAGGGAGTAGGAAATAGGAAGTAGGGAATAGGGAGTAGGGAATGGGGAGTAAGGAATATGGAGTAGGGAATAGGGAGGTAGGGAATAGGGAGTAAGGAATAGGGAGTAAGGAATGGGGAGTAGGGAATAGGGAGTAGGTAGTAAGGAATAGGGAATAAGGAATAGGGAGTAGGGAATAGGGAGTAAGGAATATAGAGTAAGGAATAGGGAGTAGGGAATAGGGAGTAGGTAGTAAGGAATAGGGAGTAAGGAATAGGGAGTAGGGAACATGGAGTTGGGAATAGGGAGTAGGTTGTAGGGAATGAGGAGTAATGAATAGGGAGTCAGAAATAGGGAGTAAGGAATAGGGAGTAAGGAATATGGAGTAGAGAATAGGGAGTAAGGAATAGGGAGTAGGGAATAGGGAGTAAGGAATATAGAGTAAGGAATAGGGAGTAGGGAATAGGGAGTAGGTAGTAAGGAATAGGGAGTAAGGAATAGGGAGTAGGGAACATGGAGTTGGGAATAGGGAGTAGGTTGTAGGGAATGAGGAGTAATGAATAGGGAGTCAGAAATAGGGAGTAAGGAATAGGGAGTAAGGAATATGGAGTAGAGAATAGGGAGTAAGGAATAGGGAGTAGGGAATAGGGAGTAGGTAGTAGGGAATAGGGAGTAAGGAATAGGGAGTAGGGAATAGGGAGTAGGGAATACAGAGTAAGGAATGGGACTAAGGAATAGGGAGTAGGGAATATGGAGTAGGAAATAGGGAGTGAGAAATAATGAGTAGGAAGTAGGGAATAGGGAGTAAGGAATAGTGAGTAGGAAGTAAGGAATAGGGAGTAGGGAATAGAGAGTAAGGAATAGGGAATAGGGAGTAAGGAATAGAGAGTAGGGAATAGGGAGTAAGGAATAGTGAGTAGGAAGTAAGGAATAGTGAGTAGGAAGTAGTGAATAGGGAGTAAGGAATAATGAGTAGGAAGTAAGGAATAGGGAGTAGGGAATAGTGAGTAGGAAGTAGGGAATAGTGAGTAGGAAGTAGGGAATAGGGAGTAAGGAATAGGGAGTAGGGAACCATTTCAAACAACAAACAAATCCTAAAAATCCTTGGATTTTTATTGAAGGAAATGTGTACATTGTCTTTCATCTCCCAGCAACTGTGTGTGTGAGTGTGTGTGTGTGTGTGCGTTGAGGTTTTCTGAAGTGTTTCAGAACCAGAAAGAGGTTGGATTGTCACCTTTATACGACCTCTCCTGATCCTTTAATCACCGACTCTCTCTCTCTCTCTGTCTCTGTCTCTCTCACACACACGTCTCCCTTGTTCCTTCTCCAAGTTTAGAATCAATTTGCAAAGTTGGAAGCTGATGTCATTTAAGGTCTCAGTCATTGGAAAGGCTCTGTAAAGGTTAATTAGCTGAACAATCCCTTCAGTCTGCGCTGAAAGGACTCACTGTCTGATCTCCGTCTCTGCATGTGAAGTGCTGAGATCTGATCTCACAAACCGAATGATTCTCGAATGAAAAACCGGCTGTATTTGTGTAACAGACAGGTGAAGTGTCAGGGTTGGAATTAACCACGAGGAGGAGCATGAACAACTGTTCAAATCTTCTTAGGCACGCAGCATTGTGGCTACCATGCCAGAAAAGAAATACAGACTGTAAACATCCATCCATCCATCTTCTACTGCTTTCTCTGGAGACTATCCCAGGGAGCATTGGGCACAAGGCAGGGTACACCCTGGACAGGGTGCCAATCCATCATAGGACACAATCACACACACACTCACACACCCATTCATACACTTTAGACACGCCAATCAGCCTACCATGCATGTCTTTGGACTGGGGGAGGAAACCGGAGTACCCGGAGGAAACCCCCGCAGCACGGGGAGAACATGCGAACTCCACACACACATGGCCATGGTGGGAATCATATTCCGTACCTGGAAGTGTGAGGCGAACGTGCTAACCACTAAGCCACCGTGCGCCCCTGACTGTAAACATGTCCAAAGTAAAAAAAAACGTTTTGAGAAAAACATTTAATATTATCGTTAATAAGCTAACATTGCTGGCTTTAAAAATATATATATCAGGTGACCTCATGGATTTCTTTTCTTTTTCCTTCTACAGATCACTGTAACGGCCCACTGCTCTCGCTTCTTCCTCCCACGTCGTTCCACAGCTCATCCGTCTCCTCAGAAAGTCATGCTGGCTATTATGCTAAGCTAAACAACAGAGACGGTGAGTCAGCAGATCACACACACACACACACACACACACACACTGCTTGAATAGCTCTTTTGAAGGACTCTGAGGATTTGTTTTCTTTTATTAGACTCAATTTATTTAATAAATAACTGAATTATGAGTCGTTTCTTTTCAAACCTGAAGTTGCTTCTTTCTGGCTGTTTCGTTTCCTTTTTTCCCCTCATCTCATGGTCCTTCCTTCCTTCCTTCCTTCCTTCCTTTCTTTCTGGAAATGTAACTCGTGTTAATTTAAAGGTTTTATTCGTTATTGCTTTTTCGGGATTAATGAATTTATCCTGTCAATTTATTTAAGTTTTTCTTTCTCTCTCTCTCCTAAATGTCTTCTTGTGATTTATGCACATATTTATGCCAGACGTGGCACCAAAACATTGTGATGATGATGATCAAGATGGCCTTTTACATCAGACATGTATTTATCTCTTCAGCGTTTGGCTGCTTTCGCACTTTTCTCCTTCTTCTTTTTTTAATGTATTTCTTTATTTAATTATCTGATAATAAAAAAGCATGCGGTTGAGATTACGGGGCTAAACTGCACTGTTCTGTTCTGTTTATATTTAGTTTACTGTTTATATGGTGATGAACATATGCAGGATCATCAAAACTGAAAAAATTGTCTTCCTGGCTTCACGTTTCTGCCGGTTGCCATGGTTACACTGGTATCACCAGGCTAGTTCCACGTTAAAGACACAGCTAGCTACAGAATGTATTGACGCGTGATTTCCCTGTACAGGAAGCGCAAGATTCGGCCGTTATGAATATGTTTATTTTATAACAATTTTTTTGTTGAAGTAGCTTATATACACAATAATTCCCTTAATGAGTTGCTGCTTTTACATGGACAACAAGAATCTACTCTTAATCCGATTAAGACCATACTCTAATTAAGAAACTAGCATGAAAACCGCAATTGTTACTTACCTTAATCTATTTAAGGTCATACTCGAATTAAGCTCTAATCTAATTAAGACAGGTGGAGTATTCCTGTTTTAGTAACATTATGGACATGTATTACAGACATGTAAACACCTTAATCACATTATGAACGTCGTGTGAGAGTTTTCACCGCATTTTGCGACAGGACACGATCACACACGGCGGTTTTACGTTTTATGGCGAACAAGAGAGTTCAGCCGCGTCCCAAATCGCATACTTTCCTACTATAGGCCTGTAGTGGGGAAAAAATACATGTATCTTGGCTAACTACGCGATTTGGGACACACCCACAGCTTCAAGCAGTTGTTTATTAGCACATATAGCATGACAAACAATTAACTGCATTTAAAGCGTTCATTTAAAAAAATGAATAAAAACTGTATACGGTGCCATAACGAAGACGAACTGTATATCGATACGTGAAATTCTGGAGGGACGTCGGACGGCGTGGTGTGGGCTGTTAATCTAATTATGTTCTATAACATGTAAAACGGGAACATGACAGGAGTATTCTAAAAGCGACTCATGTAAACACCTTAATCTCATTATTATCTTAATCAGAGTAAGGTCAATAATTAGATTACTGATGTCCATGTAAACGTAGTCATTATGTTTACAATTGAAAAAATTGACTTTAATCTTTTTTTTAATGTATGTGTGTGTGTGTGTTTTAGGAGGTGGAGGTTGGAGGCCTGATCACACGGACCGCCTGCGCTGGTTGCAGGTCGACCTGCGTGAAAGGATGGAGATCATCGCCGTGGCGACACAGGGTGCTTTCGGCAGCTCTGATTGGGTGACCAGATACACGCTGCTGTACAGCGACACAGGAAAAGACTGGAACCAGTACAGACACGAGGATTACGCCGGAGTGAGTCACTTCCTGCAACTGTAAACAAACACAGACGAATGGATAGATAGATACATAGACAGATAAAAAAAATCAACTCAAAGAATTCTCATACAGTGAAATATTCCTGATCAACCTGAATAACCCTGACTGTTTCAAATAATCCTGATCTCATCAAATAATCCTGACTGTTTCAAATAATCCTGATCTCCTCGAATAATCCTGACTGTTTCAAATAATCCTGACCATTTCAAATTATCCTGATCCCCTCAAATAATCCTGACTGTTTCAAATAATCCTGATCTCCTCGAATAATCCTGACTGTTTCAAATAATCCTGACCATTTCAAATAATCCTGATCCCCTCAAATAATCCTGACTGTTTCAAATAATCCTGATCTCCTCGAATAATCCTGACTGTTTCAAATAATCCTGACCATTTCAAATAATCCTGATCTCCTCAAATAATCCTGACTGTTTCAAATAATTTTGATCTCCTCGAATAATCCTGACTGTTTCAAATAATCCTGATCTCTTCAAATAATCCTGACTGTTTCAAATAATCCTGATCTCCTCGAATAATCCTCATCATTTCAAATAATTGTAATATGAAGGTAAGTGTAACAGATTTATTGTACAATGTAAATGCTAGGATTGACATTCAGTCCTCCGGATAAACTGATAGCCGTCTTAGTCTCTGCAGAGGTAAAACCTCACTCAGCGGCTCGGCTCGAATTTACTCTGCGGCCGCTTCTTCTTCTTTTGTCTCTCTCGCTCCGTTCACTCGTCTTATTTTGACAACTCTGGAATCGATCAGAGGAGTTGCTGGAGCCTGAGGTTGCTTTTCCTCCACGCTCGGAGGAAAAACAACCGGGCTTCACCTTCTCCTGAATCGATACGAGACATTTCAGGGTTTGATCACTGGCCGGCTTGTTCCCTGTGGTGCTGACACTCAGAGAGAGAGAGAGAGACATGGAGAGACACAGACAGGTATGCTGTCGTCTGTACATTTGTGCGTATCTCAGATAAGACGGTGTGATACAGATGGACTGACCGGATTTTCTCATCGTTATAGAGCTGTTGTCTTTTTTTAGTCTGCGTCTCTGCTGGAGACGTCAAGACACTAATTGCTTCAGCAGCAACGCTTTCTCTGGGAAAAACTCTTTGAAGGTGTCGAGCTCTTAATTGGACTGGGACTGAAAAGCACCAGGATGTTTTAGAAGGCGTAAAGAGCTCCTAAACTTCGCTTAGCTGGGAAGATTTCCTCAGGCTACGCTAATAGCGAGCCCCTATGCTAGCATATAGTTAATCATGTTACGCTGTAAGGCAAGAACTTCCTGTTAGCTGTGTGTGTGTGTGTGTGTGTGTGTATGTGTGTGTGTGTGTGGGTGTATTTTAATTGACTCTATATTTACATTAATACACTAAACAAGTGACGTTTATTTGCAGTTTTTTTTCTTGATGAGTTTTAAATCAGCAGCTAAACCCATGACTGTGGCACATCCCAATTTGTGCTTGTTTTAAAAATTAAGTGACAACTCACAAAAGAAGTTGCACTAATTAAAAACAGAAAGAAAAGTTAGCCTGGAGAAAAAAAGGAAACTTTTCTTCTGCATAGCATGTTCTGGAATGCTAGCTAGCATTTCAGCGCAGTGACGGACAGAAAAGAAAAGGTTCATGTGAGGGGGCGGAGTTAATTACAGTAGGTTTAATAATTGTTATTAGTTTAGGATTTGGGTATAAAACGTAAACAAATAACGATGATCTCACTCGCTAGAATTCCTATGGGTTTTGGGGGTTAGCGCTATAAAACTTACTTTTTTTAAAAAGCTGTTGGGACGAGGAAGCTAAGAAACATCGTTATTAAATGGAATGTCAGAACTTTGCGTAATATATTCTGTAAATAAACTGATTATACATTTCAGGGAAAAAAGTATATAGCTAAATCTATTTTTTTCATTGGATACATCAGATATAAATTTACATAAAATGTTATTAGTTATAAAGAAAAAAGTTTGACTTGTAATTTCCACTCAGAAGTTGGGAATTATGTTTTTTTACCAGTTTGAAGTTTGAAATTTCTTCGATAGGTGGAAATGACGGTTTTCCCAGTCAGTTGGGGAGGTGTTTTACAGTTTTTCCCTGTTGGAAGCTGAGAATTACAATTTTATTCAGTGTGCATGTGGGAGTTATGGCTTCTTTGCAGTAAGAAGGTGGGAACTATAGTTTATTCCCAGTAGGAATGTGGGAGTTATAGTTTGTTCCTGGTTGGAATGTGGGAATTATGCTTTGTTCCCGGTCAGAATGCGGGAATTGTGCTGTGTTCCTGGCCGGAATATGGGAATTATGGTTTGTTCCCGGTCGGAAGGTGGGAATTATGGTTTGTTCCCATGGAATTATAGTTTCTTCCTACTCAGAAGTTGTAAACGACATTTTCCCTAGAATGTAGGTACAAATGGCATTTTTCCCACTTGGAAGGTGGAAATTAAGTTTTCTTTGTTGTTGTGTTTTGTTTTTGTTTTTTTGTTAGGTTTTCCCAGGAAACACAGACGCCGATGGTGTGGTCCATCACAAACTGCCACATGCCATCCGGACACGTTACCTGCTTTTCCTGCCGCAGGACTGGAGCGCCGAGGGATGGATTGGCCTGCGGGTGGAAGCGTATGGCTGCTCCTACAGTGAGTGTGGAATTTACACACCTGCAACCTTCATTTTTGACCCCAAACACACACACACACACACACACCTCAAGGGGAGAAAGTAACCAGATGAAACCTTGTTGGTGAGGTTTATCAGCGTCCAGACATCAGGTACATGTAATATAGACTGTGATGTGAAATCATACACGTCGGGAATTATTATTTCTATTATTTCTTTCTCTGCCATTTTGGAATGCAGACTGACATTTATCCAGCAAACAAAAGGAAATCAATCGCTCATCTAGAGAGATCCTCAAAAGATGCCGGCCGTCTCCGAGCTGAATTATTTATAACAGTCTCCTTGCTTGTTTACGGCCTCGATGGCAGCTGCCCATTTAACACGCGTGCGCACACACACGCACACAGTCAGCAATAAAGTGCGTCTCCGGTAAATTTAGGTGTAAATCTGTAAGCCTTTAGAAACATCACATGAATAATGAATAACTTTAGAACGTGTGTTTTAGCACAACGCAGCAATGACGGTAAAAACACTTGAAAAAACACAGCTTTTACGCAGAAATACTCACGCCAATAAGTTATAATAATAATTATTATTATTATTAATAATTTCTTCCATTTATTTAGTGCTGTTCTATGCACTCAAAGCACTTTACATAGTATTGGGGGGGTGGGGGGTTTGTTAGCTTAGCATCAGAGGGAAACGAGGCGAGAGCTGAAGGGAGATATGTCTCCACCACCTTTTTCCTGTAGAATACTTGATTTGTAGTTATGCTAGTTGTATTGTTGCATGCTAGCTGCATTTCTGTGGCCTGAATCAGATTTTATTAGCATTAGTCTCCATGCTAGCTGTGTTATTAAATATAGCTTGACAGCAGCTTTCCTGTAGAATATGTGACTAGTACTCGTTATGCTAGCTGTTTCCCTAGCATCATAATATGAAGTGTATTTTATTAGCTGTATTCTTACACCCCGAGTCTGAGGTGAAGCTAGTACCTGCACATTCTTGTTATTTTTATTAGCATTTCTTCACACTAGCTGTTTTCCTCAAGTCATTTGTATTAGCAATTAGCACTTCTCATGTTGCCCAGGTTTTTGGTATCACGCTAGTTGAACCTGAGATGTATTTGTGGTGTGTGTGTGTGTGTGTGTTCGCTGATTTTGACCTCTGGTGTTTGGCTGTGAGGATGAGGAGAAAGCCTGTGTGAAGGACAGCTCAGTTTACCATTTAGATCAAACACGATAAGCCACACGAGTGGACCACACAAGTGTGTGTGTGTCACTGCTCGATAGCGCTGCTGTGAGAGCAGCTTGCTAGCTATATGACACTAATAAATCAACACAAAGTGTTTTTGTGGGTTTCTAATAAGAACCAGTAGATAGCTGTGTGTGTGTGGTGTGTGTGAATAAATTAGCTAATATTCTCTGTTTTCCGATGCTAACAGCTTTTAAAGCCTCTGTTGCCGTGGTTACAAACATTAAAAAGTCCGTAACTTGATTCGCATTTTCCAAAGATAACATTGTCCTCGGCCACTTTAATAGGAACATCTGATGCTCTTGACCCGTATATGTATAAATTTATGCGTTGCGATGCTGATGCGTGATTGGCTGTTCGGATTATCGCACGCAAGAGCGTCTACAACGTCTAGTGGTTTCATCATCTCCTGTCATATACGAGCTCTCATTTAGTGTGTACAAAGGAAGTAGCAGAGATTGTTTGTGTGTGTGTGTGTGTGTGTGTGTGTATGGCTAGTACAGTTAGCTCACTTTGCTAATCTAATCTAAGAACGAAGCCGAATGCATAACACATAAATCACACAACTGATTATATTAGTGCATTATTTAATCTGTGTTTCACTAGTTTGCTTTAGTGACTGCGGTTTCTGGAAAGGCCACGCCCACCAGCAAAAACAGTAGACACGCCCACCACCGACCAGTCACCTGCTTGTGTAAATCTGATTTGTACCTGAGATCACTTACTCAAAGTGAGGCTCCGCCCATCTCTAACCAGCCAGACAGGAAAACAAACTGAGAGATCTCTGAACTGTGTGTGTGTGTGTGTGTGTGTTTATACTAAGTCACCCCAGCACAACCTCCTATTTATGCCACTGAGAATATTTACCCGACGCTGACACACACTGACTGATTTCTATTTTCAGTGTGTCTGTCAAGGCCAGTGTGTGTGTAGGTGTGTGTGTGTGTGTGTGTGTGTGTGTGTAGGTGTTTGTGTGTGTGTGTGTGTGTGTGTGTGTGTGTGTTATGTGTGTGTGTCCGTCCTCTGGAGGTGCAGATTGAATTTGGTCTGGATATTGGAGAAATACAGAAAGTGACAGATCGTCCTCTTTCTCTCTCAGTGGAGTGAGGATTGAATCAGACAGACACGGTGCCGCTGTCTGGTTCTCTGAGGGTTCTGTCTAGTCCCGAACCCTGCGTGTAACCGCAGCTGTGGACTATCCCAATCTGTCGAACGGATTGAGATTTAGCTTTTTATCAAATTTCCTCCCCGATTTCTAGTTCTAGAAACTTTTCATATTCTGCTCCTTTAACACCTCTGTGCTTAGATCATTAGATTTATTAGATGTGCTTAGATTAGATTCCGCTTTAGCAGCTTTGAGTCTGGGTTAGATTCTGCATTAGGAGATTTGAGTTTGGATTAGATTCCGCTTTAGCAGCTTTGAGTCTGGGTTAGATTCTGCATTAGGAGATTTGAATTGGGATTAGATTCTGCTCCTCAAATAGCTTCATGCCTAGATTGGATTCTGATTTAATAGCCACAGTATAAGATCAGATTCTGCCTTACCAGCTCTGCGCTCGGACTCGATTCTGCTCTGTAGAGAACTCTGTGCTCAGATTGGACTCTCCTTTATCAGTATATGTTTGAAGATAGAAACCAGGATTTAGGAGTAAACTCTGTGGTCTTGTGGTTCCTCAGAGTCAGACTTGGCTGATTTCGACGGAAGGAGCGCTCTGCTGTACCGCTTCAATCAGAAGTCCATGAGCACGGTGAAGGACGTGATCTCTCTGCAGTTTAAGAGCGTGAGATCGGATGGCGTGCTGGTCCACGGCGAGGGTCAGAGAGGAGATTACATCACGCTGGAGCTTCAGCGCGGCCGTCTGGCCTTACACATCAACCTGGGTGAGTCCTGAGAGCTCCACCGTCCCAACCAGCTCCTCACACCATCTTCACTTCAGGTATCTACAGGAGCTGTGTTGTTTACATGAGGAAACACGGATAAGAACACGATGACGATCAGTTACATGGTTTAGTGTGAGATCCAGCAGACACGCCCACTCTGTCCAACACACACTCGCTCTCACACACGCCCACTCTGTCCAACACACACTGGCTCTCACACACGCCCACTCTGTCCAACACACACTCGCTCTCACACACGTCCACTCTCTCCAACACACACTCGCTCTCACACGCCCGCTCTGTCCAACACACACTCGCTCTCACATGCTCGCTCTCTCACACGCCCGCTCTGTCTAACACACACTCGCTCTCTCACACGCCCGCTCTGTCCAACACACACTCGCTCTCTCACATGCTCGCTCTCTCCAACACACACTCGCTCTCACACGCCCACTCTCTCCAACACACACTCGCTCTCACACGCTCACTCTCTCACACGCCTGCTCTGTCCAACACACACTCGCTCTCACATGCTCGCTCTGTCCAACACACACTCGCTCTCACACGCTCGCTCTGTCCAACACACACTCGCTCTCTCCAACACACACTCGCTCTCACACACGCTCACTCTCTACAACACACACTCGCTCTCACACGCTCACTCTCTCACACGCCCACTCTCTCCAACACACACTCACTCGCATACGCCCGCTCTCTCCAACACACGCCCGCTCTGTCCAACACACACTCGCTCTCACACGCCCGCTCTCTCCAACACACACTCACTTTCACACACTCGCACTCTCACACGCCTGCTCTCTCCAACACACACTCACTTTCACACACTCGTGCTCTCACACGCCTGCTCTCTCCAACACACGCTCACTCTCACACACCCGCTCTCTCCAGCACACTCGCTCTCACACACGCCCGCTCTGTCCAACACACTCGCTCTCACACACGCCCGCTCTCTCCAACACACTCGCTCTCACACACGCTCGCTCTCTCACACACCCGCTCTCTCCAACACACACTCACTCTCACACGGCCGCTCTCTCCAACACACACTCACTTTCACACACTCGCGCTCTCACACGCCCGCTCTCTCCAACACACGCTCGCTCTCTCCAACAAACACTCGCTCTCACACACGCTCGCTCTCTCACACACTCGCTCTCACACACGCTCACTCTCTACAACACACACTCGCTCTCACACACTCGTTCTCCGCTGACCCCCCCAGGAGCTTAGATCGTCTGCTGTGAGCTCATCAGGCAGCTGTGAAATATCACTTCTCATTTTTTTTCCGCTCTTTAAACTGCTCATCATACATTTTTTTCTCTCTCTGTCTCTCTCTCTGTCTCTCTCTCTCTGTCTCTCTCTCTGTCTCTCTCTCTCTTTCTTTCTCTCTGTCTCTCTCTCTCTCTTTCTTTCTCAATCTCTGTCTCTCTCTTTCTTTCTCTTTGATTATTCCCTTCTAATCTTCTCCTCCACTGAATCTTAACACTCAGCCATCACACTTTAACAGTAAAGGTCACGGTATATGGTTACGCCACAGCGCTCCTGAATTCTGCATTTTGATTGGTCAGAAGGTGTAGTTTAGTTTCCTATAAAAGAAGCTTTTGTTTGCATTAATGAGCTCATTCTAATACGTTATCATTACTATAGTAACAGCCCATTCACTTTTACAATGGGTCCAAGAGTAACTCCGAACTCCACAAAGCTGGACGAGATGCAACACTTACGCAGTACACTGTATGTACATACTTTTTAACATCTTCTCTTGTAGACTCGCTCCTCTCTCTCTCTCTCACCATAGACGATGCTAAAGCTCATCCCAGTAGTGCTCACGTCTCCATCTCTCTGGGAAGTCTCCTGGACGACCAGCGCTGGCACTCGGTCCTGATCGAGCGGTTCAACAAGCAGATCAACTTCACCGTGGACCGCATGACGCGCCACCTTCGCTCCGAAGGAATAGGGGACTCGCTGGAAGTGGACTACGAAGTGAGCATCTGATTTTTATTCCTGTGATTTTCAGGTTTCAGATGTTAGCAAAATTTCCCTAACATTCCGAACGTTTTCTTTTTGGTCTGTTTTGTTCGTATCTTCTTGGTTTCACAAAGCTCAGCATCGGCGGCGTTCCTCTGCCCGGAAAACCGGGAACGTTCCTGCGCAAGAACTTCCACGGTTGTATGGAGAACCTCTACTACAATGGCGTGAACATCATCGACCTGGCCAAGCGCAAGAAACCACAGATCTACAGCGTGGTGAGTGATATTGTTTATCACAGGTGTAATTATATATATATGTATGTATGTATATATATATATACACATATATATACTGTATATATATATTAGGGATATCATGATACCAAAAATCTAGTAGTCAGTACCGATACCAGCAAAAATACACGATACTCGATACCACGGTGTGTGAAAATAAAGAAATAAATAATACTTAAACATGAATTCCTTTATTTAAACATTTGAGCATTATAAAAAAAACAATAGTGGCAACAGTCACATAATTTCAAAAAAGCAATTACAAAATAGATATTTAATAAAATGGGCATAAAATGGTTTTTCTTTGTGATGTTCTGGAATGAGGTCTCTGTTTTCGGTGTATGGTTTGGAGATCTCTGTATACATGAAGTAATTTCTGATTGGTAGCTGGTATCTGGGGTTGAACTGCTGAAGCATTTGCTGGAATCCATGCTTTTCTACAGTGTAGACAGGAACTTGATCCATGCATATGAATTCAGCAATTGCCCTATCCAGTTTCCTTTCTTCGTTTGAGTTTTTGTCATATTTTCTGCGCCTTTTATAAGCTTCTCTTAATGTTGGCTGTGTTAAAGTTTGCTGACTTTGCTCCTGGTGGACATCCTCCTCTGGCTGATGCAGAGAGAGAGAGAGAGAGAGAGAGAGAGAGAGAGAGAGAGAGAGAGAGAGAGAGATTTTAGTTATCAAACACTGTCTGACAATGACTAAAATAGTGGAGTCTTCAGGTGCTAAGGTGCACTCCTAAACACACACCTTATACACTGAATGCAAGCATTAGATTAAATTCACTGACATGGTCTCAGGCCAAAAAGATTTATTAAAACCATTAAAATGAATAAAATTATTGAATCTAGTGACATTAGTACACATGTAGACGACAGGACACGGGCTGAATGGCAATGCATGGTGTCCATTAGGAGGTAGTTTATAACATTGGAGTGCGTTGGCATCGTTAACAAATAACTGGCTATCGCTAACATTACATGGAGCATAACGTTATCTGGTTTCACGGCTACAATGCCCACTGCGTCAAACAAACCTAATAAAGGACGGTCTTTCAGGATAAGCATTAGAAGTTGTACAGTTTGTTTGACGTTAATATGACTTGAAACTCACTCACCTAGAATTCTTGAAGAAATCGGGGTGCCTGGCTTTCAGGTGCTTCGCCAAATTTGAGGTGTTTCCTCCCTTTGTTTGAAGTGTACGAAGGCATCGTTTGCACACCGGCTTCAGAGCATCAATTATATGTCCTTTATTATCCGGCTCGAATGCAAAGTATTTCCATATTTGACTCTTGTTTTTTTTTCCTCTCAACGAGTCGGGGAGGAGCTGAACTTATCGCCATAGCCATCTTTTGTAGTTTTTCCCGTGTGCGTAGTTGTTGTTCTTCTTTACCATTTGTGGACCGACTAAAACACTTGCGCGTATTTGCTGCCCCCATCTGGTTCGGAAGGGTCGCAACCTCGGTACTTTAGGTATTTTCGTTACAGACGGTACCAACGGAACTGCAGAAAAATAAGTACCGTCACGTTTTAAGAATGTTGGTACCGACTTGGTACCGAAGTATCGCTTCTCTTGACATCCCTAATATTATATATATATATATATATATATATATATATATATATGCTTTGTGGCTGTAGAGCCATTAATCCTCAACATGCACCATTAAAAATGGCCATTTCTCAAGATGTTTGATCAGGCTACAGCATGTCTGATCAGAGCTGCTTTTAATCTGACGTGTCGGTGATCAGATGTCGGCATGTTGTGCCGGACTTTACTGAGATGAAGATGTGAGAACACTGGATTAGGGAGCGTTTTCTCACGGCGTGAGTAATGGACGGCTCTCTCGGGGGTTTTTAAACTTCAATTAGCGAGAGAAGCATCGTGCCTTAGCCGAGAGAGAGAGAGAGAGAGAGAGAGAGACGACGGCTCATACAGAAATATTTCCAGACTGAAAGATTATAAAGACATTCGGAGAAGAACTCTGGGGTTTACTCCATTTCATTTAATATCTTTATTTAGGAGAACGATCAGTGTTTGGTTTGCGGTGACATGTTAAGTTACACATACACATAACGGTTTCACAAGTGTCTGGGCTTTCTCTTGCTTACACTTTTGCATGTATTTCTAAGTCCAAGTCTGCTAAACACTGACTCATTCTCCTGAATAAAGAGATTAAATAAAATGGAGTAAACCCCAGCGTTCTTCTCAGAACATCTTTAGAATCTTTCAGTCAGGAAATATAACAAGACTAGAAGGTCAGAAATGAACAGAAGTAAAGACGTATGAAGAAAAATCTAATATTTAATTGTGTTGAATAATTTGAGAAAAAAAAGCACACACACGCGCATATCACACAAGAATTTTCATTATAGGGGCGCATAGTGGCTTAGTGGTTAACACGTTCGCCTCACACCTCCAGGGTCCGGGATGTGCGGAGTTTGCATGTTCTCCCAGTGCTGCGGGGGTTTCCTCCGGGTACTCCGGTTTCCTCCTCCAGTCCAAAGACATGCATGGTAGGCTGATTGGCGTAGTGTCTGTAGTGTATGAATGGGTGTGTATGTGATTGTGCCCTGTGATGGACTGGCACGCTGTCCAGGGTGGACCCCGCCTTGTGCCCGATGCTTCCTGGGATAGTCTCCAGGTTCCCCGTGACCCTGAAAAGGAGTAAGCGGTAGAAGACGGATGGATTCCCATTATAGTTTGTTACGTCAATCTAATGCAAACTCTCACACATCAGATTTATTTTTTCTTTGATTAGGGTTTAACACAAAAGTTTGCATCCATTTCTAAGCGTATGAAAGGAAAAATATGCCTTGATTAAATTTACTCTATAATGTTTTATGAAATATAGTTTTGACGCAGTTAAAAAAAAAAAGGGGGGGTGTTACATACTTTTGCACACGCGTAGGATTTACAGTGCGTTTCACCGATAATCTCTTAAAACATTGTACGCTATAAGGAAAATCTGCGACACCTGACTCAAACTGTGTGTGTGTGTTACTGTTTCATATTTAAATTTTCTTGATTTTATATGAAGAGTGTACAAACTTTTGCACACAACTATACCAAATCACGTACAGTAACTCTTACGTCACAAAAAATTTCTCTGACGTGTGTGTGTGTGTGTGTGTGTGTGTGTGTTGCAGGGTAACGTGACCTTTTCCTGCTCAGAGCCTCCGTCAGTCTCAGCCACATTCCTGAGCTCCAGCAGCAGTTTCCTGCAGGCTCCAGCGGATTTCTTGGCGATGACGGAGACGGACAGCGGCGAGACGTCGGGGTGGAGCGCGGGTTTCCAGTTCCGTACTTGGAACAGAGATGCCATGCTGATGTGGATCGGCCTGCAGGGCACGGAGAAACTCGTGCTGCTACTGAACAACGCACAGCTGAGGCTTACACACCACCGATCGGCACTACAGAGCTCCAAGATCACCGTCGGTCAGCAGTGTGTGTGTGTGAGAGAGGGAGAGACAGTGCATGCTTAATTAACGTATAATTAAGCGTGATATTAGCACGCTAACTGTGTCCTCCTGCAGGCCGCAGTCTGAGCGATGGACTCTGGCATTCGGTCTCACTAACGCTGAAGGAACACCAGGCTTCTGTCTCCGTGGACAACGATTCTCCGTCCAGCATGATGCTCGGACGTCACGCACAGCCCGGAAACACCGTGCTAATCGGAGGTGAGGGCGTGTGTGCTCATGCTAATCCTAACGCTAATACGCACCTAAACTGCTCTGAAATATTTCATAATAAGAATAAGAAGAAGTAAGTTAGTAGTGAAGATGTGCTACCAGCGTGACTTCCCTAGCTAGCACAATAAGATGTTTTGTTTTTGTTTGTTTTTTTAATATGTGAAAAGTTTCCAAATATCACAAAGAAAGAACGACTAAATGAAATCAATGTTTGTTCTGATGACCGAGCAGAGCAGGTGTCTTGAGGTCTAAGGATTCGTAGGCTAGCGTTACGGAGCGGGATTAGCACACCTGTTTTTTTTCCGCCATCTTTGCTATCACCAGGGAGCTAGCGTGAAAGCTAACGCATGCTTCCTCTGAGATACGTAAAGCTGCTAAACTCCTGCGTGCGTATTCGTTTTCGTTACGTGAGCGGAAATAAAAGGACGCAGGAGTCACGCAGCCACGAGTGTACGCTAATATCATGCAAACAGAGCTGTAAAAGTGTGTGTGTGTGTGTATGTATGTTGGAGACTGTTTGTGTGTGTGTGTGTTATAGTGTTTAATGCTTAATCAGTGGAAGAGCAGATGGCGTTCTACAGTGTCACGGCTTTGCAGCGCTGCGACAGGGAAATGAAACGTGGCACTGTGCAGCGTTGAGTTACAGAACGCGACGGTGCGGCTGAGCTTTAGATAAATAAGATAAGGTAATACTTTATTAATCCCGAGATGGAGAAAGTTGGGATATAGCTGTGCATCTGACCCAAACCTCAGTATCCGAGCCGCTGCAATCGGGACCCGATCCGCACGCTCATACTGATAAACGTGTTTACAGAACACTCAACACCGTACTAATAATATGATTAAAGGAATGACATTAATTTTCATGTTTATAATGTCAATCTCTGTTATTAACTGACACCCTGGAAGCCCCGCCCCCTTCCTCCGTCTCACGTTACGTAATACACACACATCTCCATTTTGAAACTTGAAAGAAAACAGCAACTAGGCATTAACTTTATTCACTTCATGTTTGTCCTCAGGATGCCCAGCATCAGCAGCCAATCAGGGCTGTCGGAACCCCACACTGGCTTATCAGGGCTGCATGCGCTCCATCGTCCTCAACAACCGTCCACTTGACTTGTACCGTGTGCAGCAAGGCCTTCTGGGTAACTACAGTGAGCTCCAAATCGACATCTGTGGCATTCAAGACAGGTAACGAAATGTTCTTTAGTGTTCGGCGTTAAATGGTTAACTAGTGAACTAACGTTATTACAAACAATTTAATAGTGAACTAACGTTATGGTAAACAATTTAATAGTGAACTAACGTTATGGTAAACAATTTAATAGTGAACTAACGTTATGGTAAACAATTAAATAGTGAACTAATGTTATGGTAATCGATTTAATAGTGAACTAACGTTATGGTAAACAATTTAATAGTGAACTAACGTTATGGTAAACAATTTAATAGTGAACTAACGTTATGGTAAACAATTTAATAGTGAACTAACGTTATGGTAAACAATTTAATAGTGAACTAACATTATTACACACAATTTAATAGTGAACTAACATTATTACACACAATTTAATAGTGAACTAACATTATTACAAACAATTTAATAGTGAACTAGCGTTATGGTAAACAATTTAATAGTGAACTAGTGTTATGATAAACAATTTAATAGTGAACTAATGTTATGGTAATCAATTTAATAGTGAACTAGCGTTATGGTAAAAATGTAATAGTGAACTAGCATTATAGTAAACAATTTAATAGTGAACTAACGTTATGGTAAACAATTTAATAGTGAACTAACGTTATGGTAATCGATTTAATAGTGAACTAACGTTATGGTAAACAATTTAATAGTGAACTAACGTTATGGTAAACAATTTAATAGTGAACTTGCGTTATGGTAAACAATTTAATAGTGAACTAACGTTATGGTAAACAATTTAATAGTGAACTAGCGTTATGGTAATCGATTTAATAGTGAACTAACGTTATGGTAAACAATTTAATAGTGAACTAACGTTATGGTAAACAATTTAATAGTGAACTTGCGTTATGGTAATCGATTTAATAGTGAACTAACGTTATGGTAAACAATTTAATAGTGAACTAACGTTATGGTAAACAATTTAATAGTGAACTTGCGTTATGGTAAACAATTTAATAGTGAACTAACGTTATAGTAAACAATTTAATAGTGAACTAACGTTATGGTAAACAATTTAATAGTGAACTAACGTTATGGTAATCGATTTAATAGTGAACTAACGTTATGGTAAACAATTTAATAGTGAACTAACGTTATGGTAAACAATTTAATAGTGAACTTGCGTTATGGTAAACAATTTAATAGTGAACTAACGTTATGGTAAACAATTTAATAGTGAACTAGCGTTATGGTAAAAATTTTATAGTGAACTAGCATTATAGTAAACAATTTAATAGTGAACTAACGTTATGGTAAACAATTTAATAGTGAACTAATGTTATGGTAATCGATTTAATAGTGAACTAACGTTATGGTAAACAATTTAATAGTGAACTAACGTTATGGTAAACAATTTAATAGTGAACTAACGTTATGGTAAACAATTTAATAGTGAACTAACGTTATGGTAAAGAATTTAATAGTGAACTAACGTTATGGTAAACTATTTAATAGTGAACTAACGTTATGGTAAACTATTTAATAGTGAACTAACATTATTACACACAATTTAATAGTGAACTAACATTATTACAAACAATTTAATAGTGAACTAACGTTATGGTAAACAATTTAATAGTGAACTAACATTATTACAAACAATTTAATAGTGAACTAACATTATTACAAACAATTTAATAGTGAACTAACGTTATGGTAAACAATTTAATAGTGAACTAGCGTTATGGTAAACAATTTAATAGTGAACTAGTGTTATGATAAACAATTTAATAGTGAACTAATGTTATGGTAATCAATTTAATAGTGAACTAGCGTTATGGTAAAAATTTAATAGTGAACTAGCATTATAGTAAACAATTTAATAGTGAACTAACGTTATGGTAAACAATTTAATAGTGAACTAACGTTATGGTAAACAATTTAATAGTGAACTTACATTATGGTAAACAATTTAATAGTGAACTAGTGTTATGGTAAAAATTTAATAGTGAACTAGCATTATAGTAAACAATTTAATAGTGAACTAATGTTATGGTAAACAATTTAATAGTGAACTAACGTTATGGTAAACAATTTAATAGTGAACTAACGTTATGGTAAACAATTTAATAGTGAACTAACGTTATGGTAAACAATTTAATAGTGAACTTACATTATGGTAAACAATTTAATAGTGAACTAGTGTTATGGTAAAAATTTAATAGTGAACTAGCATTATAGTAAACAATTTAATAGTGAACTAACGTTATGGTAAACGATTTAATAGTGAACTAATGTTATGGTAATCGATTTAATAGTGAACTAACGTTATGGTAAACAATTTAATAGTGAACTAACGTTATGGTAAACAATTTAATAGTGAACTAGCGTTATGGTAAACAATTTAATAGTGAACTAACATTATTACAAACAATTTAATAGTGAACTAATGTTATGGTAATTAATTTAATAGTGAACTAGCGTTATGGTAAAAATTTAATAGTGAACTAGCATTATAGTAAACAATTTAATAGTGAACTAATGTTATGGTAATCGATTTAATAGTGAACTAACGTTATGGTAATCAATTTAATAGTGAACTAGCGTTATGGTAAAAATTTAATAGTGAACTAGCATTATAGTAAACAATTTAATAGTGAACTAACGTTATGGTAAACGATTTAATAGTGAACTAGCGTTATGGTAAACAATTTAATAGTGAACTAACATTATTACAAACAATTTAATAGTGAACTAACGTTATGGTAAACAATTTAATAGTGAACTAGCGTTATGGTAAACAATTTAATAGTGAACTAGCGTTATGGTAAACAATTTAATAGTGAACTAGCGTTATAGTAAACAATTTAATAGTGAACTAACGTTATGGTAAAAATTTTATAGTGAACTAACGTTATGGTAATCAATTTAATAGTGAACTAAGGTTATGATAAAAATTTAATAGTGAACTACCGTTATGGTAATCAATTTAATAGTGAACTAAGGTTATGATAAAAATTTAATAGTGAACTAACATTATGGTAAACAATTTAATAGTGAACTAAGGTTATGATAAAAATTTTATAGTGATCTAACGTTATGGTAAAAATTTTATAGTGAACTAATGTTATGGTAATCAATTTAATAGTGAACTAACGTTATGGTAAAAATTTAATAGTGAACTAACGTTATGGTAAAAATTTAATAGTGAACTAATGTTATGGTAATCAGTTTCATAGTGAACTAATGTTATGGTAAAATTTGAATAGTGAACTCGTGTTATGGTAAACAATTTAATAGTGAACTAACGTTATGGTAAACAATTTAATAGCAAACTTGCTTTATGGTAAACAATTTAATAATTAACTCGTGTTATAGTAAACAATTCAATAGTTAACTCGCGTTATGGTAAACAATTTAATAATTAACTCACATTATGGTAAACAACTTAATAGTGAACTCACGTTATGGTAAACAATTCAATAGTCAACTCGCCTTATGGTAAACAATTTAATAATGAACTCACGTTAGGGTAAACAATTTACACGTGAACTCGCATTATGGTAAACAATTTAATAATTAACTCACGTTAGGGTAACCAATTTACACGTGAACTCGCATTATGGTAAACAATTTACACGTGAACTAGTATTATTTTACGTGAAGGTTTGTTATTTCAGTTAATAAAAGTGATAATGAGATGAACACAGTGTGATATCTTCAGGAATTCTTCAGTCATGAATCTGTAAATAGGACTAATCTGCTGTGTCATTCTGAAGGATTTGTAACCTTAGCAGCACGACTCAAGCATACTAAACACGCCAAAATGGCCAAGTGTGTGTGTGTGTGTGTGTGTGTGTGAAGAGTGTGTGAAGTTCAGAGCAGCGGCCACAGCCTTCACACCTCAGAGAGAGTGGAGTAGATGATTAGCCAGGGAGAGTGGAGATTACAGGCATTGTTCAGAGAAATAGCACCTCGCTAAGTGGTACTTACTTATGTGTGTGTGTGTGTGTGTGTGTGTGTGTGTCTCATTGCACACTCCCTCATGCAGAAAACAGCAGCACACTGATTTGAAAGGATGGCTACAATCACTCCATTATGGACAGAGGGAGGAAGAGACAGAGAGAAGAAAAGAGAGAAAACAGTCAGAGAGATAAAGATAAAAACAGAAAGATAGCTAGATCAAGAGAAATGCTAGTGTGTGTGTTCGAGTGTTTACTATAACACTAGTGTGTGTGTTCGAGTGTTTACTATAACACTAGTGTGTGTGTTAGAGTTTACTATAACACTAGTGTGTGTGTTCGAGTGTTTACTATAACACTAGTGTGTGTGTTAGTAGTTTACTATAACACTAGTGTGTGTTAGTAGTTTACTATAACACTAGTGTGTGTGTTAGTGTTTACTATAACACTAGTGTGTGTGTTAGAGTGTTTACTATAACACTAGTGTGTGTGTTAGTGTTTACTATAACACTAGTGTGTGTGTTAGAGTTTACTATAACACTAGTGTGTGTGTTAGTGTTTACTATAACACTAGTGTGTGTGTTAGAGTGTTTACTATAACACTAGTGTGTGTGTTAGTGTTTACTATAACACTAGTGTGTGTGTTAGTGTTTACTATAACACTAGTGTGTGTGTTAGTGTTTACTATAACACTAGTGTGTGTGTTAGAGTTTACTATAACACTAGTGTGTGTGTTAGTGTTTACTATAACACTAGTGTGTGTGTTAGAGTTTACTATAACACTAGTGTGTGTGTTAGAGTGTTTACTATAACACTAGTGTGTGTGTTAGAGTTTACTATAACACTAGTGTGTGTGTTAGTGTTTACTATAACACTAGTGTGTGTGTTAGAGTGTTTACTATAACACTAGTGTGTGTGTTCGAGTGTTTACTATAACACTAGTGTGTGTGTTAGAGTGTTTACTATAACACTAGTGTGTGTGTTAGTGTTTACTATAACACTAGTGTGTGTTAGTGTTTACTATAACACTAGTGTGTGTGTTAGAGTGTTTACTATAACACTAGTGTGTGTGTTAGAGTTTACTATAACACTAGTGTGTGTGTTAGTGTTTACTATAACACTAGTGTGTGTGTTAGTGTTTACTATAACACTAGTGTGTGTGTTAGAGTTTACTATAACACTAGTGTGTGTGTTAGAGTGTTTACTATAACACTAGTGTGTGTGTTAGTGTTTACTATAACACTAGTGTGTGTGTTAGAGTGTTTACTATAACACTAGTGTGTGTGTTAGTGTTTACTATAACACTAGTGTGTGTGTTAGAGTGTTTACTATAACACTAGTGTGTGTGTTCGAGTGTTTACTATAACACTAGTGTGTGTGTTAGAGTGTTTACTATAACACTAGTGTGTGTGTTAGTGTTTACTATAACACTAGCGTGTGTGTTAGAGTGTTTACTATAACACTAGTGTGTGTGTTAGAGTGTTTACTATAACACTAGTGTGTGTTAGTGTTTACTATAACACTAGTGTGTGTGTTAGTGTTTACTATAACACTAGTGTGTGTGTTAGAGTGTTTACTATAACACTAGTGTGTGTGTTAGAGTGTTTACTATAACACTAGTGTGTGTGTTAGAGTGTTTACTATAACACTAGTGTGTGTTAGTGTTTACTATAACACTAGTGTGTGTGTTAGTGTTTACTATAACACTAGTGTGTGTGTTAGAGTGTTTACTATAACACTAGTGTGTGTGTTAGAGTGTTTACTATAACACTAGTGTGTGTGTTAGAGTGTTTACTATAACACTAGTGTGTGTGTTAGAGTGTTTACTATAACACTAGCGTGTGTGTTCGAGTGTTTACTATAACACTAGTGTGTGTGTTAGAGTGTTTACTATAACACTAGTGTGTGTGTTAGAGTGTTTACTATAACACTAGTGTGTGTGTTAGAGTTTTCTATAACACTAGTGTGTGTGTTAGTGTTTACTATAACACTAGTGTGTGTGTTAGAGTTTACTATAACACTAGTGTGTGTGTTAGAGTGTTTACTATAACACTAGTGTGTGTGTTAGAGTGTTTACTATAACACTAGTGTGTGTGTTAGTGTTTACTATAACACTAGTGTGTGTGTTAGAGTTTACTATAACACTAGTGTGTGTGTTAGAGTGTTTACTATAACACTAGTGTGTGTGTGTTAGTGTTTACTATAACACTAGTGTGTGTGTTAGAGTTTTCTATAACACTAGTGTGTGTGTTAGAGTTTTCTATAACACTAGTGTGTGTTTCGAGTGTTTACTATAACACTAGTGTGTGTTAGTGTTTACTATAACACTAGTGTGTGTGTTAGAGTTTTCTATAACACTAGTGTGTGTGTTAGAGTTTACTATAACACTAGTGTGTGTGTTAGAGTGTTTACTATAACACTAGCGTGTGTGTTCGAGTGTTTACTATAACACTAGTGTGTGTGTTAGAGTGTTTACTATAACACTAGTGTGTGTGTTAGAGTGTTTACTATAACACTAGTGTGTGTGTTAGAGTGTTTACTATAACACTAGTGTGTGTGTTAGAGTTTTCTATAACACTAGTGTGTGTGTTAGAGTTTACTATAACACTAGTGTGTGTGTTAGAGTGTTTACTATAACACTAGTGTGTGTGTTAGAGTTTACTATAACACTAGTGTGTGTGTTAGAGTTTACTATAACACTAGTGTGTGTGTTAGAGTGTTTACTATAACACTAGTGTGTGTGTTAGTGTTTACTATAACACTAGCGTGTGTGTTCGAGTGTTTACTATAACACTAGCGTGTGTGTTCGAGTGTTTACTATAACACTAGTGTGTGTGTTAGTGTTTACTATAACACTAGTGTGTGTGTTAGAGTTTACTATAACACTAGCGTGTGTGTTCGAGTGTTTACTATAACACTAGCGTGTGTGTTCGAGTGTTTACTATAACACTAGTGTGTGTGTTAGAGTTTACTATAACACTAGTGTGTGTGTTAGTGTTTACTATAACACTAGTGTGTGTGTTAGTGTTTACTATAACACTAGTGTGTGTGTTAGAGTGTTTACTGTAACGCTAGTGAGTACGTAAGTCCTCTATAACGTAAGTGGAGTGAGGACGGCGGACATTTTATGGAATATTTCACCATCTGCAGTAGACACTGGGGCACAAGCTAACACTCTGCAGTAGCAGGATTTTAAATATTGTTTGACAAGGTCAAAAAGGCACACATGCCCTGAGGTTCAGTAAAGTTGATCCTAAAATAACAATTCATCACCCCAAACAGGGGCAGGAGCCCCATACAGGGCAACATGGCCGCCGTGCCAGCCAAGGTAGCCCCTCTGCCAAGGAAGAGAATTAACGTGAGTGATAAACGAGCGGTGTACACCAGAGTGGCCCGCGGAGACGACACTGACAGAATTTACTCTCCATCTCCCTTTCCTCTCTCACTCTTTCCAGAATTATATCTCTCTGCTCCATTTTTCTTCCTCTGTCTCTTCCTCTTGGCTTCATTCTCATTCCTGCTGGTTCACTGTTTGTCTTTCCTCTCCCCCCTGACTGTCAGCCTCAAAACTCAGATAAATCTGTTCCTGAGAAACTCTAGTAAAATGATTTACTCATTAACTAGCATCATAGTAAACATGCTAACACACAAACTAGCATGATAGTAAACACGTTAACACACAAACTAACATCATAGTAAACACGCTAACACCCGAACTAGATTTAAAGTAAACATGCTAACACACAAACTAGCTTTAAAGTAAACAAGCTAACACAAAAACTAGCTTTAAAATAAATACTGTAACACAAACTAACATTAAACATGCTAACACACAAACTAGCTTTAAAGTAAACATGCTAGCGCAAACTTACATTAAACATGCTAACAGACAAACTAGCATTAAACACGCTAACACAAAAACTAGCGTTATAGTAAACACGTAACACCCAAAAATAGCATTATACATGCTAACATACAAACTAGCATTATATTAAACATCCGAACACACAAACTAGCGTTAAAGTAAATGCACTAACACTCAGACTAGTGTTTATATTCTAAACCACCAACTAGACCAACTGTCTGTTGTTTGCAAGCAGGATATACAGTATGAAAGATTATTTAAGGAAGTATTAAATATTTAATGAAGCTGGAATGATAAATGAATGTTTGGATCATTCATGCAACCTGAGCTACTTAGATTTTTGTCTCCAGTGGATATATTACCTACCGCCTTCAAAGGCCATTGATTACAGAATGGAACTTCCTTCCACTTCCTCCTGTGAATTATTGATGAAGAGCTAACTCGGCTTAGCATAGCATAGCTTAGCTTAGCCTTGCTTCTTTGTCTTGCCCACCTGGAGTGTTTTGGCTCGATCGAGTGGATCGATGGTATCCTGGCTAACACCCAGAGGACTCAGATACCCACAGACTACTGCCCTGTGTGTGTGTGTGTGTGTGTGTGTGTGTGTGTGTGTGTGTGTGTGTGTGTGTGTAAAGCATACGTTTTCAATGGATGTTATTCCTTTAAAGGTATTTCTTGATCCATCAAGGGGGAACATTTTGCAATATTCAAAGGTTCTTGGGGAGGAAAATTAATGTCATTCTTATAATAATAATCATACTCTAAATATACTTTGTGATCAAAACCTGAGGGGAAAGGATCTGAGAGGAAAAGGCAAACAAAAAACTCCCTTGAAAGGCACTTGATCAGGTAAGGGTATCCTGCCTCAAGTAGGGTCACTGGGACCCATCTCCTAAGTACCGAAATCAGCCTGAGCCTGAAACAGCAACGTGAAGTCCCCATTCTGTGGGTTCACCACTCTCATTCGCCAGTTACAGATGGACTTGATTGATGATGGGGTAAATCTCGGTTGGCACAGTGGCAGCATTTCCCTTGTATGGGATTCCTGGCAATGTTTTGGGTGAGTGATTGTTAATTTAGGATCATGTCCACTGAGCATTGAATAGTGTATGAGATTGAAGGGTATGAACTAGACATGGTTTTTCATCAAACCATAGTACAGGATTCGGTGCCAAACATCTTGATTGGGGTAGTTGATGGCCTATTCTGGAGTTCACACAGGAGGAGGATTCACACAAGCTGGAGTTTTCCTCATGGACAAGATAGTTAACTCTGACAGGAAGAACCTGTCCGACGGTTGTTATGTGTATGCTCTAAAAAACTGTTTGGTGTATTCATCCTTCTTGGAGAAGGGGGTGCAGTTGAGCAAGACGGTATTTCCTACTGGGCCACAGGGCGGTCAGAGTACCTTAGGCCACGGGGCAGTCAGAGTATCTTGGGCCACGTGGCGGTCAGAGTACCTTAGGCCACAGGGCGGTCAGACTAACTTTGGGCTACGGGGCAGTCAGAGTACCTTGGGCCGTAGGTCGGTCAGAGTTCCTTAGGACGCAGGGTGGTCAGATAACCTTTGGCTACAGGTCAGTCAGAGTACCTTGGGCCGCAGGTCAGTCAGATAACCTTTGGCCACAGGGTGGTCAGAGTACCTTTGGCCACAGGGCGGTCAGAGTGCCTTTGGCCACAGGGCGGTCAGATTTAAGGCTTTATGTTTTGGTAAAAAGAGAGACAGAGCTGTCAACTGATCACCACTTGGTGAATGGGATTTGTCACACTGGGCAGTGGAGATATGTTCCTGGTAAACCCAGGAGAACCTTCTTGGTTTGCTTGGGAGCATCTATCAGAAGTGGCAGTGAGAGACAAATTTAGAAATACTTTAGCAGGAAGTCTGATGGTACCTGTCATGACTCATATTCTGACTCTAAAACATGCTGGTGAAGGAAGCTGTCAAATTATAGAAGGGGGCTTCTGAGTAATGCTCAAAGAGAGCAGAAAGGCCTGAAGCAGTAGCTGCTGCAGGAGTGAATGCTTGGGCATGGGAGGACTTTAGAGAATCCATGGAATAATACTTAACAATAGGAGATGAAGATCTTGCACAAGATTTCAAAGCAAACACAGGGTCATTTTGACCTCTCCTGGGGATGATCCTGAGCAATGGAAGGAATGATCTGATTATTTCCTTAGGGGAAACATCAAGAACTTCTCCATTATGTAATACTGAGTATTGTATTTCACACAGCATTGATGTGTGTTTCCTGCAGGTGTTTGCTCAATTACTGTGAGCATGATGGTGAATGTTCTCAATCCTGGAGCTCCTTCAGCTGTGACTGCTCTGGTACAGGATACACGGGAGCGACCTGCCACAACTGTAAGTCACAGTAATACACACTAACACACGCTAACAGACTATTCCGGCTAAGATCAACATGGGATGGGTGAGTTTCTAGAAGCTTTATGTTACACACACACACAAACAAACACTGTGGTGGTATGCCACAAAGCCATGACTGTTGTTTCCCTGATTAATCACTGAGTAATCCAGTCAGACGTCCATCAGCATAGTGTTTCAGTTTCTTTTCTGTTTAGAAATGGCCAGGGGCAACACCAATGCCAATTACTGTCCGCTACATCCAGCAGCTATGTTCAGATCCTCTCTGTGTTTTCCCTGTTTCAGCCATCTTTGAAATGTCGTGTGAGGCACACAGATTGGCAGGAAGCTCCTCTGGATTTTTCTCCATCGACCCAGACGGCAGCGGGCCGCTCACACACACCGTTGTGTACTGCAACATGAGTGGTGAGTATATGCATAAACACACACAAAAGATATAACCTTGATGGTTTGAGTATGTGTGTACTGCATGTGTGTGTGTGTGTGTGTGTGTGTGTGTGTGTGTGTGTCCAGAGGAGAAGGTGTGGATGGTAATTGGTCATAACAGCTCAAAACCGGTGAGTGTTCAGGGTTCGAGTTTCCAGAAGCCGCATGTCATGAAGCTGAACTACAGTGCATCTCTGCAGCAGCTCACAACCCTGCTTCACAGAGCGCAACACTGCCAACAGGAAGTGGTATATCGTTGCAAGAAATCCCGCCTCTTCAACACCTGGGGTAAGAGTTCGAGAATCTGAGTAGTCTTCCTGGTTAAATAATGGTATTCGATAAACTGGGAGAACAAGAGAACCGTATGGGAACTGTAGGAACTAGAGCCAGCAACAATAAAGGGCGCATGGAGTACCACGCTAGTCCAGAACTATATACAGGGATATGGAAATGGAAACTACATGAAGTACCTAGTGTGTTCTTTTCCCCCAGATGGCACTCCATTATCATGGTGGAAGGACAGAGCAGGAGAGAAGCGGACGTACTGGGCCGGGTTACTGCCTGGGGTTCAGCAGTGTTCCTGCAGTTTGGCGGAAAACTGCATCGATATGAACCACTTTTGCAACTGCGATGCAGACCGGAGCTCTTGGTGCGACACATACACTTACAGTCTGTATAACAGAGCTAGCCGGCTAATTCAGATCCTGTCTTGAGGTCACGTTACTTCATCTAGCTAATAATAGGTTTCTCACAGTTACAGTCCTCCATGTTTTTGCTATAAATAAATAATTGTAGGAAATCTGCTGCGTTTTTGCCGAGTTCGGAAAGGGACACGTTTTATGTGGAGCGTAAAAAATCCAGCCTGCTTGGACTGCTTGTAACATCAAAAATAAATGATAACCACATGATGGTAATATTTTGTCATGTTCTAACTCTAGGTCCCGATTTCGTTCGTTATTTTGAGTATTTGCTTCTTTCATGTTGTTAATGAACATTTAACGGACATTAAACGCTTAAAGCTACTTTATGTGTGTGCTGTTTTCAGGGAGAACGATACCGGACTGCTGTCCTATAAGGAGCATCTTCCTGTCACCGAGATGGTGGTGGGAGACACGAACCGAAGCGGCTCAGAAGCCATTTACCGAGTCGGCTCTTTGCAGTGCCATGGAGACAGTAAGACACTTTCATCATTAAAACTCAAATAAATACCAAATACAATTACAGTCAGTTCTTCTCATAACGATTGTTCTTTTTGTCCTGACACTTTTCAAGAAGGAATTTGTCTGGAATTGTTTCTTCAGTGGGAATGAAGAACATTTTGTTTTTGTGTTCGTTTTGCTTGAACGTATAATTCATAATATATTTAGAGCTACAATCAGGGAAAGAAGTATTTGATCCCCTGCTGATTTTGTACGTTTACCCACGAACAAAGAAATGATCAGTCTATAATTTAAATGGTAGATTTATTTGAACAGTGAGAGACAGAATAATAACAAAAAAATCCAGAAAAACGCATGTCAAAATGTTCTAAATTGATTTGCATTTTAATGAGGGAAATAAGTATTTGACCCCCTCTCAATCAGAAAGATTTCGGCCTCCCAGGTGTCTGGAAGAAGCACAAAAGAACTGTCAATCTCCCTTGGCCTGGGGCTCCATGCAAGATCTCACCTCGTGGAGTTGCAATGATCATGAGAACAGTGAGGAATCAGCCCAGAACTACACGGGAGGATCTTGTCAATGATCTCAAGGCAGCTGGGACCATAGTCACCAAGAAAAAAATTGGTAACACACTACGCCGTGAAGGACTGAAATCCTGCAGCGCCCGCAAGGTCCCCCTGATCAAGAAAGCACATATGCATGCCCTTCTGAAGTTTGCCAATGAACATCTGAATGATTCAGAGGACAACTGGGTGAAAGTGTTGTGGTCAGATGAGACCAAAATGGAGCTCTTTGGCATCAACTCAACTCGCCGTGTTTGGAGGAGGAGGAATGCTGCCTATGACCCCAAGAACACCATCCCCACGTCAAACATGGAGGTGGAAACATTATGCTTTGTGGGTGTTTTTCTGCTAAGGGGACAGGACAACTTCACCGCATCAAAGGGACGATGGACGGGGCCATGTACCGTCAAATCTTGGGTGAGAGCCTCCTTCCCTCAGCCAGGGCATTGAAAATTTAAAGTAATTATAAAGTCATTACCAAGTACAAAGTCATGTTTTGCAGAGGGGTCAAATACTTATTTCCCTCATTAAAATGCAAATCAATTTATAAAATTTTTGACATGCGTTTTTCTGGATTTTTTTGTTGTTATTCTGTCTCTCACTGTTCAAATAAACCGACCATTAAAATTATAGACTGATCATTTCTGTCAGTGGGCAAACGTACAAAATCAGCAGGGGGTCAAATCCTTTTTCCCCTCACTGTATAAACGTTCCCGTTAAAAATAAACTGACAGAATGTTCCAGAATTTTACTAGATTTATTTACCAGAACTGTATTATTGACTGTAGCGCACGTGTAGGGTTGTTGTTTTTTTTCCGGACTGCTTTAAGGTGCCGTATTTGTGATGAGAAGCCTAGACTAACAATGAGACGCAACGTCGCTGCTGTGCACTAACACTGAAGTCCGTTACATGGCGTTTTTATACGTAGGGTTTCTGTGGAATGCCGTGTCCTTCTATCAGGAGTCGTCGTCCCTGCACTTCGCCACGCTGCACGCCGAACTCAGCGTCGATATCTCCCTTTACTTCAAGACCACAGCGCCCTCTGGAGTCTTCCTGGAGAATCTGGGAGTCCGAGACTTTATCCGGCTGGAGCTGAGCGGTGAGGAACGTTCTTAAAGGTTCCTCATAAAGGTTTAATAGCGTCTTCCTGTAAGGTGATTTATCCTCCACGCCAGATCTTGTTACCGATTCACAATCCGACACGCGAATGTTTCATCTTCATGACGGCGCGGTCATTCCTGCAAGTGTCATTAATAACACCGTGCAAGACTGGTGGCTAATGTTAGATAGTTATCTGAGAGCTTGTTCATGAACGATAGGAATGATACATCCTGAGTGCTCCCGGAATGGTGCAATTTTCCAGAACGTTCTCCTCCATTCATATTGTTCATAACGTTCCATTTGTCATTTCAAAACATTGGGATTCTATCTAAGGTATTGTTTTGGGTTTGTTTTTTTTTCAAAAATGAGATATCTGCATGCTACTGAATATTTCCTTCATGTTTTACATCACAACTGGTGTTTAAAAGCATAAAAATATCAAGTTTGAACGTAGCCAGATCAATAGAACTTCAAGTTCCAAGGTCTCGATATTCTTTCCGGGATGTTCCAGCTAACGTGAGATGTTTATTACTATAACTACATATAATATGCGTGGTCCCTTCCGATGATCTTTGATCGTGACTTTTGGCCCCGCCTCCTCAGCCCCATCGACGGTGGCGTTCTCGTTCGATGTGGGAAACGGGCCACTGGTCCTGACAGTGAAGTCTCACGTCCCTCTGAACGATAAGCAGTGGCACCACATCCGAGCGGAGCGGAACGTGAAGGAGGCGTCGCTGCAGGTGGACCAGCTCCCCTTGCGCTTCCTGGAAGCGCCGCACGATGGCCATGCCCGCCTGCAGCTCAACGGACAGCTGTTTATTGGTATGACATGCCCCTTTTTATATAAGATATTGCACAATCTCATGAAGGTGACACCTGACCACACCCATTTCATTTCACAGGCCATCTTCTCTGGTTTTTACCACTTGATAGCACCTAGAGTTCCCAGGCAACCACGCCCATGCCTTTAAATCAAATGATAATTATTATAAAGGCTCTTTAAACGTCATAAAACTTGCTTCTTTATGTCATATTCTACTTACATCAGTCACAGTGTTTTACATATTTTCTGGACTAGTTGTTTTTATTTAAAGCAGCGTTCCACTGAAAATACTAATTTAGGTATCCCCCTGGCCACGCCCATGCTCAGGTAAACACATCACTCTTCCAGATGTTCATCTTCAGGCATTGCTAGATTATAAAACCTGCAATAAATCTTTCTTCCTTCTTCTTTTTTGTTTTGAGCTGGATTGTTTTGATCACATTCACACTGTTTAGAATTATATTATATTTAAATTCAGTCTCCAATATTTATATCTAAAATGTTAAAATGACTATAATATACATATTCAGAGAAAGACTGCAGTGTCAGTGTGACCGAGGCTGTGAGAGGTTTTTTTTTAATTTATTCTGAATTATTCACACGTCCACCCCTCATGCCCCTGCAGGAGGAACCGCCTCCAGGCAGAAGGGATTTCTGGGATGCATCAGAGCGTTAACTATAAACGGGATGAGCCTTGACCTGGAGGAACGCGCAAAAATGACTCCGGGGGTGAGCGCGGGGTGTCCGGGTCACTGCAGCAGCCAGAACCGACTGTGCCACAACCGAGGGCGGTGTATCGAGAGGAACAGCGGATACGTGTGCGACTGCACACACTCGGCGTATGGCGGACCACGCTGTCAGACCGGTGCGTCATCATCACGCCGCTGACGGTTTATAACCGTCATAAAAACACCAAGACGCTTCTTCTTTATTCATGATCCCCAACAAAGCTGTCATTTCCAATCCCAAAACAGCTTCACTGTTACTGTATATATGCTCACTACACAGGGCAGAGCGTAATCTTCATACGCATGCTTCATTTCGAAGGTTGCGCGTAACTTCCGCAGTAACTATAAACGGATAAAAAAGTGCATGTTGTTCTCTAATTAACTAAATAAACTGCTGTGGGGTAAGAAGAACAAAAACACCTTGGAACGTGCGGTTAACGGGAAAATAATAATCAAACTTTGGGGTGGTATGATTAAAGTATTGGCGCCCTGCTACTACATTACACTTTACTGTATGTAACTCCCCGCTAATCAGTAGTTACGCGGCACTCGCCAAAGAAGTTCTTCTATCCTCGTGACGTGAAGCGGGAAAGTCGCTGATTTAGTAGATAATAAAGACGGCGAGTGTGTTAAAGCGCCCGTGAGATCTGTGATTACGTACAAGACAGTCTCTCGCGTCTCTTTTATGTCTCTCAGTGTGTATTTTCATCCCACGATTATTCACAATTATAACTCAAACTGTGCGACAGGAGACATTGAGTGGGCTGTAAAAGTGTGATCAAGAGGTGAAAAGATGAGAAAATGAATACCCCTCCCCCCTTCTCTCTCTCTCCCTCTCTCTCACTCTCACTCACTTGGCCACTTCTCCTCCTTAATGAGGTGTCTATTACCATTATCCGGCATCGCCGGTGAGAATTTCCTGCAGAAGGTTGCGACCTGGCTCGTCCTGACGGAGTCTCGCTGTCCGGCGCACCGCGTCAGAGCAAATTCGGTGCTATGTCAGGTCGCTACGCCAGTCAAACCTCTCTAATTATTTCTCCTCTCCTTTCTTCCTTCTGAGCGCGGCACTTTTTTTTTTATTATTTTAATTTCTTTTTATTTAAATGTGTTTTTTATACAGTTTTTCCAGACGTAATGAGCGAACAAACCCGGCCATGTGCGAAGCAGCCCGGCTCAGACTCTGAATAATTTAGCATACATTTAAACTTCTGTCTCTCCGGGTTTATTTGACGCATTTTCGTTTATAATTTTTTTCCCTATCTCGGAACATTAGCAGGCTGATAGCCGGAAGGAGAGGAAAGCGGAGCGGAAAGCCGAATGATTTCACAAACTCTAACCACAGTGGACAATTTTTCTTAAGTAAACTGACGTTGTGGGAAAAGTCTGCCACTAAACCCAGCCCCTCATCCTGAACTTAACCAACTTAACCAGGTTCATGAAACAAGACACAGAGAAGGTCGTGCATGAAGTACACATGATTTGTACTGAGACGTGCTAGCTCCGCCCCCTTCCACTCATTTACATTTGTGAATTTTATTTATTATGAAATTTATTTATTTACATGTTTATTTATTTCGCAAAAAACCCCAAAAACAAATGTTAACAGTTAAGTTGCGCACAAAAATTTAGAACCACAAAGTAAATACAAAGTAATACTTGTACACTTTGTACACACAAAGTACTTCGTTAGACATCTCTCGAGTTCTTTCAACACCTTCATGTTCTTTTTTTTGGTCTCTAGAAGTCTCTGTGTCTTTCGAGAGCGGCACGTCGGTGACCTACACGTTCCAGGAGCCGTTCTCAGTAGCGCGCAATGCCAGCGTTCAGTCATCGGCCATCTATGCTCAGAGCAGCAGGTCTCGGGAGAACATCGCCTTCCGTTTCCTCACGACCAAATCGCCTGCCATGTTGATGACAGTCACCACGTACCAGCAGCAGTACATGGCCATCATCCTGGCTCGTAACGGTACGCATGCTAGCGTGCTAGCTAGCAACAGGCTAACATGCTAACTAGAAACGTTTATCATTTAGATTTGTTATTATTAGTGAGGTAGCTGTTTACCCTGGGTTATATTTCTCTATTTTGTGTTATCGTTAAATATTCTTTATTTCTTTCATTCTTTCTTTTTTTTCTGGCCGTGTGTTTGTCTCATTTTCTGTTTTGTTTGTTTGTTTACAAAATTTCCTTGTAGTTTTCTTTTTGTATTTAGCTCAGTAGTTCTCTTTGTAGTAACCATTTATTATATTGTGTAGTTGTGGTTATTACAGTTTGTACTTGTTAATTTGTAATATTTTTATTGGATTTAAATTAGCTTTATTTGATGTCGGTTATGTGGGTTTTAGAGCGTTTTTTTTACAGAGTTTTGTGTTTGCAGTCTGGTGTAAAGTGAATTAGCAAAGGTTAACGATTAGCCGGTCCTGAGTAATTAGCGAAAAGCCAGAGAGGAAGTGTCATGTTTGTGAAAATAAAACTGAGAGAGAGAATGAGAGAGAAAGAGTTTTATTTGAGTGGAAGACGAGCAGCAGGGACGTGGAGCGCTCTGAGGTGGTGTGTGTGTGTGTTTACTCGCTCGTCTGTCAGGGAGTTTACAGATTTGGTATAAACTGAAGCGGGAGATGGAGCCGGACGTGTTCACGGCCACCGAGTACAACCTCGCTAACGGCCAACTGCACAGAGTCCAACTCCACCGAGAGGGCGGGGACATGTACGTCCAGGTACCAACACTGCATCCCCTGTCAGCTGTTATTAACACTCATTATATTTAATACACACTTATTAACACTCATTATATTTAATACACACTTATTAACACTCATTATACATAATACACGCTTATTAACACTCATTATATTTAATACAGACTTATTTACACTCACTGTACATAATACACGCTTATTAACACTTATTATACATAATACACGCTTATTAACACTCATTATACACGCTTATTAACACTCATTATATATAATACACGCTTAATAACACTCATTATATAAAACACGCTAATTAACACTTATTATACATAATACACGCTTATTAACACTCATTATACACGCTTATTAACACTCATTATATATAATACACGCTTATTAACACTCATTATATAAAACACGCTAATTAACACTTATTATACATAATACACGCTTATTAGCACTCATTATAATACACGCTTATTAACACTCATTACAAGACACGCTTATTAACACTCATTATACATAATACACGCTTACTAACACTCATAATACACGCTTATTAGCACTCATTATACATAATACACGCTTATTAACACTCATTATATATAATACACGCTTATTAACACTCATTATACATAATACACACTTATTAACACTCATAATACACACTTATTAACACTCATTATACACAATACACGCTTACTAACACTCATAATACACGCTTATTAACACTCATTATACATAATACACGCTTATTAACACTCATTATATATAATACACGCTTATTAACACTCATTATACATAATACACACTTATTAACACTCATAATACACACTTATTAACACTCATTATACATAATACACGCTTATTAACACTCATTATATTTAATACACACTTATTAACACTCATTATACATAATACACGTTTACTAACACTCATAATACACGCTTATTAACACTCATTATACATAATACACGCTTATTAACACCCGTTATACATAATACACGCTTATTAACACATTATATATAATACACGCTTATTAACACTCAATATACATAATACACGCTTATTAACACTCATTATACACAATACACGCTTATTAACACTCATAATACACGCTTATTAACACTCGTTATATATAATACATGCTTATTAACACTCATAATACACGCTTATTAACACTCATTATATTTAATACACACCTATTAACACTCATTATACATAATACACAGTTATTAACACTCATTATACATAATACACAGTTATTAACACTCATTATATATAATACACGCTTATTAACACTCATTACAATACACGCTTATTAACACTCATTATACACAATTATTAACACTCATTATACATAATACACGCTTATTAACACTCATTATACATAATACACGCTTATTAACACTCATTATATAATACACGCTTATTAACACTCATTATATATAATACACGCTTATTAACACTCATTATACATAATACACACTTATTAACACTCATAATACACACTTATTAACACTCATTATACATAATACACGCTTATTAACACTCATTATATTTAATACACACTTATTAACACTCATTATACATAATACACGTTTACTAACACTCATAATACACGCTTATTAACACTCATTATACACAATACACGCTTATTAACACCCGTTATACATAATACACGCTTATTAACACATTATATATAATACACGCTTATTAACACTCAATATACATAATACACGCTTATTAACACTCATTATACACAATACACGCTTATTAACACTCATAATACACGCTTATTAACACTCGTTATATATAATACATGCTTATTAACACTCATAATACACGCTTATTAACACTCATTATATTTAATACACACCTATTAACACTCATTATACATAATACACAGTTATTAACACTCATTATACATAATACACAGTTATTAACACTCATTATACATAATACACGCTTATTAACACTCATTATATATAATACACGCTTATTAACACTCATTACAATACACGCTTATTAACACTCATTATACACAATTATTAACACTCATTATACATAATACACGCTTATTAACACTCATTATACATAATACACGCTTATTAACACTCATTATATAATACACGCTTATTAACACTTATTATACATAATACACGCTTATTAACACTCATTAAAATACATGCTTATTAACACTCATTACAAGACAAGCTTATTAACACTCATTATACATAATACACGCTTATTAACACTCGTTATACATAATACACGCTTATTAACACATTGTATATAATACACGCTTATTAACACTCAGTATAATACACGCTTATTAACACTCATTATACATAATACACGCCTATTAACACATTATATGTAATACACACTCATTAACACTCATTGTGCATAATACATGCTTATTAACACTCATTATACACAATACACGCTTATTAACACTCATTATAATACACGCTTATTAACACTCATTATATAATGCACACTTATTAACACTCATTATATATAATACACACTCATTAACACTCATTGTACATAACACACGCTTATTAACACTCATTACAAGACACACTCATTAACACTCATTATACATAATACACACTCATTAACACTCATTATATATAATACACGCTTATTAACACTCATTATATATAATACACGCTTATTAACACTCATTATATATAATACACGCTTATTAACACTCATTATATATAATACACGCTTATTAACACTCATTATATATAATACACGCTTATTAACACTCATTATATACAATACACACTTATTAACACTCATTATATATAATACACGCTTATTAACACTCATTGTACATAGAACACGCTTATTAACACTCATTACAAGACACGCTTATTAACACTCATTATACATAATACATGCTTATTAACACTCATTATATATTATACACACTCATTAACACTCATTATATATAATACACGCTTATTAACACTCATTGTACATAATACATGCTTATTAACACTCATTGTACATAATACACGCTTATTAACACTCATTATACAGAATACACGCTTATTAACACTCATTATATACAATACACACTTATTAACACTCATTATATATAATACACACTCATTAACACTCATTGTACATAGAACACGCTTATTAACACTCATTACAAGACACGCTTATTAACACTCATTATACATAATACACACTCATTGACACTCATTATATATAATACACACTCATTAACACTCATTATATATAATACACGCTTATTAACACTTGTTATATATAATACACGCTTGTTAACACTCATTATATATAATACACGCTTATTAACACTCGTTATATATAATACACGCTTATTAACACTCATTATATATAATACACGCTTATTAACACTCATTATATATAATACACGCTTATTAACACTCATTATATATAATACACACTCATTAACACTCATTATATATAATACACGCTTATTAACACTCATTACAATACATGCTTATTTACACTCATTGTATATAATACACGCTCATTAACACTCATTATACATAATACACACTCATTAACACTCATTATAGATAACACACTTATTAACACTCATTATACACGCTTATTAACACTCAGTATAATACACGCTTATTAACACTCATTATACATAATACACACTCATTAACACTCATTATAGATAACACACTCTTATTAACACTCATTATACACGCTTATTAACACTCATTATATATAATACACGCTTATTAACACTCATTATATAATACACGCTTATTAACACTCATTATACACGCTTATTAACACTCGTTATATATAATACATGCTTATTAACACTCATAATACACGATTATTAACACTCATCATAATACACGCTTATTAACACTCATTATACACGCTTATTAACACTCATTATACACACTTATTAACACTCATTATACATAATACACGCTTATTAACACTCATTATACATAATACACGCTTATTAACACTCATTATAATACACGCTTATTAACACTCATTATACACACTTATTAACACTCAATATACATAATACACGCTTATTAACACTCATTATAATACACGCTTATTAACACTCATTATACACACTTATTAACACTCATAATACATAATACACGCTTATTAACACTCATTATACATAATACACGCTTATTAACACTCATTATAATACACGCTTATTAACACTCATTATACACACTTATTAACACTCAATATACATAATACACACTTATTAACACTCATTATACATAATACACGCTTATTAACACTCATTATATTTAATACACACTTATTAACACTCATTGTACATAATACACACTTATTAACACTCATTATAATACATGCTTATTAACACTCATTATATATAATACACACTCATTAACACTCATTATATATAATACACGCTTATTAACACTCATTATATATAATACACGCTTATTAACACTCATTACAATACATGCTTATTTACACTCATTGTATATAATACACGCTAATTAACACTCATTATACATAATGCACGCTTATTAACACTCAGTATAATACACGCTTATTAACACTCGTTACATAATACACACTTATTAACACTCGTTACATAATACACACTCATTAACACTCATTATAATACACTCTCTCTCCTCAGGTGGATAAGGATGCGAGTCAGAAGTACGGCCTCTCCACAGACCAAGAGTTAAACCTGATCCGCTCTCTGACACTTGGCAAAGTCACCAGTAGGAAAAGAGTTCTTTTTTCACAAATTTTCTTTCGTTAGTTAGCTAGATAACTTGTTTATATCTTAATAATTTCAGTACAGAAGTGAGACAAACACAATCTTAAAGTTGTAGCAGGAATCTTTTCTCTCACTTTTACTGAAGCGTTGGCGTCTCTGTGGTCCTCAGGTCGAGCGGGCGTGGATGAGGAGGTGCTCCAGGCAGGAGCAAACGGTTTCATTGGCTGCCTCTCGTCGGTCCAGTTCAATCACCTCGCTCCTTTAAAAGCGGCCATTTTGAATCGAGGAAGCTCACTGGTCAGCGTGCTCGGGAATCTGGTGGAGTCCAACTGTGGAGAGCTTGCTGATAGATCCCACTCACACTCGCTGTCAGGTAACAGCTGGGACACCTGAGTTAGTGTGAGCTGAATGAGCGGGGCTTAGTGTGAGTCTCGTCTAGTGATGTTCTAGCACATTTTTCCTAATAAGACATGTCTTTGAGTGTTCATGTATGCAAATGAGAGCTGCTCTTGCGTGGATGTGGCCTAAAGACCATGTATGTGACCATGTATGTATGTGGGTGTGGCTCTGAGAAACAGCAGCTCAGTAGTATCGGTTGCTTTCCTCTCCTCCTCTCAGACCACACAAATGGAGAGAAGCGAGGGAAGGAGCGTCTGAAGAACTCGGAGCCAAGCAACTCAGCCGTCATCGGAGGTAAAGGCCGCCGCTGCCGCCGCCGTGGCCCATCATCCTCTCATCCTGTCTTACACTCTGTCCTGTTTCTTCTCTACTTGTTTTACTCTCTGTCTTACTCCCTTATTTTCTGTCTCCCTGTCTCACTCTCTGTGTGTGTAGGTTTGATAGCAGCATTGCTGCTGGTCGTGCTGTGCATCATGGCAGTGATGATGCGTTTCCTGTTGCGTTTTCGGCGCGAGCATTCCCACCAGCCCAAAGAGAAGGACCTGCGGGCTCAACCGGAGCTCAGGGACAGCAGGAAGGAGTATTTCATATGACCCCTAAACGACCCCTCGGCTGAGTAACCCTAAATCACCCACGCCATTAGGGAGGACGGCAGGAGAGCCGCTAGTGCCCTTGATCCTTGTTCCCTTCCTCCATAAGCTCAAGCTTGTTTCTGCCCTCTATAAACTCGACCATGGGAAACTGGACAAGCCCGAGCAATGGAGAACGAAGCCACAGTTTCTAGGGAGAAAATAATACTTTACACGACCTTTGACCTCATGAACCCCTTGCTGAGTTTAGGGAGGAGAGCAGAGACTATCAGAACATAGATAGGGCCCTTGATACTCATTCCCTTCCTCCCTCCCTTCCATTTCCAGCCAGGGCTGTTCGGCCGGAATGACACACAGCCAGCCATGGCCACGGAGAACGAAGCTGCTGTATCAAGGAAGACAGGAGTACTTTACATGACCTTTGACCTTTTAAGCTTTTAAATGGAGCAAGGATTGGGAAACAGCCGAGGTGATACAGTGGAGATAAACGTGACGTGAAGGAGTACTTCATATGACCTCTGACCCCAGTTAGGAGACCAGTCAATCGCTCAGTGGGAAACACACACACACACACACACACACACCACACACACACACCCACACACACACACAGACACTAATGGCACAATCACTAAATGCAGAGTGAAGAGTGGAAGTGTTCTCATCAGTGGCTGTTATTAATAACCTCATTTCTCACACTCCAGTCATTACATTAATGAGTATTATAAGTATTAAGGATGGTACTATTAGTATTAAGGAGGATATTTAGTGGAAGCACTGTGGTAAGTGGACATCTTTAAAACTTGTTTATCTCATATTCTTTTCATGAAGACGTCCGTCTCATTCATGTCCATGATTCACACACGGAGTAGAAGAGAGAAGGAAGCTGATTAGTTGAGGCACCGTGATGTTGCATCGCAATTTTCAACTTTTCAGCAGTTTCAGCAAGGTCTAAAAGCATCAACAACATTTACACTGACATTAACACCTTTAACATCAACATTTACACTGACATTAACAACATTAACAACATTAACATCAACATAACATTAACAATAACAGCAACATCAGCATTAACACCCTGTCCAGGGTGTACCCCGTCTTGTGCACGATGATCCCTGGGATAGGCTCCAGGTTCCCCGCGACCCTGAAAAGGAGTAAGTGGTAGAAGATGGATGGATCAACATTAACACTGACATTAACAACAATAACATCAACATTAACACTGACCATTAACACTGACATTTACATCAACATTAACATCAACAACACTAACACCAGCACCACCAACATTAACAACAACATTAACACTAACACCATTAACATTAACACTAAAAACCTTAACATCAACAACATTAACACCAACACCAGCAAAATTAACATCAACACTAACAGCATTAACATTAACATCAACACTGACATCAACATCAACACTGACATCAACAACATTAACATCAACAACATTAAAACTGACGCCAACAACATTAACACTAACACCATCAGCATCAACATCAACACCACCAACATTAATATGATCAACACCATTAACACCACCACTAACATTAACATTATCATCAACAGCGGAGCTCCATTTGATTGCATGTGAAGTTCTTTCGCATGATGAGATGTTTCAGTGGTGTGGGAGCGGATTTATCGGCTCTGTTTCGTTACACACTGATGTTTTTACTGAACATCAATCTCAGCTGCAAATCTGTCGCTTACAAGACGGACTGTTTATAGCTGCTGTAACCTTTTACACAACAGCAGTTTGTCAGCAAGGAGATATTTTATTTACTAAAGAATGGAACATCCTACATCTCTATTGGGTTGTTAGTAATGGCGTCCTGTTCTCTTACGTTAACGCAGCTACAACCAGACATTACCGAGAAACCGCAAAGCAGAAGCGTAAACTCGTCTGTCCGGGACAAGTCCTGTTACAATGCACCGACACTGGAGACATCTTCCATCAGTGTTTGTGTAAACATCGTCTTACGTTTTCTTATCAACGTTTATTTAAACAGCGTTTATGTACGAGTCCCTGTTACTATAGAAACGATAACGTTAGAATGAGCGCGTTAAGGTAAAGCCCTGATTTCCAGCTGTCAGTAAATTCAGAATTAATAATCAACACCTTCTGACCAATCAAAATCCAGAACCCCACGTGATGTCTGTATGTCGAGTCAGAGATTCAGAGCAGCATCTCGTCTCTTTCCTGTCATCATGCCAAGGCATGTCAGGCTGAAAGCAGAGAGGCAGCCGTGTCAGATGTGTATCCAGCTGTGATCTACGCAGATGTCAGCGCGTGACGGCACGGAAATGACAAACCTACGCTCCCAACGCCTGGAGATCAGAAGCGGTGTCTGATTTAGCGGCACATCCGTCTCCACATGGATAAACATCAGACAGCTTTGATTTCATACCGGCAGGGTTTTTGTTTTGTTGAGATGCTATGCAGAAGACAGTTCAGTCATGGTTTATAGAACGGAAATACGAGCGCGCAGTCGGGTCCGAAAGTCCGAGACCAGCAGCAGTGCCAGAACTTGACACACAAGATCTAAAACAATGCGATAAATTCCGTGTTTAGCCGTTTGAGAGATCTCTAGTTGTATCTCAGGGAAAAGCAGGAAATCGAATTCTCCTAATCTGCATGATGAATGAAGGAAAATCCTTCTCAATCTCAATATTATTATTCTTAATGTTCGTTTGTTTCTGAAATGCAGTCAATGACTTTCGGACCCGACTGCACGCTAGCGATGTTTCCGCAGGATGTTCTATAACATTGCGTGTTTTTCGTACAAGCTTGGAAGGCGCCAATACTTTTTCCCTCATCAAAAAAAATCCAAATTCCGCAAAAAGAGAACTCAAAGGAAACAAAGCACCCGCCTCCAACGGTACACAGCCTCCGTTTCGCCGTGCAAACGGCTACTGCATGGCCTTATTTGCATACAGGAACCTGATTGGCTCTTACAAGTGATGCAATAACCCTCCTGTACTGTTTGCGTGTGTGTGGTAGCAGTGACACTCAAATCAATTTCACTCGGAACCATTTGTACTGATTTAGTTCTGAGTAAAAATGTTGTCTCGTGACCTCATTTACATCCCGGAACCTGATTGGCTGTCACAGTTGATGATGTGTTTAGCTGCAAAGATGATGTGGCAAAATCTTTTGAGTTTTGAGAATTGATTGACCCCTCCCAACCCCAAATTATATGTAATTTGACACAGAATTCCTCGTACAGCACAAGTTAGAACCAAACAAGCCACACCCACCAGCTAGAAGCTTCATAAATATGGCTGTGAAATAGAAAGGCAGATGGCAACAAACACAGAAATCGTAGGAATATTTGCAAGAATTCTGGCAAAAATTTTTTGGAGTGTTAACCCCGCCCCCTTTGTGCAGCCTTAACCAATCAGGAACAAGTTTCCCTAAAACAGCACAGAATGGGGATCGCCACTCAATGGTAGTGTGAGCATCACATCGAACGCTTTCTCTCTACACTCCTAGAAAAAACCACACACACACACACACACACACACACTCTGTAGAATGTGTTAAAATGAACAAGGTGTTTATTTTCAGCCTGTTTTCTACGGCTAGAGTTGTACAGCTGTATTGTACATAAATGTCTATTTATTACCAATAAAAAGATGTTTTTACAATGTCGCGTGTTCCATTTGTGTCTCTTCTTATCGTAGCCAAAAAAGAAAGCTAGGAATGGGGTTACAGTTAGCCGCAATATTAAGGCTATGATTAGTGCTATTTGCTAGCGTGCTAGCTTTTGTTAGTAGTGAGATATTTACATCTCAGAAGTGATGTTGGTCCTGTGCTATATTCGCAACACACCTGTTTTGCTGAGCGCTGTAAAAAGAGAAGGAATCTTGATTTTAGCGTAACGCTTTACGTTGGGGAATTTAACGTCTAGCTCCTAACAAATTGAGTGAATTTGACAGACAGAAACACTGTCTATCTCACTCTTAGTCTTTCTGTCTCTCTCTTACAGACTCACTGTATCACACTCTGTTTCACCTTCACTCTGTCTTACCCTCATTGTCTCCTTCTTCTTCTCTCCATCTCTCTCTCTGTCCTCTGGTTGTTTTCCCCTAAAGCCTCTGAAGCTGAGTGATGCATGAGTCAGGAACGTCAGCATTTTTCCAGACAGGTTCTAGATCACGGGCGCTTTTTATTTGGCAGAACCGTGATGGATTAAAGCGTAAAGCAAGATGAAGGGAATAAACGTGTCGTGTCGCCCCGTGTTGTCTCTGCGGGTCTTACATCAGCACCGCTGTAATCTTTATTCTAAAATCTTTAACGTCTCTCCTCATCAGCGCTTCCTCATCAGTCTGATCGTCTCTCCTCAACTCTCCTCGTCTCTCCTCAGCACAGAAAGGACAGGAAATGTCCTCTGGCACATCTTTTGGAGACTTAAGCATTTTTTTTTGTAAAACCTCAAGAGGCACAGAGGTGCCAATACTTTCATCCTAAAGGGGGAAAAAATTTAATTCTTGATTTTAGAGTAGACAAACAAACAAACAAACACATCCTCACTAAATATGTTGAAAACTCATCAAAAACTTATGAATATGCCAAGTAAATAAAAGCAATGAAATAATTAAACAAACAAAACCAAATGATTAAATAAATAAATAAATTCCTTTGTCTATTTCAATTCTAATTCTGTAAACTAACTTATTAAAATGTTCCCGTTTGGAACAACAAAACAAACAAAATCGCGTGAACAAATAAAGAAAACTACATAAAATGCCACTAGACACAATTTTAAAAAGCAAACAAACAAACCATAAACATATCTCTATAGAGAGTAATAAATAAGCAAACAAATGTACAAAAAAATCATTTCACCAACAGAGAGGTGCCAATATTTTTACCAACATAAGAAAAAGAGATATGATCCAATTCTACGAATAAGCAGTAATAAGAAGGGTGCCAATACTTTTACACTCATCAAAAAAAAAAATCTTGATTTTATTTAGTGCCACCTTGCACACGTCCCTCATCCTTACACACTCCGCCCCTTTCTCCTTTGCATGCTGCGCCCTGATTGGCTGGTACAGTTTATGTCGCAATCGTAACAAATTCTACGAGGGTTTCTCGTGTTGTGTTTTCAGCAAGGATTTTACGTTACCATCTAAAAAACATCCCAAATTCAAACAGTAAGAAAAAAAAGTTTCTTTCCTTAAGCAGAGCTCGGAAAAACACTTTCCAGCTCAACACAGATGTTCTGACGGATTCGTGTCGCATGCAGAGTGGCGTTTAAGTACGTCTTCTGTAATGAGTACCGACTGCGGCGCAGGGGGGGCGGGGCGTCTCAGCGCTCATTCTCCACGCACCTGGACGTGTGTCAGTGATTTGTCCTTTTCGCGTGAGTCATCGCACAGCGGCGGAGCAGCAGATGGTGTCCTTTCACTCCACTGAATCTGGAACTCAGAGCGCTAATTAGCGTTAGTCAGAACGCTGAATAAGACGTCTCGGGAGACGAAAACCGCTTCCTTTTTTCCGGCAGCACTGTGCCATGTTCGCTTAAAAAAAACACATATTAGTGTGTGTGTGTGTGTCGTTTACCTAATGTTGACCTTTATGTATTTACAGAACCCCCCCCCCCCACACACACACACACACACACACAAAACAAATAAAATGAACAGCTTGTATCACACCAGTTCTGGATTGTGATTGGTCAGAAAAGTGCTGATTCATTTCCTGTAAAGTCACGCAGGTTTACATGAATATTAACGTATTAACATCAACTGATCATCGGCGACATGACGTTTTCTGCAAGGAAACATTAAACCTAACCCTAATAGGATCAAAAGTACGCCATGTCGATGAGTAATTGAGTAAAGGAATGAATTGCTGTGGTGTAAGCGGAATAAAACACTCGCTGTTGATTATTTTACTGTAAGAGCAGCACACGCGCTGTGTTTATTACTCACACTCGCATAAAATACACACCTTTCACATATTTCTCCTAAGTAAAAGGCCTCTCACACACACACACACACACTTTACTACAGGCGAGAGAGAAATCCCAGCTGTCCACCTAACAGTGCAATCTCATCTGTTTCATCCCCCCCCCACACACACACACACACACGTTTGGTCATCACATGAGGATTTTTTTTCCCTCCCGGCTGCGGACCATAATAGAGCGAGCGAGAGTGCGAGAGAGCGAGCTGAAATGAGGGAGGATGGAATAAGCGAGCGAGCATCCATCACTCCTAACGAGGACTCGGCCGAGCGCGGCGTGCGGCACAACTGGGACCTTGTCCCGCCACATCTGGCCTGATAAGCAGCGTTTTCAGCAGCGCCGGTTTCCTCAGAGGGATTGATTCATCTCCCTGTGTCTCGCGCGCAGTCCAATTCAGCAGAGCTTTATCAGCGCTAATAAAGAAAAATCACCACGTTAACGTGTGCAGAGTCAACAATAACAACGTCCCGGATTCAGCGAATAGCCACACACGCACACAAACGCACTCACACCGCTGGTGAAAAGTTCCCGAACACACCGTATTTGAGGGCTTCTTATTAAACGTTAAGGGTTTTTGATCATTTTTAGGCACTAAACCCAGCTTCCACACATTTAATACCTGCCCTTCAGATCTATTCGTTTGCACAGAGTTCCTGAAGCGATTTTCAGCTTTAAGTGACTCGTTTCATCGATTTGTATTGACTCCGCCCACTCGTTTACATGTTCAGATGGAAACTCTTTAACGCACGTGAAAGGTGCAAGGTACAAAATGTACATATTCGTGCGAAACGTCTCGGACGTCAGGGTCGTCCCCATGGGTGCGTTCATGTTGTTCAACTGTAGTGTGCGACAAACTCAATATATTCGGAATCAGTTTCTACCCAAATGAATAAAGAAAAAAGAACGCTGCGTCTGAAAACGAAGCACAAAAAGAACAAAGAAATAAGACTGCACAATGGCTCGTCTCTGCAGCTTTTCTCTGAGGGAGTTCAGGGGAGAAACAGAAAGATGCAGGATCTCTGGAGAGGTTTTTCTTTTTTTAAAACACTATTGGCAGGAAGTCAGCTCTTGGCAAATGGAATTGTGTGTGTGTGCATGTGTGTGTATGTGTATGTGTGTGTGTGTGTGTGTGTGTGTGTGTGTGTGTGTGTGTGTGGTGTGTGTTTTCAGGTTGTTTTTACACATTGTTCCTCCACTAAAAAGTGAGCGCGTATCCATTAGAGACATGTTCCGTCTCCATTCATGCAAAGTGCTTTGGATATGACTGATAAAAGTATTCAGGCTTCGTTAATTGAGGAACACAGCGTGCTAATTTAGCGTCGTTATTATTCCGACTTTACGTCAATCAGCACTGAAAAATAACGCCAACCACTAGCCCAGATCATTGCTAAGGCTATTAGCGCTACGTTAGCAGCAGGGGAAAAAAGAAGATTCAAACCTTTTAAAACCCTTCACCTCACGTGTATCTTCTCTCAGGTCTCATCTGAGCTCCAGTTCTGTTTTGATAACGCGATCGTCCACTTCAAACCTCTATTCCTGCACCAGTGAGATTTCAGGAGCACAATTATTTTGGGATTGTTGTTTGTTTGTTTGTTTACCCAGAATGCATTGTGAGCGCATCTTTTATTACTATAAAATAACTAAAACATAGTAGAAGAACCTATTTATATATGCAAACAGGAGCAATTAAGTATGCGGTATTTGAAAACGCCGGGACGATAGTGTAGGTGATCCGTGCTTCCGAGTTGTTTAGTAGCGCCATTCAGAGTACAAAAGTTTTTGCCCCCATCGTATCGCGGTAGAAAAAGTTAACGTGAACGACAATAGAAAACCAAAACTAGATTTGAGGATGGTGGCATATGACATTATTTTGTTCCGAGGGTGTACACACTTTTGCACTCGCACTTTGGAAAATTGTGTCCTATTATTCAGTCCATATTTCACTCTTTCTTTCACTACAGTACTCTCTCTCTCTCTCTCTCTCTCTGTCTCTCTCTCTGCCTTTCTCTCTCTCTATCTCTCTCTCTGTGACTCAGGGGAATAAAATCCTCATTCTCAACTCAAAGCCACTGTGTTAGCTCTTCCTCCATATTATTTTTATTCCTTCAGCTAAAATTAAATCAGCGGCAGCGTGATTAAAAAAAAAAGAAAAAAGCCTGACGTACGTTAGATGTCTGTATTTTCCACCTGGCCGACTTTCAGAAGCTAAACGTGTGAGTAAGAGCAGAAGTGGTGGATAATAAAGCGTGTAATCAGACTGACTGATCGGTGACTGCTGCTGTTCCTTCCACAGTCAGGCGTGGTGAAAACTTTAAACGAGCTTTAAATTAAGTACAGTATATGCTTAACACTACAGATGTCACAACATCTGATGATGATGAGGGGAAAAAAACAAATAGTACGCTGAAGATAACTTCTACCGTACGTTAACATCACTGTTAACATCACGAAAACATGTGTTCATTAGATTATCAAAATAAAACTAAACTGCAAATATGATTAATACTGAGAGGAAATGTTTTAATGGTTAAACTTGGAGTATGTTGGGGTTTAATGGTGAGGGTTGGTGTGTGTTGGGGTTTAATGGTGAGGGTTGGTGTGTTTTGGGGTTTAATACTGAGGGTTGGTGTGTGTGTTGGGGTTTAATGGTGAGGGTTGGTGTGTGTTGGGGTTTAATGGTGAGGGTTGGTGTGTGTGTTGGGGTTTAATGGTGAGGGTTGGTGTGTGTGTTGGGGTTTAATGGTGAGGGTTGAAGTGTGTGTTGGGGTTTAATGGTGAGGGTTGGTGTGTTGGGGTTTAATGGTGAGGGTTGGTGTGTGGTGGGGTTTAATGGTGAAGGTTGGTGTGTGTTGGAGTTTAATGGTGAGGGTTGGTGTGTGTCGAGGTTTAATGGTGAGGGTTGGTGTGTATTGGAGTTTAATGGTGAGGGTTGGTGTGTGTTCAGGTTTAATGGTGAGGGTTGGTGTGTGTTGAGGTTTAATGGTGAGGGTCGGTGTGTGTTCAGGTTTAATGGTGAGTGGGGTTGGTGTGTGGTGGGGCGTTTAATGGTGAGGGTTGGTGTGTGTCGAGGTTTAATGGTGAGGGGCGGTGTGTGTTCAGGTTTAATGGGTGAGTGGTTGGTGTGTTGGGGGGGTTTAATGGTGAGGGTTGGTGTGTCGAGGTTTAATGGTGAGGGTCGGTGTGTGTTCAGGTTTAATGGTGAGTGGGGTTGGTGTGTGGTGGGGGTTAATGGTGATGGTGAGGTTGGTGTGTGTTGGGGTTTAATGGTGAGGGTTGGTGTGTGTTCAGGTTTAATGGTATGTGGGGTTGTGTGTGTGAGGTTTAATGGTGATGGTTGGTGTGTCTGGGGTTTAATGGTGAGGGTTGGTGTGTGTTCAGGTTTAATGGTGAGGGTTGGTGTGTGTTGGGGTTTAATGGTGAGGGTTGGTGTGTGTTGAGGTTTAATGGTGTGTGGGGTCGGTGTGTGTTGGGGTTTAATGGTGAAGGTTGGTGTGTGTTGGGGTTTAATGGTGAGGGTTGGTGTGTGTTGGGGTTTAATGGTGAGGGTTGGTGTGTGTTGGGGTTTAATGGTGAGGGTTGGTGTGTGTGTTGGGGTTTAATGGTGAGGGTTGAAGTGTGTGTTGGGGTTTAATGGTGAGGGTTGGTGTGTTGGGGTTTAATGGTGAGGGTTGGTGTGTGTCGAGGTTTAATGGTGAGGGTTGGTGTGCATTGGAGTTTAATGGTGAGGGTTGGTGTGTGTTCAGGTTTAATGGTGAGGGTTGGTGTGTGTCGAGGTTTAATGGTGAGGGTCGGTGTGTGTTCAGGTTTAATGGTGAGTGGGGTTGGTGTGTGGTGGGGTTTAATGGTGAGGGTTGGTGTGTGTCGAGGTTTAATGGTGAGGGTCGGTGTGTGTTCAGGTTTAATGGTGAGTGGGGTTGGTGTGTGGTGGGGTTTAATGGTGAGGGTTGGTGTGTGTTGGGGTTTAATGGTGAGGGTTGGTGTGTGTTCAGGTTTAATGGTGAGTGGGGTTGGTGTGTGATGGGGTTTAATGGTGAGGGTTGGTGTGTGTTGAGGTTTAATGGTATGTGGGGTTGGTGTGTGTTGAGGTTTAATGGTGATGGTTGGTGTGTCTGGGGTTTAATGGTGAGGGTTGGTGTGTGTTCAGGTTTAATGGTGAGGTGGTGTTGGTTTAATGGTGAGGGTTGTGTGTGTTGCGGTTTAATGGTGTGGGGTCGGTGTGTGTTGGGGTTTAATGGTGAAGGTTGGTGTGTGTTGGGGTTTAATGGTGAGGTTTGGTGTGTGTTGGGGTTTAATGGTGTAGGGTTGGTGTGTGTTGGAGTTTAATGGTGAGGGTTGGTGTGTGTTGGGTTTAATGGTGTGTGGGGTGTGTGTTGGGGTTTAATGGTGAAGGTTGGTGTGTGTTGGGGTTTAATGGTGAGGGTTGGTGTGTGTTGGGGTTTAATGGTGAGGGTTGGTGTGTGTTGGAGTTTAATGGTGAGGGTTGGTGTGTGTTGGGGTTTAATGGTGTGTGGGGTCGGTGTGTGTTGGGGTTTAATGGTGAAGGTTGGTGTGTGTTGGGGTTTAATGGTGAGGGTTGGTGTGTGTTGGGGTTTAATGGTGAGGGTTGGTGTGTGTTGGTGTTTAATGGTGAAGGTTGGTGTGTGTTGGTGTTTAATGGTGAGGGTTGGTGTGTGTTGGGGTTTAATGGTGAGGGTTGGTGTGTGTTGAGTTTAATGGTGAGGGTTGGTGTGTGTTGGAGTTTAATGGTGAGGGTTGGTGTGTGTTGGTGTTTAATGGTGAGGGTTGGTGTGTGTTGGGGTTTAATGGTGAGGGTTGGTGTGTGTTGGTGTTTAATGGTGAGGGTTGGTGTGTGTTCAGGTTTAATGGTGTGTGGGGTCGGGGTGTGGTGGGGTTTAATGGTGAGGGTTGGTGTGTGTTGGAGTTTAATGGTGAGGGTTGGTGTGTCGAGATTTAATGGTGAGGGTTGGTGTGTGTGTGTTGGGGTTTAATGGTGAGGGTTGAAGTATGTCTTGAGGTTTAATGGTGAGGGTTGGTGTGTGTTGGGGTTTAATGGTGAGGGTTGGTGTGTGTTGGGGTTTAATGGTGAGGGTTGGTGTGTGTTGCGGTTTAATGGTGAGGGTTGGTGTGTGTTGCGGTTTAATGGTGAGGGTTGGTGTGTGTTGGGGTTTAATGAACATTTCCTGTCTGTCTCTGCTGCTCTCTAAGCCGTGAGCTGACAGGAACATTTCTGAGGAAGCCATTACATGCTTCCTGGCAGTGCTTTTTTCAGAGCTGATGGAGGAGCTCAGGCCTCCCACGTGATAAGAGAGCACTGAGAGAACGGAAGACTATCAGCCATGGGTAAAGACATGCATGCGTTAACCCGAGTCGCTGCTGTATCGCTGAGATATGCCTCAGCTTTTCTGACGCCCGCGAGAGTTGCTTTGTGGAAAAGAGCTGATAGGAAGCTCAGAATATTATTTAAATGACTAATATAATAAAATAATATAATATAATAACACTAAACTCAGGAATACAGGTCAGAGCGTCCAACCTGCACAGAGCGTCCTCACCACATGACAGGAAGTTAAAATGATTACATGGGCTTCGTTAGTTTTACTATTCTGATCGAAGGGTAAGGAAGTACAGGGAATTTGTATAAATCGTTTTTGAATGAAAACAGAAAAGTCGCATGAACGTGCTCATAATCACCTTTCACACACTTTTACACACAATTTGTCATGTGATTTCTTTACAATTCCTTTATTTTCATGTGTGATTGTTATGGTCGGGTCATTTATATGATTTACATGCAGTGCAGACGTTTTTATTGTCGATTATTTGTGTACGAAATCTGATTTTTAAAAAATCTTTTACATAATTCTTTTCTTGGAAATTTACGATCTGGTGAAATGTATGGGATTTTCCCTAAAGGAGCTAGCTTTAGTATAAAGAGTAATTGTAAATAATTGTATTTGTTGGGGGCTAATTTGTTAGGGTCATGGGTTAGGTTTAGAGTTAGCAGATAGGGTTAAGAGTTAGGTTTAGTGTTTAGGTTTAGGGATTGGAGTTAGATTTAAGGGTTGGGGTAAAGGTGGTTTAGGGGTTAGCGGTAGGATAGGGTTAGGGGTTGGTTTATGGGTTAGTGGTTAGGTTTAGGGTTTAGGGGTTGGACTAAGGTTTAGAGGTTAGGGGTAGGGGTTAAGGGTTAGGTTTAAGGGTTGGTGTAAGGGTTAGCGGATAGGGCTAGGGGTTAGGTTTATGGGTTGGGGTTAGGGTTTTATGATTATGCATGAATCCGGTCACATCGGCCCGATTCATTTGTCCGCGTTTGTAGGAATTTGGGATCGGATTTCCAAACAGTTTGGCGACTGAATGAACTCTACAACTTTCAACTCTATTATCAACTCCTGTGAAACAAACTGCAAACTACAGACAATTTGTGTTTATTTATTTATTTTCTTATTCTGAAATCCATTTCTTTTATTTAAAACGAGCGAGACTACAAGCCGAAGTGTTCCTGTTCCCAGATCCTTTAAATCAAGTTAATCCCACAGAAAAGAACTCTGAAAATCAATACAGCGAATACACACGAGTTTGAAGTTTCTGCAGCTTTGGTCAACTAAATGCTTTGAATTTTTTTACAATTGATTTTATTTTTTAATATTTTTTTTTTTTGGGGGGGGGGTGACATGATTTGGTAAGGAACTCTGCGAGACTGTGAGGCTCTGAGGCAGAAACTCTTAAACATCGTTGAGTATTTTGTGTGTATTTGTTTCTTGTTGTTTGTATGGACACACCAGGTTGGGGGGGAGGGGCAGAATGTACCTGTTTCATAATGTTTTATTCTATTTTGATTATTATACATTTTAACTGTCTTTTTTTTCTCTTTCCTTCTTGAATTTACTGTCGAACGTTCGCAGTCAGCCATTTTTTCACGGATTTGGTAACTAGGTTAATAAAATTAAACTGCACAGAAACTTGATTGGAATTGTGAGTCATAATCTTTAAGATTATAGTCTAGAAGATGAAAATTGCACACACACACACACACACACACACACAGACACACATATTACATTAATATAAGTGTATCAGACACACTGTTGACTCTGCATGTATTTACAATAGATCGATTTTCCACACCGAGGATTCATACACCAGCGCGTCCATTCTGACGTGTTATAGATCCAGATGTTCAGTTAAACGTCACGCTTATGAGCAGAAATACGCTGAAGCATTTAAAGGAAACCACACCTGAGGGAGTCGTACACAAAGAAACCATCACGTAACAGTAACTGCGGCGCGTTCATGTTCTACAATTCCCTCAGGAGACGAACTTGTGCTGATATTAAACTACTCGCATCATAATAATAACACGTTTAATAACCGAAAGAGTATTACTCGTATGAGTGTGATATTAGTTTCCTTCAGTGGATCTCAAACTTCTTCAAAGGGCTTTAAATTCCTATAGTTGCATTTCTTATTATACTACTTGAGCAAACTAGCTGAGAGAAAGTGAGGGGAAAATGCTCAGGAAGTTCCTCCAAGTTGGATGAGTTAGCGCGCTGTAAACTAGAATCTGATGGCCGTGATTTAAAGTTGGTTTTCTTGAAATATCGGCGTAGAAGTGTGGAAAAGTTTCTCCCCGCACGCTGTCAGAGAGCCGAGATGATCCTGCTGAGGCGAGCGGTAAAGCCAGTTCCAGCTGTGCTCGCTCCACATTCTTCTTTTCACTGTTGTTATTGCGGTGGAAATAACGGAATATGGAGTCTGGTGTCGCTGCGACCAAACTTCATCTCTCACTTAATGCCACCGGTTCAGAATCCCAGACGATGGGATATGATGGAGTTTATTAGTGTGTGTGTGTGTGTGAGAGAGAGAGCTGTGTGTCACTAACACTGAGTGTTTCTCTCTGTAAATCCTGAACACACAGAGAAATAGATTCTACACAAACCCACGAAACTCAGGAAAACTTCTGCATTCTGATTGGTCACCAGGAAGGTGTTGATTTGTTTTCTTTAACAGCAGTAGTACAGCCGCAAATCACAGGTTTATATTAATACGTTAACGTTTCTATAGTAACATCTACTTCACAGGGACTCATACGTCGAACGCTCTGCTAATAATAAACTGATTTATTTATTCTTTGTTACGGTGATGTTGTCTTGATTTACGTAGCGTGTACGGAAGGAGTCGCCAGCGCTTTGTAACAGTCAGAGGTAAAGCTGTAACGTTTTCAGACATCTTCTGGACGTTACTATAATAGGAGTTACAGTTATTTATTTATTTATTTTTAAAATACGGGGTTAGTTAAGTGTTCACGGAAGAGGTGGGTCATTAGCTGTTTTTTGAAGATAGTTACAGATTCTGTGGTCCGGATTGAGGTTGGAAGTTCATTCCACCACTGAGGGACAGTTAGTGTGAAGGTTCTGGAAAGGGATCTTGAGCCACGCTGAGTTGGCACTACTCAGTAAGCATCGGTCATTGATTGATCGCAGATTGCATGAGGGAATGTAAGCCTTCAGGAGAGAGTTGAGGTAGGAGAGTGCTGTTCCAGACAAGATCTTGTACGTGAGCATCAAGGCCTTGAATTTGATATGGGCGGCTACAGGAAGCCAATGGAGGGAGGTGAAGAGGGGTGTGACATGGGGTTGAAGACAAGGCGTGCTGTTGCATTCTGAATCATCTGAAGGGGTTTGATGGAGCTGGCTGGGAGGCCCGAGAGTAGTGCGTTGCAGTAGTCCAGTTTTGATATGATACGGGCCTGGACGAGTAGCTGTGTAGCCTGTTCGGTGAGGTAGGGTCTGATATTCTTGATGTTGTACAGAATGAACCTACAGGATCATGCAGGTGTTGAAATGTGGTCTGTAAAACGTCATCCCAAGGTCCTGGTTGGCTAAAGTGCGGTTGAGCCGAGATGTACGGTGAGGTCGTGGTTGATTGAGGGGCAGGCTGGGATGACGAGAAGCTCAGATCTTAAGGTGGTGTTCCTTCACCCAGTCTGAGATGTCAGACAGAAACTTGTCGGCAGTTCCATAACCCCTGTGAGAATGAGAAGAGTCTGCAGAGGCCATGTGCAGAGAGAGTGTACTGTAGGTTGT
>CM022752.1:6296261-6311261 GCA_012411365.1 Ameiurus melas | reverse complement strand
GTTAATTCTAGCACGATCCAGGGAGCTGGCGGTTCAACATTGAGATGTTGTTCTCGCCCACGTGCAGAACTGGAGGCTCAGGTTGAATCTCAGAAAAGTTGGTTTTCCCCGGTGCAGTGGACAACTTTTCTAGGGGTTATAGGATTCTACTACTATGAGGGCGTTTCTATCCCCAACAGGCGTAATGTCAATCCTTTCAACACTGAGCTAGATAAAGCTGTATCTTGGGAGCCTAGGGTGGAATCCACACGTGGCTGAGGTCACATCTGTATGCTGCCCCCCCATCGCTGCTCCCACTAGCTCTAGCGAGAGTTCCCCAAGATAGCCTGCTAATAGCATCTTTTTGGCAGCTCGAACATGGTTCTGAGAGATAATATCTCTGCGAGATGGCACTCCTTGGGAGATTCCAGTTCGCAGGGATCCACTGTAGACCCAGTAACTGCGCAATAGCTACAGTCCTGGAGCTCCTACAATAACATTTCTCAGCGGGGTGAGCTCCTTCTACAATCAGGGTTATGTGGCCGCCATTTCGGCCATCCACGCCCTGTTGAGGGAGCCTCTGTGGGGCAACATCCTCTAACTTCGAGGTTCATGCGTGGTCTCAGATGGCTGAGGCCCATCTTCAGGCCGCACATACCTTCCTGGGACCTTCCATGGCCCTGGAAGGTCTGTCGGCTTCCCCATTCGAACCCCTAGAGCGGATCTACCGTCTCAAGCCGGAGGGCTGATCTATCACGCTCGGCCAGAACTCGGCAACTGTGGGTCTGGCCCCTGAGGGGCACCAGCTCATAGATTCGGGTCTCACAACTGAGATTGTTGAAACCATGTTAAAAGCTAGAGCACCATCCACAAGGAAAGCGTATGCACTCAAGTGTCAGCTTTTTGTCTTGTGGCATGAGGAACGTCACCTAGACCCAGTGAACTGCACAATTGCTACAGTCCTGGAGTTCTTACAGAACGTTTCTCAGCGGGCTGGGCTCCTTCTTCAATCAGGGTACTTGGCCGCCGTTTCAGCCAGCCATGACCCTGTTGATGGAGCCTCTGTGGGGCAACATCCTCTACCTTTGAGGTTCATGCGTGGTCTCAGATGGCTGAGGCCCATCTGCAGGCCGCACATACCTTCCTGGGACCTTCTATGGCCCTGGAAGGTCTGTCGGCTTCCCCATTCGAACCCCTAGAGCGGATCTACCGTCTCAAGCCGGAGGGCTGATCTATCACGCTCGGCCAGAACTCGGCAACTGTGGGTCTGGCCCCTGAGGGGCACCAGCTCATAGATTCGGGTCTCACAACTGAGATTGTTGAAAGCATGTTAAAAGCTAGAGCACCATCCACAAGGAAAGCGTATGCACTCAAGTGTCAGCTTTTTGTCTTGTGGCATGAGGAACGTCACCTAGACCCAGTGAACTGCACAATTGCTACAGTCCTGGAGTTCTTACAAAACGTTTCTCAGCGGGCTGGGCTCCTTCTTCAATCAGGGTACTTGGCCGCCGTTTCAGCCAGCCATGACCCTGTTGATGGAGCCTCTGTGGGGCAACATCCTCTACCTTTGAGGTTCATGCGTGGTGTCAGATGGCTGCGGCCCATCTGCAGGCCATGCATACCTTCCTGGGACCTCCTGTGGTCCTGGAAGGCCTGTCAGGTGCCCCATTCGAGCCCCTGGAGTGGATCCCCTCCACAAGGAAATCAAATGCGCTCAGGTGTCAGCTTTTTGTCTTGTGGCATGAGGAACGTCACCTAGACCCAGAGAACTGCGCAATTGCTACAGTCCTGGAGTTCTGACAAAACCTTTCACAGCGGGCTGGGCTCCTTCTACAATCAGGGTTACTGGGCCGCTGTTTCGGCCAGCCATGCCCCTGTTGATGGAGCCTCCATGGGGCAACATTCTCTAACTTTAAGGTTCATGTGTGGTGTCAGACGGCTGCGGCCCATTTGCAGGCCGCGCATACCTTCCTGGGACCTCCTGTGGTCCTGGAAGGTCTGTCAGGTGCCCCATTTGAGCCCTCAGGGTTGACCTACCGTCTCAAAAGCCGCAGGGTTGATTTATCATCTTTGGCAAGAACTAAGGAAGCTGTGTGTCTGGCCTCTGAGGGGTACCAGCTCATAGATTCTGGTCGCACGACTGAGGTGATAGAGACCATGTTAAACGCTAGAGCACCATCTACAAGGAAATTGTATGCGCTCAAGTGACGCCTTTTTGTCTGGTGGTGTCAGGAACGTCAGCTACACCCAGTGAACTGCGCAATTGCTACAGTCCTGGAGTTCTGACAAGAACGTTTCTCAGCAGGTTGGCTCCTTCTACTATCGGGGTTACGTGGCCGCCGTTTCGGCCAGCCCTGCCCCTGTTGATGGAGCCTCTGTGGGGCAACGTCCTCTAACTTCGAGGTTCATGAGTGGTGTCAGACGGCTCAGGCCCATCTGCAGGCCATGCATACCTTCCTGGGACCTTGCTGTGGTCTTGGAAGGTCTGTTAGGGACCCTATTTGAGCCCTTAGAGTCAGCCTCTGAGACGCTTCTGACTCTAAAGGTAGCTCTTTTACTGGCCCTGACATCTCTCAAGCGAGTGGGAGGTCTACAAGCTCTCCCTGTTGCCCCTCCTGCCTTGACTTTACCCCTAGATAAGCCAAGTCCTTCCTGGATCCTAGGCCGGATTATATTCCTAAAGTGCCAACATTGGCTGCCCACCCTGTGGTGTTGCAGGCTTTCTCCCCTCCTCTGTCCTCTGACCAGAACAAGAGAGGATGCACCCGCTGTGTCCAGTAAGCGCTCTCTGTACTTACGTCCACTGCTCCGGCCAGTGGCGTAAGTCAGAGCAGCTACTAGTCTGCTTTGGCAGCGACAGGAAAAGTGATGCTGTGTCAAAGCAGCGCATCTCTACTGGGATTCTTGAAGGTTTTGTCCAAAGGGGTTTCCTTGCAGGATGTGTGTGCGGCTGCAGGGTGGTCTATGCCTCACTCGGTCATTTGTTATTACAGCCTGGATATTCATCCCTCCCCAGGCTCGAGTGTCCTGCACTGACCCTCGGGTTTGGGTATTTTTGAACAGGCCGTACCTTCGGTATGACAGAGTGGGTATTCCCGTTCCCATACTGCTAAATGCAACGTCGAAGTTCCCTTTGAAAGGGAACGTCGGGGTTACGCATGTAACCCTGTTCCCTGAGAAGGGAATGAGACCTTGCATAGCGCTGTCATACCGGGGCTGGCCTGTGAATTGCGTCTTCGCTTCAGATAATAGAGGCTGGCAGCGTGGTTCACAGGTGCCATATATATATCATGCGACGCGCTTAATTGCCACGTCACCTGATCATGGCAGGCCTATAAGTAGAGGCATGATTTTACACAAGCTTCAGATACCGGTCACGCGCAAGGCGTTCCCATACTGCTAAATGCAACGATTCGTTCCCTTCTCAGGGAACAGGGTTACATGTGTAACCCCGACATTTTCTACTCTAGAAAACCCTGTTCTATTTTTGAAAAACATGTTCTATTCTAGAAAAATGTTTTCTGTTCTACAAAAAAAGTGTCATATTTTAGAAAACATGTTCTATTTTAGAAAAACGTCTTCTATTTTAGAAAACGTGTTCTATTTTAATTCAATTCAATTCAATTTTATTTGTATAGCGCTTTTTACTATAGACATTGTCTCAAAGCAGCTTTACAGAAATATCAACACGGTATACAGATATTAATGGTGCACATTTATCCCAATTGAGCAAGCAACTGAGTGGTGACGGTGGCAAGGAAAAACTTTCTAAGATGTTTTAAGAGGAAGAAACCTTGAGAGGAACCGGACTCAGAAGGGAACCCATCCTCATCTGGGTGACAACAGATATTGTGAAAAAGTTCATTATTGACTTATATGAAAGATTGTATGGCCTTAGGAGCAGCCGTAGTCCCAGCAGTCTGGAATTGGAGAAGATTTGAGCTCCACCCAGAGGCAGAAAGGATCAGGATCTCTAGTATCTCCATAAAATTGTGTGGGGCTTGGCAAAAGGAGAGAGGGAGAAAAAAGATTATTACGACTGAAGTAGTAAAATAGAGTCTAGTCAGGGTAGGCTTGAGTAAACAAATACGTTTTAAGCCTAGACTTAAACACTGAGACTGTGTCTGAGTCCCGAACACTAATAGGAAGACTGTTCCATAACTGTGGGGCTCTATAAGAGAACGCTCTTCTCCCTGCTGTAGCCTTCACTATTCGAGGTACCGTCAAATAGCCTGCATCTTTTGATCTAAGTAGGCGTGGAGGATCATAGAAAACCAGAAGGTCGCTTAGATATTGTGGGAGACCGTTTAGTGCTTTATAGGTGAATAAAAGTATTTTATAGTTAATGTGAGATTTTACTGGGAGCCAATGCAGTATTGATAATATTGGTGTGATGTGGTTGTATCTTCTAGTTCTAGGTAGGACTCTAGCAGCTGCAGTCTGGACTAACTGGAGCTTATTTATATTCCTTTTTTTTCAATATTTTTATTGGAAGGGAAGATGAAGATGTGCCATGCCAGAAGCCTGCAGTACAGCAACTAACATGGGTACCATGTGCAGCTGTAATTAGCATTGCATAGCTCCATTGGCCATACTAGTATTAACAATGAGTTTTCTGTTCAAGAAACATCGACAATCTTAGCTCTTTGAAAGTTGTACCATTATGATTGAAGTTAACCAATAATATTCTCACTGACAGTGTTAAAAAATTGTACTTACACTGGCCAGAATTTTTATTTAGTAACTGTGTCGACTTTTCCTATACTAACAACACTAATTTCCACAAGAGCAACGTGAACAGAAGTGTCACACGTAGTGGTGGGAGTGAAGTGTAACAGATTATTCTCCTTGTAAATAAATGAAAAGTTCATTCATGAGAGACCAGTGAATGAAATAAAGAGAATTGTTTATTGAACAAATGATGATATGATTTCTCTTTTAATATCTCCTGAACCGAAGCAGCACAAACGAAACTTTTATCAGCACAAACCAGCACAAAAAACGAGGACAAACGATTGACAAGTAAGGGTATTTTGGGGTGAATTCGAGGCATGTGGGGGCTGGGTGACCCCAGAATGACCTATAAATATTATTTTAATATCTCCGGAACCGAAGCAGCACAGACGAAAATTTTAACAGCACAAACCGGCACAAACGAAGCACAAACGATTGTGACCATTTCGGGTTAATTTGGAGCATGTGGGGGGGCTGGGTGACCCCAGAATGACCTTTGAATATTCCTTTAATATCTCCGGAACCGAAGCAGCACAAACGAAAATTTTAACGGCACAAACCAGCACAAACGAAGCACAAACGATTGAGACTATTTTGCTGACGTTTTGTGTTGGTGGGGGGGGGCAACTTCACGCAGGTCCATGCTCATAATATGCGGAGCGTGAATGTAGCAGAAGGCGCTCTGCACCAGCAGTTGTAATAAGGTCGAATTCAGCCTGTAATTCAACCCGATCTTTAAGTAAAGCAGAAGAGGGGCCAGTGACCAATTGCCTATTTAGTTCGTCAATTTTATGCGATAGCTCTCGAAGTTTAGCCGTACGCGTTTTGTTTAAATGTGCGGAGTAGGAAATTATTTGGCCCCGCAAGTATGCTTTTAGTGATTCCCACAGCAGGGAACAGGAAATAGGTTCAATCTCGTTCTGACTGATTTCAATAAAATCGTCAATTGAAGCTGCAATAAATGTATTAAATTTGTTGTCTGACAGAAGCAGAGTGTTAAACCTCCACGGTGTTGAATATCGAGGTTGGGGGGAAAGCTGAATATCCAAAGAAAGCGGGGCATGGTCCGAAATCACAATAGGATGATATTTAACCATCGACACCTTGGAGAGAAGTTTGGTGTCGATGAAAAAATAATTCTAATTCTAGAGAAGGACTTATGCACATGTGAAAAGAAAGAATATTCCTTCATACTGGGATTATGGATCCACACAACCATTTTTAGACATGAAATCAGAAAGCGTATTTGACATCAGTGAGGGTGTCATGGTCTTGGAAGTAGAGCGGTCCAACCTAGCATCAATTACACAATTCATATCTCCTCCAAATATAAGGACAGTATTATGTAATGAAGGGAGGCGCTCAAAGAGCTTATTCATGAAATGTGGGTCATCAAAATTTGGGGTGTAAATATTAACTAATAATACAGGGACTTGCAACAATTTACCTGAAATTATTAAGTATCTGATATTCGTCTGATATTACTTTGGAAGATGAAAAGTGAATTGACTTACCAATTAAAATGGCAACTCCCCTGGCCTTAGAGTTGAAATTAGAGTGAAACACCTCAGAAATCCATGGACATTTAAGCCGAACCTGGTCTGTGGTGCGCATATGAGTTTCTTGTACAAACACTATGTCTGCATTGAGCCGTTTCAGATAAGCAAACACCCGAGATCTCTTTATAGGACTCCCCATACCTTTAATGTTCCAGCTCACAAAGTTCACATGAGAGCCAGAATTTCCAGTATTAGTGGGCATCTATCAAGTGTTTACGGCAAGAAGAAAATGGAAATGAAGCCTCACCTCTGAGAGAAGGAAAACGGGAGAGGAAACAGGAGGGGGAGAAAAAAAAACAAAGATAAAAGAAGAAAAAGTAAAAAGTGAAAGAAAATAAAGAATAAAAAATTTAACTTAAAGAGAAAACACTCACCCACTCCACACACACAGTAAACAGCCCCACCCCCCTCCCCATTGCACTTACACGTCCCCATCCCCAAACGATGGAGACCCCAGTGCAGACTCCACAAGGAGTCAAATACCCAACAGGAAAGCTAACAGCTGTTGACCCGATAGTAATAGTCACCCCAGGTCGGGCTCCTGCAAACTAAACAATGATAAATATCAAGGCACATAAACATAGTCACTGCTCCATCATGTGTTGTAGAGTCAGTAGTGGTCCATTTCACTTCTTGGAGACGGATAGCCAGTCTGTTATGTTATTAGTGTTCTTACTCGATCAGTGTCTTAATGAACACTAGGCGCGCCGGATAAAGCAGAGCTGTATTCCCGGTATGCCACGGAGCTGGCGGCGGCAGTCACTGAAGGCAGCACGAGCAGGGGCTACCTTCGCAGTGTGATCGGGAAAGATAGAGATAACCATGTCACCAACCTTCACCCGTTGTTGGGCTCTGGCCCGCCGCAGAATGTCTACACAGTCGCGTGGTAATGGAGTCGGGCGATTATAGGACGGGCGCTCGCCAAGTTTGGGCCTCGGCTGCAGAGTGCGATGAGTGCGGTCTAGAAGGGGCTCTTTCTCCAGCTTAAAAGCCTCTTTAAGCAGAGCGGAAACAGCTGCCGGTGTGGACGCGCAGGTCGAGTCTTTATGGACACCTACGATTCTCAGATTGTTGCGCCGCGATCTGGCCTCAAGATCCTCGCACTTATTTTCCACCCTCCCCAACTCAGGCAGAAAGGAGCTCCACTTTAGCCTGTAGCATAGCGATGTCATCGCAAAAAGTTGAGAGCGAAGTTTCCATTTCACCCACCGTATTCTTCAAAGTGCTCACCTCCGACTGGATAACCATAATACTGACTGTTAATTCCGCCTTTACGGTCTGTAACTCTCCCTTAATAGAGGTCAAGTATTTCGCCCAAGGCCGCCTGGAGCTCAGTTTTGAAAATGGCCACCATTTCATGTCGGAGTGAAGCGAGGAGCTCCTCCTTAAAGCTGGGGGGGATAGCGGGAATAACAACACCTTTGCAGGTGGAGGAGGGATCACTACGAGGCGACGATGCAGCGTGTGGAGCAGGCCGCTGAAGCGTAGCAGCCGAAGCATTCCCGCCTTTGGCTTTTGCTGGCTTTTTAGACATCCAAAGTGAATATTAATGTGTTGAACACGACTTACTACAAAAACACTCCCCAACAAAGTGCCTATAACATCATATTAAAAATTGTTGCAGGAGCCCCGAAAGTTGCGTCCTACTCCATCTGTCGCTCAGCCGGAAGTCGCTTATTTATATTCCTACTGGAACATCCAGACAGTAAGGCATTACAGTAATCTAATCTAGAGGTGACGAATGCATGAACCAGTATTTCTGCATCATGTAGTGACAATATGTTTCTTATCTTAGAAATATTTCTGAGATGAAAGAAAGCTATCGTAGTAATATTATCTACATGAGCATCAAATGATAGACTGGAGTCAATAATCACTCCGAGGTCTTTAACTGCTGTACATGATGAAACAGAAAGACCATCCAGAGTAACCATGTGATCAGAAAGATTACTTCTAGCTACATGTGATCCTAATAAAAGTATTTCTGTTTTATCAGAATTAAGTAAAAGGAAGTTGGTTAACATCCAACATCTAATGTCATTTACACATTCCTCAACATTACTAAGCTTCTGTCTGTCCTCAGGCTTCGCTGAAACATACAGCTGTGTATCATCAGCATAACAGTGGAAGATAATTCCATGTATACGTATAATTTGACCTAGAGGTAGCATATATAAAGTAAAAAGCAGTGGGCCTAAAACAGAACCCTGTGGAACTCCAAAAGTAACCTCAGTACGCATGGAGAAATCACCATTTACATCTACGACCTGATAACGATCGGTCAGATAAGACCTGAGCCAGGAGAGGACTGTTCCCTTAATACCAAAAACATTTTCTAATCTATCAAGGAGAATAGTGTGATCTATAGTATGAAAAGCTGCACTAAGGTCGAGTAACACAAGCAGCGAGACACAACCCTGATCAGAGGTCAGTAGAAGGTCATTTATTACTTTAACTAACGCTGTCCCTGTGCTATGTTGAGGTCTAAATCTTGACTGATACATTTCATGAATGTTATTCCTATGTAAGTTTCTAAGATCTTAGAGATGAAGGGGAGATTTGATATTGGTCTATAGCTGGACAGGTGAGAGGGGTCAATGTCAGGTTTTTTAATCAGGGGTTTAATAACTGCTAATTTAAGTGATTTAGGTACATAGCCAGTGCTAAGGGAAGAACTGATTATATTTTAAAATGGTTCAATTACTCCTGGACAAATCTGTTTAAACAACAAACATGTAGGCACGGGATCTAGTATGCAGGTTGATGAATTGGCTGAAGAGATTAATGTAGCTAGTTTGGTCTCTATAAACAGAGCGAAACACTCTAAACAATGATCTGATATTGCTACATTGTCATCTAATGGGTTTGTTACAATACTGTCTGGTTTTAATTTAATGGCCTGAATTTCACATCTAATATTTTCAACCTTCAATTTCATGAAATCTTCACTGCTATGTAATGATTGAGTGTTTCTCTCTGTAGTGGTTTTATTCCTAGTTAATTTTGCTACTGTGTTGAAAAGGAATCTAGAATTGTTTTTGTTATCTCCTTAAGGTGGAGAAATAGATTTTTCTAGCTTCACTAAGAGATTTTCTATATTTCAGGAGGCTCTCCTTCCAGGCTGTTTGGAATATCACCAGTTTGGTTTGATGCCATTTACGTTCTAATTGTCAAGATATCTATTTTAGAAAACGTGTTCTATTTTTAGAAAAACGTGTCAGGTAGAATGAATGTTTTTGGGGATTGTTGTTGTTGTTTTGTTTTTTTTACTCAACGCGAAATTCACGACCTCTTCTCATTCTTATTTTCTCTCTTTACAGTCCAGATCTCTGACTTTCCAACACTTGCATCATCATGATCGAATCTCGTATTCTGCTCCGTGTGTGGCTGGGAGACCCCATGAAGTCCAACTCAGAAATGAACTCGAGTGCTTGGACCTGACTGTAAGCAGGAGTTGTACTTATAGGGACCAAATATTCTCTGACAGCAAACCTGGCTGTGATGAGTTCAAAGCATCCAAAAGGGAGAGACAGAGAGAGAGAGAGAGAGAGAGAGAGAGAGAGAAAGAGAGAAAAGGATTGAGAAATTGGGTCATCAGAGTCGCAGTTTGTAAGTGTTTACTAGTGTTTGGCTAGTTCCATAGAGGTAGTTATATTTGTCCATTTATTTCTTACAAGTAGAACTTGTAGTATTAACCTAACTTAGCATGTAGCAGACAGGAGTCTGGTGTGTGCGTGCATGTGCGTGTGTGTGTGCGTGTGTGTGTGTGTCATCTGTCTTCGTTAGCTGATTGCACATTTCTCATAAACTTTCTAAATCTTTGTTTATTAGATTAGATATCAACAAGCCGTTTGGCTTGTGGTTGTCCACTTTTTGCTAGTGTTTGGCTAGTATTTGGATAGTGTGGGCTAGTGTGTGGCTAGTGTGCAGCTAGGGGTTGTCTAGTGTATGCTAGTGTTTGGCTAGTGTTTGGCAGTGTTTGCTAGTGTTTGGCTAGTGTGTGGCAGTGTTTGCTAGTGTTTGGCTAGTGTTTAGCTGGTGTTTACTAGTGTGTGGCTAGTGTTTAGCTGGTGTTTACTAGTGTGTGGCTAGTATTTAGCTAGTGTTTACTAGTGTGTGGCTAGTGTTTAGCTAGTGTTTACTAGTGTGTGGCTAGTATTTAGCTAGTGTTTACTAGTGTGTGGCTAGTGTTTAGCTGGTGTTTACTAGTGTGTGGCTAGTATTTAGCTAGTGTTTACTAGTGTGTGGCTAGTGTTTAGCTAGTGTTTACTAGTGTGTGGCTAGTGTTTGGCTAGTGTTTAGCTAGTGTTTACTAGTGTGTGGCTAGTGTTTAGCTAGTGTTTACTAGTGTGTGGCTAGTATTTAGCTAGTGTTTACTAGTGTGTGGCTAGTGTTTAGCTGGTGTTTACTAGTGTGTGGCTAGTATTTAGCTAGTGTTTACTAGTGTGTGGCTAGTGTTTAGCTAGTGTTTACTAGTGTGTGGCTAGTGTGTGGCTAGTGTTTAGCTAGTGTTTACTAGTGTGTGGCTAGTGTTTGGCTAGTGTTTAGCTAGTGTTTACTAGTGTGTGGCTAGTGTTTAGCTAGTGTTTGCTAGTGTTTTGCTAGTGTTTGGCTAGTGTTTGGCTAGTGTGTGGCTAGTGTTTGGCTAGTGTTTGCTGGTGTTTGGCTAGTGTGTGTGTGTGTTTGTGCGTGTGTGTGTCATCTGACTTCGTTAGCTGATTGTGCATTTCTCATAAACGTTCTCATTCTTTGTTTATTAGATTAGATATCAACGAGCCGTTTGGTGTTGAGAGGAAATTAATTCAAACTTTAAGTGTGTATGTGTGTGTGTGTGTCTGTGTGTGTGGCTGTTTTTTTTCTGGTTAGTTAGCAATAATCACATTATTTCTCTCACACGTGCACACGTGACAAGTTTCCACGCTGTTGTATTTATTTGGAATTAGAAAGCGGCGCTGAATCCCTGCAGGTAATTCTTTCTAAATAATAAATGCTTGTTTTCGGCATTTCGCTCCATAATTAATAAGGAAAGCTAGTGTGATGATGTAGCGCTGTAATAAACACACAAACACGCACACGATTTCTTCTTCTTCATCGGCCGTCTGTGCAGCAGCTGCTGCGTCGACAGCCGACGTCGGTTAAAGATGCAAATGACACAGCTGTAATTAAAAAGTCCTGGTGTTTATGGAGATGCTGCATCACTGTTTACATCGATCTGGACTCTGATTAATGCTTGTACGTCGTCTAGACGCAGTACGCACGGCTAGACACACACATCGTCAAACCGTCATGCTAATCAATTAGCGAAAATTGTTTTTGCTAATCTACATATAAAAAAGTATAATAAAAGGCAATCCATATCAATCATCTACACACACACACACACACACACACACACACACAACTAATACACAACACACACAACTGAAACAAAACAGCATCTTTTATGCTAACACACACTTGGCTGATGCTAGCTGCTGGAGCTGATTAGTGATGTTTTTGTTTAAAATGAGCTAAACAGAAAGATAAGCTAATCCACTGCTAGTATCCATGCAATTAAATCGATATATAACAGAAATGTAGCTATTTCTATAAACGAGTACGCTATCCTCTAGGCTAACTAGCATGTAGTAGTGTGAGTGTGGTAGGAAGAAAGTAATTGCACCACTGGGTTAGTCTTGACCTCCCCAATGCACGATGTGAATTAGGTGAAAATCTGAGAAGGTTGAATTTTTTACACACACACACAAAGTTACTGCTTTTTTGGGTGAAAACCAGAAGGTCAAAGGTCACGGGTCCTTTGAGAGTGATCAAGGCTGAGAGTAACTCAAGACTTTTCTTAATGAAGCGCTCGAATGGAATCATTACAGGCGAGTTAATGATGTTCTCCTGAGTGGCAAAAGTGCTGACAAGACAGAACCATCTCATCAGTAAACACTGAGAGAGGGAGAGGGAGAGAGAGAGAGAGAGAGAGAGAGAGAGAGAGAGAGAACAAATAGAAAGAGCAATGTAAAGAGAGAGAGTGACACACACAGAGTTCGAGAAGGAGAGAAAGAGAAGGAGTGCGATAGAGAGAAAAAGAGAAAGAAATAACAATGAGTGAAAAAGTAACAGACAGAAAGAGCAAGGCACAGAGAAATAGTGAGAGACAGATATGGAGAGAGAGAAAGAGAGAGAGAGAGAGAGAGAGAGAGAAAAACTGAAACTTGAGCAAGAAAAATGAAAAAACAGACACAAAGAGAGAGAGGCAGATGAATCACATAAGTGAGTGAAATAGAAAGTGACTTCATATCTAGTTGTGTGTGTGAGAGAGAGAATAGAGAGATAGATAGTAAGTAACCGAAACAGTCTGTTTGGGACCCATAAGTGTGTGTGTGTGTGTGGGGATGGGTTATGTGCTGCATACGACGTGTGTGTGTACATGCATGAGTGTGTGTGTGTGGGTGGGGGGGTTGGGGGTTTTTGGGGTGTGTCTGAGTGAGAGAAGAGCAAGTTAGTAACAGACAGTGTGCTTGGGACTGATATGTGTGTGTGTGTGTGTGTGTGTGTGTGTGTGTGTGTGTGTGTGTGTGTGTGTGTGTGAAGAATAGCTTGAATATGAATCCACCAATCAGAAGTGCTAATCTTTCCTGGTCTCTGCGTCTCACGTCTAATAGGATTGCAAAGTGATATCAGAAAGCAGCACTCGCTCTTCACCAACACTGTCTTCCAGCATTCACACAGGAGAAAGGCATCAGCGTGTGGACCGAGCACAAGATCATCATGACAGACTGTGAGTGACATTCCTTTACTTTCATCTACACCTCATTAATGCCTCATGCTAACCTCACCACATGCTAAGAATCTATTATATATCCATCTATATATACCTATACAGTATATCACAAAAGTGAGTACACCCCTCACATTTTTGTAAATATGTGATTATATCTTTTCATGTGACAACACTGAAGAAATGACACTTTGCTACAATGTAAAGTAGTGAGTGTACAGCTTGTGTAACAGTGTACATTTACTGTCCCTTCAAAATAACTCAACACACAGACATTAATGTCTAAACCGCTGGCAACAAAAGTGAGTACACCCCTAAGTGAAAATGTCCAAATTGGGCCCAACATGTCAATATTTTGTGTGGTACCATTATTTTCCAGCACGGCCTTAACCCTCTTGGGCATGGAGTTCACCAGAGCTTCACAGGTTCCACTGGAGTCCTCTTCCACTCCTCCATGATGACATCACGGAGCTGGTGGATGTTAGAGACCTTGTGCACCTCCGTCTTTCATTTGAAAGGTGTTTTCAGCTGGAAAAATGCTTGGTCAGTCCATAACCTTCACCCTCAGCTTCTTTAGCAAGGCAGTGGTCACCTTGGAGGTGTGTTTGGGGTCGTTATCATGCTGGAATACTGCCCTGCGGCCCAGTCTCTGACGGGAGGGGATCATGCTCTGCTTCAGAATGTCACAGTACATGTTGGCATTCATGGTTCCCTAAATGAACTGTAGCTCCCCAGTGCTGGAAGCACTCATGCAGCCCCTGACCATGACACTCCCACCACCATGCTTGACTGTAGGGAAAACACACTTGTCTTTGTACTCCTCACCTGGTTGCCACCACACACGCTTGACACCATCTGAACCTTAGTCTGTTTGTCTTCAGCAAACTGTTTGCGGGCTTTCTTGTGCATCATCTTTAGAAGAGGCTTCCTTCTGGGACGACAGCCATGCAGACCAATTTGATGCAGTGTGCGGCATATGGTCTGAGCACTAACAGGCTGACCCCTCAGCCCTTCAACCTCTGCAGCAATGCTGGCAGCACTCATACATCTATTTCCCAAACACAAGCTCTGGATATGATGCTGAGTACGTGCACTCAACTTCTTTGGTCCACCATGGCGAGGCCTGTTCTGAGAGGAACCTGTCCTGTTAAACCGCTGTATGGTCTTGGCCACCGTGCTGCAGCTCAGTGTCAGGGTCTTGACAATCTTCTTATAGCCTAGGCCATCTTCATGTAGCGCAACAATTCTTTATTTCAGATCCTCAGAGAGTTCTTTGCCATGAGGTGCCATGTTGAACTTCCAGTGACCAGTATGAGGCTGTGTGAGAGCTATGACACCAAATTGAACACACCTGCTCCCCATTCACACCTGAGACCTTGTAACACTAACAAGTCACATGACACCGGGGACTGAAAATGGCTAATTGGTCCCAATTTGGACATTTTCACTTAGGGGTGTACTCACTTTTGTTGCCAGCGGTTTAGAAATTATTGGCTGTGTTGAGTTATTTTGAGGGGACAGTAAATTTACACTGTTACACAAGCTGTACACTCACTACTTTACATTGTAGCAAAGTGTCATTTCTTCAGTGTTTACAATATTTACAAAAATGTGAGGGGTGTACTCACTTTTGTGAGATACTGTATACATATATCCTTTAGTAAACATTTATAACTGAACTAAAATATTGGAGTCACCCTGCCTTACGGAGGTCAAGACTAACCCATGGGGTGCACTTACTTTTGACCTACCACCCTCCAAAGCTGAGATCTGAGCACTTTAATGCGTCTGAACTGAACATATAAAGACTGAGAGCACTCACACTTACTCACACACACACGCACACACTGTTACGTTTTGATTGGTTAAGGCTGTAGTGGAGGCGGGGTTACCACTCCTAGCGCTAACTACAGCTCCATTCATATCAATAACAGCTACATTACTCCCGCTTATTTATGC
>CM022752.1:6228761-6291261 GCA_012411365.1 Ameiurus melas | reverse complement strand
ACACTCAACGTTACTCTTATTCACACTAACGCGATTCTCATTGACACTCAACGTTACTCCCATTCACACTTCTCGTTACTCTCATTAACACTCAGCGTTACTCTCATTCACACTCAACGTTACTCTCATTCACACTCAACGTTACTCTCATTCACTCGACGTCACGTTCTCATTCACACTCAACGTTACTCTCATTCACACTCAACTCACTCTCATTAACACTTCCGCTACTCTCATTAACACTCAGCGTTACTCTCATTCACACTCGGCCTTACTCTCATTAACACTCAGCGTTACTCTGAATCACACTCAACGTTACTCTCATTCACACTCAACGTTACTCTCATTAACACTCAACGTTACTCTCATTCACACTCAACGTTACTCTCATTCACACTCAACGTTACTCTCATTCACACTCAACGTTACTCTCATTCACACTCAACGTTACTCTCATTCACACTCAACGTTACTCTCATTCACACTCAACGTTACTCTCATTCACACTCAACGTTACTCTCATTCACACTCACCGTTACTCTCACTCACACTCAACGTACCTCTACACACACTCAACGTTACTCTCATTAACACACTCAACGTTACTCTCATTAACACACTACGCGTTACTCTCATTCACACTCAACGTTACTCTCATTCACACTCAACATTACTCTCATTCATACTCAACGTTATCTCATTAACACTCAACGTTACTCTCATTTCACACTCAACGTTACTCTCATTTACACTCAACGTTACTCTCATTCACACTCAACGTTACTCTCATTCACACTCAACGTTACTCTCACTCACACTAGGCCTTACTCTCATTCACACTCAACATTACTCTCATTCACACTCAACATTACTCTCATTAACACTCAGCGTTACTCTCATTCACACTCAGCGTTACTCTCATTAACACTCAACGTTACTCTCATTCACACTCAACGTTACTCTCATTAACACACACCACGTTACTCTCATTAACACTCAACGTTACTCTCATTCACACTCAACGTTACTCTCATTCACACTCAGCGTTACTCTCATTCACACTCAACTTTACTCCCATTCACACACTCAAGGTACTCTCATTTCACACACTCAACATTACTCTCATTCACACTCAACGTTACTCTCATTAACTCACCCGCGTTACTCTCATTCACACTCAGCGTTACTACTCATTAACACTCAACGTTACTCTCATTAACACTCAGCGTTACTCTCATTCACACTCAGCGTTACTCTCATTAACACTCTACGTTACTCTCATTCACACTCAACGTTACTCCCATTAACACACACAACGTTACTCTCATTAACACTCAACGTTACTCTCATTCACACTCAACGTTACTCTCATTCACACTCAGTGTTACTCTCATTCACACTCAACTTTACTCCCATTCACACACTCAACGTTACTCTCATTCGCACACTCAACGTTACTCTCATTCACACTCAACGTTACTCTCATTCACACTCGGCCTTACTCTCATTCACACTCAACGTTACTCTCATTCACACTCAGCGTTACTCTCATTCACACACTCAACGTTACTCTCATTCACACTCAACGTTACTCTCATTCACACTCAACGTTACTCTCATTCACACTGTAGCGGGATGGGCGATGCACAGAGACACGGAGGCGGAAGTACACTCGTGGGGGCGTGTCGGGGGAATCCCGGAAGAAGCCTCGGAGTTCTCGGGCAGTCCCTCAGCGCTGCGCGTTGTCTCGGCCGGCGCGGTCCTCTTCCGTGTCGGTGCCTTCCGCCGAAGTGTATACCGGGAGAGAGAGAGTGAGAGAGAGAGAAAGATTAGTCAGCTTTTTAACAGGGAGTACGGGTGAATACCTGTACGGGGATCTCTTTCGGACGCCAACCGTTTTGTTATGTCAATACTCAACAAATTTTTCGGGCGAGGGGGGCTCTTTTTTCCACCATCCGGGTCGTGAGTGGTGGAATTCTTCCGTCCGATCCTCCAATCCCTGACGGTACGGCATCGGTAGGTCCTCCCCGGCATGGCGTCCTTTCCGGTTGATGCAAGGGCCCCCCCGCGGGGCTGCCTGCTCGCTGTACTCGCGAGTTGGAAAAAAGGATTTTATCTTTACCCGCCAGTGTCAGTCCGTCGCGACAGTACCCCCAGCTCCGGGCCTACTGCCGCGGGTGGTGGGCCCATAGCGCCCGTCCGTGAGAGCCCGTCTGCGTTCCTGTGTAGGGTCCCCGCCCGGTGTTGGACCTGGAAACAGAAGTCCTGTAGGGGCGAAACCACCGAAGTTACCCTGGCATTAGTGTCCTTGGCCTTGGCCATCCATTGAGGGGAGCATGGTCCGACCAGAATGAAGGGTCGGCCTGCCAGGTAGTACCTCAGCTCCTCAATGGCCCATTTTTATTGCCAGGGCGCCTCTCTTTCCACCGCGCGTACCCTTGTCTCTGCCGGGGACAGCTTCCGGCTGATGTAGAGTACCGGGTGCTCTTCTCCCTCGAAGGTCTGTGAGAGAACTGCGCCAAGCCCGTTTCGGATGCGTCGGTGTGCACCAGAAGGGGAGGGTAAAGTCCGGCGGCAGTGTACTGGCTCACTGGTGAGGGCCTCCTTCAGAGTCCGGAAGGGCGGCCCGCCACGTCGGCTGTCCACCTCACCTGGTCCGGCTTCCTTTTTTGTCAGGTCTGAAAGAGGGGATGCTATCGCCGAAGTTAGGGACAAACCTCCGATAATACCTCGCCAACCCCAAGAAGGCGCACGCTTACCTTTTTTGATGTGGGGCGAGGGTAGCCTTTCACCGCTTCAACTTTCTTTGCCTGGGGCTTTAGCATCCCGCGCCCAATGCGGTATCCCAGGTACTGCGCCTCGGTGAGCCCAAGGTGACATTTCTTGGGGTTGGCAGTCAAGCCAGCGTCCCGGAGTCCCTTTAGAACCTCCCCCAGATGGAACAGGTGGTCTGACCAGGTGGAGGAATGCTGGAGGAATGGATGACTACGTCATCCAAGTAGGCCGCTGCAAAGCTACGATGGGGCCATAGGACGAGGTCCATCAGTCGCTGGAAGGTGGCCGGGGCCCCATGTAGCCCAAAGGGGAGGACCCGGTACTGCCAGTGGCCCGTGGCGGTGCTAAAGGCCGTCTTGGGTCGAGCTTCGGCCGCTAGGGCCACTTGCCAGTACCCCTTGGTGAGGTCCAGGGTGGAGATGAATTGGGCCCTCCCCAGGCACTCCACAAGGTCGTCCACTCGGGGGAGGGGGTAGCTGTCAAAATCCGAGACCTGGTTGAGTCGGCGAAAGTCGTTGCAGAGTCGAATACTCCCGTCGGGTTTTGGCACTACCACGATGGGGCTGGACCAGGGGCTGTTGGACTCTTCGATGACTCCGTCTCGTAGCATTCGTTCCACCTCTTCCTCGATGGCCTTACGCCGGGCCTCTGGGACACAGTAGGGCCTCTGTCTCACCACTACCTCTGGCGGTGTCTTTATGTGGTGGCGCACCACTTGGGTCCTTCCTGGGGAGGAGGAGAACACGTCCGCGAATTGGTCTACGAACTCGAGGAGCTCCTGTCTCTGGGCGGCAGTGAGGTCCTCCCCGAGGTCGACCAAAGCACGCTTGTTCTGATCTGTGTCTAGGGCGGCGTATGCTGAAACGACCGGGGCCGGTTCCACCCACTTCTTCAACAGGTTAATGTGATATAGTTTTCCGTCCGTTCTCCTACCGGGCTGTTGCAGGTGGTAGTTGACGGCGCCCTGACGCTCTAGAACGGTGTAAGGCCCCTGCCAGCGGGCCAAGAACTTGCAGGCGCTACTGGGTACCAGAAGAAGTACCTGGTCGCCTGGGTAGAACTCGCGGCGGCTGCCGGCGTTTATACCACCGCTGCTGTTCCTCCTGGGCGCGCAGCGCATGTGCTGTTGGACTATCGGTCCCACTCGGTCGATCCGGTCTTGCATTTCCTGTACTCATATTCCACGACCAAGCGGTGCGGGGGACGGCTGTTCCTCCCAGGCTCGGGCGACGTCCAGTACAGTCGCCCAGGCGGCGGCGAACAGCAGCTCGAAAAGGGGTGAAGCCGGTGGATGCCTGGGGACACTCCCAGACGGCAAAGATGCATTATGGGAGGGAGGAGGTCCCAGTTCCTCCCTTCTCGTCTACCACCCCCGCCGTGCGCATTTTGAGCGTCTGGTTGAAACGTTCGACCAGCCCGTCAGTCTGGGGGTGGTAGACCGACATCTTCAGGTGCTTCACCTGCAACAGCCGACACAGATCAGACATTAACTTGGAGACAAAGGGCGTACCTTGGTCGGTTAGGATGTCTTTGGGGATTCCCACGCGGCTGAACAAGTGTACCAGTTCCCTGGCGATGTTGGGGGAGGTGGCTTTGCGTAGTGGTACCACCTCCGGGTACCGGGTGGCGTAGTCCACGATCACCAGGACGTACTCGTGGCCCCGGGCTGACTTGGGGAGGGGCCCCATGAGGTCCATGCCGATCCGCTCGAAGGGAACGCCGATGATGGGGAGAGGGATGAGGGGCGCCGGCAGGGGCCTCCGGGGAGCGCTGTGTTGGCACTGGGGACACTGCTGGCAGAATCTCTGGACCTCGGCGCTCATCCTGGGCCACACGAATCGGTCCCTCAGTTTTTCCACTGTGTTCCGCAGTCCCAGGTGACCGCCGAGCGGGTGGACATGGGCGAGATGCATGACGAGTGGGGCTTTCGTCCTTGGTACCACCAGGAGATCTACCTGCTCCCTGCGGTGGCAGGCCCGTTGGTAGAGGAGGCCACCCCGGACGAGGAAGTACGAGGTGGGAAGTCTTAGGTCGGGGTTTTAGTCGACCCCCTCTACAACCCGTACTTGGGCCCAGCAGTGCTTGAGTCGGTCGTCCTCCTTCTGTTCCCGACCAAAGCTCCCCTCTCGGTTTACCTGATGGACGACAACCGACATAGGGTTAGTTGATATAGCGTAATCACCTTCGGGAGTGGCGTCCCCGTTGTCCTGGGCCAGGTAAGCGGTCCGGGCCCGGGTCCTCTGCTTCCGACGTCGTGGCTTCCCTGTCTCGGCGTCCCGGCCCGGCGGGCATCCTGGCCAGTCCCTCCCCAGGAGTAATGGTACGGGGAGGTCAGGGATCACGCCTACGTGGAGAGACCAGCTCCCGGTCACGCCCTGGATTGGCACCTCAGCTGTTGGAACTTCCCGGGTGTCCCCATGAACGCAGGTCACAGTGAGGCTTCCCCCTGGTCAGAGTCCGCTGGGGAGGATGGACGGTCGGCCGAGGGTCACCGAACTCCTGGTGTCCAGCAGCGCGGTGATCGGCCTCCCTTCAATCCACACCTTCTGGGTGGGCCCCTCCGGCAACTGTAGTACATGGAGGGTGCAGCCGGCCAGCCAAGGTTTCTGGGTCGGTCCGGGAGGCCCCAGTTCCGGCTCCGTGGGCATAAGCTCGTCGATGGGCTTTACTTGGGCGGGCGACCTCCGGCGGGTTCGCCAAGTGCCGGCTGGGCGTGGCCGGTCAGACTGGACTCCCGAGGCCCCTAGGGGTAGGTCCTAGGGCTGTGGCTCTTGCGGGTCGAGCTCGAGGGTGGCAGTGGTGCGCACCAGGGCCGTCAGGAGCTCCTGGGGCGTTCGCGGTGCTTGGACCCCACACGGCCTGTCTACCATCCGGGGTAATGCCCTCAGGAACCGATCCATAGCCACCTCTTCCGCCACCTCAAGGGCCATATGCTGGTCCGGCCGGAGCCACCTTTTTGTGAGTCGGATGAGGGCGTTCAGCTGCCTGCGGGGCCGCGCCGCCGGCTGATAGACCCAGCGATGGAACTCTGCGGCCGCTTGGGGAGAGCTTCAGCTACACCACGCCAGGACGCTCTCCTTCATGGTGCTGTAGTCCGCCGCATCCTCCGGCTCGAGACTGTAATAGGCCTCGCAGGCCTCTCCTGTGAGCAGGGGACCTACGGCGCGGGGCCCGTCATCCTTATCCCAGCCCTCGTGGCGGGTGATGGTTTCGAAGGTTTCAAGGTACGCCACCGGGTCGTCATCAGGAGCCGGGGGGGGTAGTAGGCGGCGGAGCTCACGTCCCGGGTCCGGGAGAGGCGTGGAGGCCGCGCGGGACTGTAGCGCCACCAGAGTCTCTGTCGCCGCCTGGAGGCTTTCCATAAGTTGTTGGGTGACGGCCTGTTGCTGTACACTGGTCTGCAACAGCTGCTGTAATGTCTGCTTCATTTTTTTATTTTTTATTTTTTTTTCTCTCTCTCTCTTCATCGGAAAAGACGGAAAAAAATTACTAATAATAGTCTCTTTTCTTTTTTTCCTCTCTTCGTCAGAAAAAAATACTAATAATAGTCTCTTTTTCTTTTCTTTTTTTTTTTAGGTGAGGGGCGGTTCTGTGCTCATGCCCGCATTCTCCACCAGTGTAGCGGGATGGGCGATGCACAGAGACACGGAGGCGGAAGTAGAGCAAAAAAAAACTCAGGCTTTATTCTTGGTTTGGTAGAGTGCAGGTCCGGTGGGCGTGTGTGTAGGTCTGCGGGGCCGGGCTGGCGCCATGACGCTCGCGGGGCGTGTCGGGGGAATCCCGGAAGAAGCCTCGGAGTTCTCGGGCAGTCCCTTAGCGCTGCGCGTCGTCTCGGCCGGCGCAGTCCTCTTCCGTGTCGGTGCCTTCCGCCGAAGTGTATACCGAGAGAGAGAGAGAGAGATTAGTCAGCTTTTTAACAGGGAGTACGGGTGAATACCTGTACGGGGATCTCTTTCGGACGCCAACCGTTTCGGTATGTCGGTACTCAACTTTCCCGGGGCGGAAGGGCGTCCTTTTATTTCCACCATCCGGGTCACGAGTGGTGGAATTCTTCCGTCCGATCCTCCAATCCCCGGACGGTACGGCATCGGTGGGTCCTCCCCGGCGTGGCGTCCTTTCCGTTTGACGCAAGGCCCACCGCAGGGCTGCCTGCTTCGTGCCGGTACGGCAGTTGGGAAAGGAGCGATTCTCTTTACCGTCGCGCCGAGTGTCAGTCCGTCGCGACAACACTCAACGTTACTCTCATTCACACTCAACGTTACTCTCATTCACACTCAACGTTACTCTCATTCACACTCAGCGTTACTCTCATTCACACTCAACGTTACTCTCATTCACACTCAACGTTACTCTCATTCACACTCAACGTCACAGTAACACAGTAACACAGTAACACAAGGACTACAGTTAGTAATTATACAAATTCACACTGACCTGACTTTGTTTTTACATTTTACACCTCTACAGCTTACACTACAGGTAGTACCCCCCCTGTCATGACTTCGATGGGTGAGTACATGGACAATACACTACACACACACACACACACACACATAAAGTACGTCCTCTCTTTAATTTAGCCCAAAATCTTTTTGGAGATTTAATGATTCCTGAAACACAAACGTATGAGTGCTTCAAATGTATGTCACCTGACTTTTTTCAGCTTCCACTCCAGCAACAGGAAGAAGAATCCAGAGCACCTCGACTCATATGAGTGAGTATATGGAGAATGCACTACACTACAGTACTTTCATTCACACTCAGCGTTACAGTAACACAGTAACACAGTAACACAAGGACTACAGTTAGTAATTATACAAATTCACACTGACCTGACTTTGTTTTTACATTTTACACCTCTACAGATAAAACTACAGGTAGTACCCCCTGTCATGGCTTCGGCGGTGAGTATATGGACAATACATCACACACACACACACACACACACACACAATCTTTTTGGGAGATATAATGATTCCTGAAAATAGACGGAAAGAGTTTTCTAGATTATCACATTGCTTCAGAACAAACTATCAGTACAGTCACCTGTGGATCCGATATGTTTGTGTGTGTGTGTAGTTACATTGTATATAGTCACTGGTCCAGATTTGTGTTGCTGGAGACAAATGTATGTCACCAGACGTTTTTCAGCTTCCACTACAGGAACAGGAAGTAGAACCCAGAGCTCTTTGACTCACATGAGTGAATATTTGGAGAATTCACTACACTACAGCACACACACACACGCACAGACACACACACACACACACGCACACACACACACACACACACACACACGCACACACGCACAGACACACACACACACACACGCACACACACACACACACACACAAACAATAAACAAATACGCCTATAGAATACACACCACACAGACTCATGCTATGTAGTTATACACTACAGTATGAAGTGAACAGTAAGGAATTTGGTAAACGAATCCCATAAATAGTATTATATGCTCATAAATATTAATCACACACTCATTATACACTCAACATTTATTTTAATGCTCATTAACACTTATTGCACACTCATTACCACCCATTATTCTCTCATTAACACTCGACGTTACTCTCATTAACACTCGACGTTACTCTCATTCACACTCGGCGTTACTCTCATTAACACTCGACGTTACTCTCATTCACACTCAACGTTACTCTCATTAACACTCAACGTTACTCTCATTAACACTCGACGTTACTCTCATTAACACTCAGCGTTACTCTCATTAACACTCGACGTTACTCTCATTCACACTCAACGTTACTCTCATTAACACTCAACGTTACTCTCATTCACACTCAACGTTACTCTCATTAACACTCAGCGTTACTCTCATTAACACTCGACGTTACTCTCATTCACACTCAACGTTACTCTCATTCACACTCGACGTTACTCTCATTAACACCAATCACGTTATCTCATTAACACTCAGCGTTACTCTCATTCACACTCAACGTTACTCTCATTAACACTTACGGCTTACTCTCATTCACACTCAACGTTACTCTCATTCACTCGGCGTTACTCTCATTAACACTGACGCGTTACTCTCATTCACACTCAACGTTACTCTCACTAACACTCAACGTTACTCTCATTAACACTCAACGTTACTCTCATTCACACTCGACGTTACTCTCATTCACACTCAACGTTACTCTCATTCACACTCAACGTTACTCTCATTCACACTCAGCATTACAGTAACACAGTAACACAGTAACACAGTAACACAAGGACTACAGTTAGTAATTATACAAATTCACACTGACCTGACTTTGTTTTTACATTTTACACCTCCACAGCTTACACTACAGGTAGTACCCCCCCTGTCATGACTTCGATGGGTGAGTATATGGACAATACACTACACACACACACACACACACACATAAAGTACGTCCTCTCTTTAATTTAGCCCAAAATCTTTTTGGAGATTTAATGATTCCTGAAACACAAACGTATGAGTGCTTCAAATGTATGTCACCTGACTTTTTTCAGCTTCCACTCCAGCAACAGGAAGAAGAATCCAGAGCACCTCGACTCATATGAGTGAGTATATGGAGAATGCACTACACTATAGTACTTTCATTTACACTCAGCGTTACAGTAACACAGTAACACAGTAACACAAGGACTACAGTCAGTAATTATACAAATTCACACTGACCTGACTTTGTTTTTACATTTTACACCTCTACAGATAAAACTACAGGTAGTACCCCCACTGTCATGACTTCGATGGGTGAGTATATGGACAATACATCACCCACACACACACACACACACACACACACACACACACACACACACACACACACACACACACACACACACACACACACACACACACACACACACACACACAATCCCCACACAACCACAACACCCATACACACGCATTGACACAGACACACATAGACAAACTGTACACATACTACACACTACTCACTCACACACACACAAACACACACACACACACACACACACAACAAACACACACACACACAAACACACACAAACAATAAACAAATACGCCTACAGAATACACACCACACAGACTCATGCTATGTAGTTATACACTACAGTATGAAGTGAACAGTAAGGAATTTGGTAAACGAATCCCATAAATAGTATTATATGCTCATAAATATTAATCACACACTCATTATACACTCAACATTTATTTTAATGCTCATTAACACTTATTGCACACTCATTACTACCCAATTATTCTCTCATTCACACTCGACGTTACTCTCATTCACACTCAACGTTACTCTCATTAACACTCAACGTTACTCTCATTAACACTCAACGTTACTCTCATTCACACTCAACGTTACTCTCATTCACACTCAACGTTACTCTCATTCACACTCAACGTTACTCTCATTCACACTCAACGTTACTCTCATTCACACTCAACGTTACTCTCATTCACACTCAACGTTACTCTCATTCACACTCAACGTTACTCTCATTCACACTCAACGTTACTCTCATTCACACTCAACGTTACTCTCATTCACACTCAACGTTACTCTCATTCACACTCAACGTTACTCTCATTCACACTCAACGTTACTCTCATTAACACTTCTCGTTACTTATTAACACTTCGACTTTACTCTCATTCACACTCAACGTTACTCTCATTCACACTCAACGTTACTCCCATTCACACTTCCGTTACTCTCATTAACACTCGACTTTACTCTCATTCACACTCAACGTTACTCTCATTCACACTCAACGTTACTCCCATTCACACTTCTCGTTACTCTCATTAACACTCAGCGTTACTCTCATTCACACTCAACATTACTCTCATTCACACTCAACGTTACTCTCATTCAGGCGCCAACGTAACTCTCATTCACACTCAACATTACTCTCATTCACACTCAACGTTACTCTCATTCACACTCAACGTTACTCTCATTCACACTCAACGTAACTCTCATTCACACTCAACATTACTCTATTCACATTCAACGACATTCTCATTAACACTCAGCGTTACTCTCATTCACACTCAACATTACTCTCATTCACACTTCAACGTTACTCTCATTCACACTCAACGTTACTCTCATTCACACTCAACGTTACTCTCATTCACACTAACGTGTTACTCCCATTCACACTCAACTCACATTCTCATTCACACTCAACGTTACTCCCATTCACACTTCTCGTTACTCTCATTAACACTCGACTTTACTCTCATTCACTCAACGCATTATCTCATTCACACTCAACGTTACTCTCATTCACACTCAACGTTACTCCCATTCACACTCAACGTTACTCTCATTCACACTCAACGTTACTCTCATTCACACTCAACGTTACTCTCATTCACACTCAACGTTACTCTCATTCACACTCAACGTTACTCCCATTCACACTCAACGTTACTCTCATTCACACTCAACGTTACTCCCATTCACACTTCTCGTTACTCTCATTAACACTCGACTTTACTCTCATTCACACTCAACGTTACTCTCATTCACACTCAACGTTACTCTCATTCACACTCACGCGTTACTCCCATTCACACTCAACGTTACTCTCATTCACACTCAACGTGCATTCCCATTCACACTTCCGTTACTCTCATTAACACTTCGACTTTACTCTCATTCACACTCAACGTTACTCTCATTCACACTCAACGTTACTCTCATTCACACTCGACGTTACTCTCATTCACACTCAACGCGTTCTCATTAACACTCAGCATTACAGTAACACAGTAATACAGTAACACAGTAACACAAGGACTACAGTCAGTAATTATACACATTCACACTGACCTGACTTTGTTTTTACATTTTACACCTCTACAGATAAAACTACAGGTAGTACCCCCCCTGTCATGGCTTCGATGGGTGAGTATATGGACAATACATCACACACACACACACACAAACACACACACACACACACACACACACACAATCTTTTTGGAGATATAATGATTCCTGAAAATAGACGGAAAGAGTTTTCTAGATTATCACATTGCTTCAGAACAAACTATCAGTACAGTCACCTTGGATCCCATACGTGTGTGTGTGTGTGTGTGTGTGTGTGTGTGTGTGTGTAGTATATTGTGTATATAGTCACTGGTCCAGATTTGTGTTGCTGGAGACAAATGTATGTCACCAGACGTTTTTCAGCTTCCACTACAGGAACAGGAAGTAGAACCCAGAGCTCTTTGACTCATATGAGTGAATATTTGGAGAATTCACTACACTACAGCACACACACACACACACACACACACACACAAACACACACACACACAAACACACACAAACAATAAACAAATACGCCTACAGAATACACACCACACAGACTCATGCTATGTAGTTATACACTACAGTATGAAGTGAACAGTAAGGAATTTGGTAAACGAATCCCATAAATAGTATTATATGCTCATAAATATTAATCACACACTCATTATACACTCAACATTTATTTTAATGCTCATTAACACTTATTGCACATTTCTCTTTATTCTCTCATTAACACTGTTACTCTCATTCACACTCAACGTAACTCTCATTCACACTCAACGTTACTCTCATTCACACTCAACGTTACTCTATTCACACTCAACGTTACTCCCATTCACACTTACGTTACTCTCATTCACACTCAACGTTACTCTCATTCACACTCAGCGTTACTCTCATTACACTCAACGTTACTCTCATTCACACTCAACGTTACTCTCATTCCAACTCAGCGTTACTCGTTATCATTCACACTCAACGCTATTCTCATTCACTCAAAGTTACTCGTTCACTCGTGCTCTCTCCATCGACCTAAACGCTTCTCTCTTCACACTCAACGTTACTCTCATTAACACCAACGCCTCTTACTCCGTTACTTTATATAACACGCAAGTTACTCTAATCACACCAAGTTACTCTTTAATAACGTTACTCATTCACTCAACTTACTCTATTAACACTCACGTTACTCTTCACACTAAGTTACTCTCGCGTCATTCACTAACTTATCTATTAACATAATTACTCAACACTAACGTTACTTCATCACATAACGTTACTCTGAATCACACTCAACGTTACTCTCATTAACACTCAACATTACTCTCATTCACATTCCGCGCTACTCTCATTAACACTCAACATTACTCTCATTCACACTCAACGTTACTCTCATTAACACGCAACGTTAGTCTGAATCACACTCAACGTTACTCTCATTAACACGCAACGTTACTCTGAATCACACTCAACGTTACTCTCATTCACACACTCAATGTTGCTCTCATTCACCTCAACGTTACTCTCATTCACACTCAGCGTTACTCATTAACACTCACCGTTTCTCATTCACACCGTTACTCAATCAACACTCAACGTTACTCTCATTAACACTCAACGTTACTCTGAATCACACTCAACGTTACTCTCATTCACAATCAACATTACTCTGAATCACACTCCGCGCTATCTCATTCATTCCGTTACTCTCATTAACACTCAACATTACTCTCATTAACATCAACGTTACTCTCATTCACCTCACGGTACTCTCATTAACACACTCAACGTTACTCTCATTCACGCCAACGTTACTCTCATTAACACTCAACGTTACTCTCATTAACACGCAACGTCAGTCTGAATCACACTCAATGTTACTCTCATTAACACGCAACGTTAGTCTGAATCACACTCAACGTTACTCCCATTCACACTCAACGTTACTCTCATTCACACTCAACGGTACTCTCATTAACACTCAACGTTACTCTCATTCACACACTCAATGTTACTCTCATTCACACTCAATGTTACTCTCATTCACACTCAGCGTTACTCTCATTAACACTCACCGTTACTCTCATTCACACTCAGCGTTACTCTCATTAACACTCAACGTTACTCTCATTAACACACTCAACGTTACTCTCATTAACACTCAACGTTACTCTCATTCACACTCAACGTTACTCTCATTAACACGCAACGTTAGTCTGAATCACACTCAACGTTACTCTCATTAACACGCAACGTTACTCTCATTCACACTCAACGTTACTCTCATTCACACTCAACGTTACTCTCATTCACACTCAACGTTACTCTCATTCACACTCAACGTTACTCTCATTAACACTCAACATTACTCTCATTAACACTCAACGTTACTCTCATTCACACTCAACGTTACTCTCATTCACACTCAACGTTACTCTCATTAACACTCAACGTTACTCTCATTCACACACTCAACGTTACTCTCATTAACACTCAACATTACTCTCATTAACACTCAACGTTACTCTCATTCGCACTCAACGTTACTCTCATTAACACTCAACGTTACTCTCATTAACACTCAACGTTACTCTCATTAACACACTCAACGTTACTCTCATTAAAACGCAACGTTACTCTCATTAACACTCGACGTTACTCTCATTCACACTCAACGTTACTCTCATTAACACGCAACGTTACTCTCATTAACACTCAACGTTACTCTCATTAACCGCACAACGTTACTCTCATTAACACTCAACGTTACTCTCATTCACACTCAACGTTACTCTCATTCACACTCAACGTTACTCTCATTCACACTCAACGTTACTCTCATTCACACTCAACGTTACTCTCATTAACACTCAACGTTACTCTCATTAACACGCAACGTTACTCTCATTAACACTCAACGTTACTCTCATTCACACTCAACGTTACTCTCATTAACACACTCAACGTTACTCTCATTCACACTCAACGTTACTCTCATTCACACTCAGCGTCACAGTAACACAGTAACACAGTAACACAAGGACTACAGTTAGTAATTATACAAATTCACACTGACCTGACTTTGTTTTTACATTTTACACCTCCACAGCTTACACTACAGGTAGTACCCCCCCTGTCATGACTTCGATGGGTGAGTACATGGACAATACACTACACACACACACACACACACACACACACACATAAAGTACGTCCTCTCTTTAATTTAGCCCAAAATCTTTTTGGAGATTTAATGATTCCTGAAACACAAACGTATGAGTGCTTCAAATGTATGTCACCTGACTTTTTTCAGCTTCCACTCCAGCAACAGGAAGAAGAATCCAGAGCACCTCGACTCATATGAGTGAGTATATGGAGAATGCACTACACTACAGTACTTTCATTCACACTCAGCGTTACAGTAACACAGTAACACAGTAACACAAGGACTACAGTTAGTAATTATACAAATTCACACTGACCTGACTTTGTTTTTACATTTTACACCTCTACAGATAAAACTACAGGTAGTACCCCCACTGTCATGACTCCGGTGGGTGAGTACATGGACAATACATCACCCACACACACACACACACACACACACACACACATACACACACACACACACACACTCACTCACTCACTCACTCACCTTGACTCATATAGGTGAGTATAGGTGAATGCACTACACTACAGTACTTTCATTCACACTCTCATTCCTCCGCATTCACACTCAGCGTCACAGTAACACAAGGTCTACAGTTAGTATGCATTACACACTCATTAATAGTCATTACACACTCATTAATAGTCATTACACACTCGCATTTACTAATCTATTATACTATTAATGTTACTAGTCATTACACACTCATTAATAGTATTACACACTCATTAATAGTCATTACACACTCATTAATGGTATTACACACTCATTAATAGTATTACACACTCATTAATAGTCATTACACACTCATTAATAGTCATTACACACTCATTAGTAGTCATTATATGCTCATTAATATCCATTATACACTCATTAATATCCATTATACACTCATTAATATCCATTTTATGCTCATCAATATCCATTATACACTCATTAATATGCATTCATATAAATGTTTTGTTTTTTATTAATATTTTGTAAAAATGTTGTCTATTTCAGTTTCCTCTGACACTTATGCTGAGTCATCTGGATGCTGTGTGTTTGGTAAGAGCTCTTTCGAAGGTTTTGTTTTTAAAATCTCATGTGATGCAAGAAATAATAGTCATTATACACTCCTTAATATCCATTATACACTTATTAATATCCATTATACACTCCTTAATTTCCATTATACACTCATTAATATCCATTATACACTCATTAATATCCATTAAACACTCATTAATATCCATTATACACTCCTTAATTTCCATTATACACTCATTAATATCCATTATACACTCCTTAATATCCATTATACACTTATTAATATCCATTATACACTCCTTAATATCCATTATACACTCATTAATATCCATTAAACACTCATTAATATCCATTATACACTCATTAATATCCATTAAACACTCATTAATATCCATTATACACTCCTTAATATTGATTATACTTATTAATATCAATTATATACTCATTAATATCCATTATACACTCATTAATATCCATTATATGCTCATTAATATCCATTATACACTGATTAATATCCATTAAACACTCATTAATATCCATTATACACTCACTCACTCACCTTGACTCATATGAGTGAGTATATGGAGAATGCACTACACTACAGTACTTTCATTCACACTCTCATTCCTCGCATTCACACTCAGCGTCACAGTAACACAAGGTCTACAGTTAGTATGCATTACACACTCATTAATAGTCATTACACACTCATTAATAGTCATTACACACTCGTTACTAGTCATTACACACTCATTAATAGTCATTACACACTCATTAATAGTCATTACACACTCGTTACTAGTCATTACACACTCATTAATAGTATTACACACTCATTAATAGTCATTACACACTCATTAATAGTATTACACACTCATTAATAGTATTACACACTCATTAATAGTATTACACACTCATTAATAGTCATTACACACTCATTAGTAGTCATTATATGCTCATTAATATCCATTATACACTCATTAATATCCATTTTATGCTCATCAATATCCATTATACACTCATTAATATGCATTCATATAAATGTTTTGTTTTTTATTAATATTTTGTAAAAATGTTGTCTATTTCAGTTTCCTCTGACACTTATGCTGAGTCATCTGGATGCTGTGTGTTTGGTAAGAGCTCTTTCGAAGGTTTTGTTTTTAAATCTCATGTGATGCAAGAAATAATAGTCATTATACACTCCTTAATATCCATTATACACTTATTAATATCCATTATACACTCCTTAATTTCCATTATACACTCATTAATATCCATTATACACTCATTAATATCCATTAAACACTCATTAATATCCATTATACACTCCTTAATTTCCATTATACACTCATTAATATCCATTATACACTCCTTAATATCCATTATACACTTATTAATATCCATTATACACTCCTTAATATCCATTATACACTCATTAATATCCATTAAACACTCATTAATATCCATTATACACTCATTAATATCCATTAAACACTCATTAATATCCATTATACACTCCTTAATATTGATTATACTTATTAATATCAATTATATACTCATTAATATCCATTATACACTCATTAATATCCATTATATGCTCATTAATATCCATTATACACTGATTAATATCCATTAAACACTCATTAATATCCATTATACACTCCTTAATATTGATTATACACTTATTAATATCCATTATATACACATTAATATCCATTATACACTCATTAATATCCATTATACACTCATTAATACCCATTATATGCTCATTAATATCCATTATACGCTCATTAATATCCATTATACACTCATTAATATCCATTATACACTCATTAATATCCATTATATGCTCATTAATGTCCATTATATGCTCATCAATATCCATTATACACTCATTAATATCCATTATACACTCAATTATACACTCATTAATATCCATTATATGCTCATTAATATCCATTATACGCTCATTAATATCCATTATATGCTCATTAATATCTATTATACACTAATTAATATCCATTATACACTCATTAATATCCATTATATGCTCATTAATATCCATTATACACTCATTAATATCCATTATATGCTCATTAATACCCATTTTACACTCATTAATATCCATTATGCTCATTAATATCCATTAAAATCTCATGTGATGTAAGAATTAATAGTCATTATACACTCCTTAATATCCATTATACAATTATTAATATCCATTATACACTCATTAATATCCATTATACACTCATTAATATCCATTATACACTCATTAATACCCATTATATGCTCATTAATATCCATTATATGCTCATTAATATCCATTATACACTCATTAATATCCATTATACACTCATTAATATCCATTATACACTCATTAATATCCATTATACACTCATTAATATCCATTATACACTCATTAATATCCATTATACACTCATTAATACCCATTATATGCTCATTAATACCCATTATACGCTCATTAATATCCATTATACACTTATTAATACCCATTATACACTCATTAATACTCATTATATGCTCATTAATATCCATTATACACTCATTAATATCCATTATACACTCATTAATATCCATTATACGCTCATTAATACTCATTATATGCTCATTAATATCCATTATACACTCATTAATATCCATTATACACTCATTAATATCCATTTTATGCTCATTAATATCCATTATATGCTCATTAATACCCATTATACACTCATTAATATCCATTATACACTCATTAATATCCATTAATATCTCATGTGATGTAAGAATTAATAGTCATTATACACTCCTTAATATCCATTATACACTCATTAATATCAATTATACACTCATTAATATCCATTATATACTCATTAATATTCATTATACACTCATTAATATCCATTATACACTTATTAATATTCATTATACACTCCTTAATATCCATTATACACTCATTAATATCCATTAATATCTCATGTGATGTAAGAATTAATAGTCATTATACACTCCTTAATATCCATTATACACTTATTAATATCCATTATACACTCATTAATATCCATTATACACTCATTAATATCCATTATACACTCATTAATATCCATTATACACTCATTAATACCCATTATACACTCATTAATACCCATTATATGCTCATTAATATCCATTATACACTCATTAATATCCATTATACACTCATTAATACCCATTATATGCTCATTAATATCCATTATACACTAATTAATATCCATTATACACTCATTAATATACATTATATGCTCATTAATATCCATTATATGCTCATTAATACCCATTATACACTCATTAATATCCATTAAAATCTCATGTGATGTAAGAATTAATAGTCATTATACACTCCTTAATATCCATTATACACTTATTAATATCCATTATACACTCATTAATATCAATTATACACTAATTAATACCCATTATATGCTAATTAATATCCATTATACACTCATTAATATCAATTATACACTCATTAATATCCATTATACACTCATCAATATCCATTATACACTCATTAATATCCATTATATGCTCATTAATATCCATTATATGCTCATTAATATCCATTATATGCTCATTAATACCCATTATACACTCATTAATATCCATTATACACTCATTAATATCCATTATACACTCATTAATATCCATTATACACTCCTTAATATTGATTATACACTTATTAATATCCATTATATACTCATTAATATCTATTATACACTAATTAATATCCATTTTATGCTGATTAATATCCATTATACACTCATTAATATCCATTATACACTCATTAATATCCATTATACACTAATTAATATCCCTTTTATGCTCATTAATATCCATTATACACTCATTAATTTCCATTATATGCTCATTAATATCCATTTCATGCTCATTAATATCCATTATATGCTCAGTAATATCCATTTTACACTCATTAATATCCATTATACACTCATTAATATCCATTTTATGCTCATCAATATCCATTATACACTCATTAATATCCATTCATATAATAAATGTTTTGTTTTTTATTAATATTTTGTAAAAATGTTGTCTATTTCAGTTTCCTCTGACACTTATGCTGCGTCATCTTCTGGATGCTGTGTGTTTGGTAAGAGCTCTTTTGAAGGTTTTGTTTTTGAAATCTCATGTGATGCAAGAATTAATAGTCATTATACACTCCTTAATATCCATTATACACTTATTAATATCCATTATACACTCCTTAATTTCCATTATACACTCATTAATATCCATTATACACTCATTAATATCCATTATACACTAATTAATATCCATTATACACTTATTAATAGTCATTATAAGAATGGATAAGAATGTCAGTGTGTGTGTGTGTGTGTGTGTGTGTGTGTGTGTGTGTGTGTGTGTGTGTGTGTGTGTGTGTGTGTGTGTGTGTGTTGCAGTACTGGGTTTGTCGTGTGTGATTGTGTTACTGGTCATTTTGGCATTGGTTCTGGCCCGGTACATAGTTTGCAGGAGAGGAACGTATCACACACAAGAGCAAAATAATGCAGAAGATCCAAAAAACGAAGCAGATGACTCCTCAGATGAAGGTATTTGATTCACTTTGATTCAGACTCAATTATTCGTTTAGATATAGACTCTAAAATTAAAAAAAAAATAATAATAATACGAGTAACACACCTACAACCCCTATCCCAATTCCGAAAAACTTGCCATCAAATTTAAATAGCCTTATATAAGTGGTACATTTCCTCAGTTTAACCATTCAATTTGTTTTCTATGTTCTATCGTGAATAGAAATACAGGTTTATGAGATTTGCAAATCATTGCTTTCTGTTTTTATTTGTAAAAAATTTTTTGAATTGGGGTTGTACATTGATTCAAATCTGTTTGAGTTCATGATTCATTTTGAGTCATTCTGCAAAGTTTAAACATCATATGAAGTGGAAAAAATGTCAAGGAACCACTAATTACTATTATTATTTTGGAAGACTCATCTGATGAGTTGTTTTATTCAATTCATTTTATTTGATTCATTATTGAATCAATCAATTCTGTATCAAATCTAAACGTATCTATAAACCGGTGTGTTTACATGAATATGTAAATGTGTCTAATAAAGATGGTTATAAATGCTAATAGAGCTTTCTTTCCACTCCAGAGCTGTGAGCATCATCACCATCATCATCATCATCATCATCATTTCTTCATAATGTCTCCTGCTGTATATGGACTTGTGGACATGTTGGATATTTATCACATTTCTTCTGTCCACTATCGTTCCTTTTAAGTTCCAAGAGATTTCTTCTTCTTTTTTTAATTCATGTATTATCAACCTCATTGTTCTCTTCACATCATTGGTCTCTAAAATGAATCTGTGTTCTGATTGGCTGAGAACATCGGCCACGATGGCTTTAGTGTTTAGCGGTAAAATGATGAATTATAAATATTTTGTTAGCTCACTTAAAGTTTTGGTCCCAACTAGATAAGAACTTTTTCTTTTAAATTAAGAGACTTTTTAAAAAAATTTATTTTTTCATTAGATCATCTTTATTTCAACTGTGTCTCTGCTTTTAACAGCTCCTTCATCCTGAACATGTCCAATCCGTACACATCAAATATTCAGCGGGACAGAAAATGTTCCTTTTGCTCGTCCAAATGTTTTATTAATCTTCTAATATCTTTTACTTTAAAAAAAAAAAAAAATTTAAAAAGAGCCTGGACTTTGAAGCTCTCATCCCACACATAAAGAGAAATCTTTCCTTGTGGATAACATCAGCGTGGAACTGATTAAACAGTGATTTATTTTAAACTTACATTTTGAAACTGTGTAGCTGTTTAAATATAACATGTGACAGGAAAAGAAAAAGAGGAAGAAATGTGACAATGTTAATAGTGAAGATTCGGCGGATTAAAAAATTAATAAAAATATGCACTCTTTAACAATGTGAAAAGCTAATAATAAACATTTCTAACTTTATTTAAAAATGAACAACAGTAAAAAACTAGGTTTGATAAACAATATCTCAGGAATAATAATAACCAGCTGCCTCCATGGTCACAGAGTTGCGTAATTTGTTCAACATCTGCATAAAATCGACAGCTTGAATAAGAACTGCTTTTTTGAAGTGCAGGTCCACACAAAAGCAGCGTGATCTCCAGGAGCAGGTACACATCAGGTGAGGGACATAAAAAGATTTTCCAAGGCTTTGAAGGTTCCCGGGAGTGCTTGTTAAGTCCATCATTGTGAACTGGAAAGTGCATGGCTCCACCCAGAGTCTGCAAAAAAAAAATCTGGGTGTCCATCAAATCTAGATGACTCAAACATTTGGTCAGAGAGACCACCAGGAAGCAAATGTTCTTGGTGAAAGATCTACAGGATTTTATATCCAACAGAGGTACACATGTGCATCACACAATCACACCATCATCAAAAGATATTGCACACATCTGGCCTGTATGGTGGAAAAAGAAAGCCAGTTCTCAAAAAGGTCCACCTGGAGTGGTATATGAAGTTTGCACAAAGACACCTGACACCTGCAACAAACTGGCAGAAGCTTATGTCATCAGATGGAGGAAATCAGAGTAGAACTTTTTGGCAACAATAACAACAAAAACACTATCTCATCTGTGAAGCATGGTGGTGGTAGCATGATGTTGTGGGGATGTTTGTCATCTACAGAGATTGCGGCGCAGGCTGAATGGAGCCAAGTACATGGAGACGGAGTTCTGAGGAAGAACCTGATGAAATCTGCAAGACATCAGGAAATAGGTTAGAAATTCATATTCGGGGGGAGCGGGGGGAAGACCTCCAAATCCAGGTGTCCAGACTGGTATAGATATAGCTGCCTCTAACAAGTGTTGACTCTGGGGTGTGTATTCTCTTTTATTTCCAAATCAACATGAATTCACTGCTTTGATGTGGTAAAAAGTACTATTAACTCTTATCACAGCAGACACGTTACTTGTACATAATGTCCTCATAAGGTTCTATGTTAGCCCAGGTATCATTTATTGGCTAATATTTGTTTGGCTCCGCCCACATGGTACATGGCACTCTTACCGCAACAAACAAACTAAACAAATAAGTTTTCAAAGAGCAAGACTGTGTCCAAGTCCTGAACACTTTGAAATTTTAAAAGGTTGTTCCATGAAATGCTCTGCTTCCTGCTGTAGCCTTCATTATTAAAGGTACTAATAAAGAGCCTGCACGTTTTGATCGCAAAACAATCACAATAGTTCAACATAGAGGTAACAAAAGCACGTAATGCTATTATATTTCTTATCTTAGCATGATGAAAGAAGGCTATCATGGTAATATCTATATGAGCTTCAAAAGCGATCACAAAGCTTACTTCTAGCTGCATGGGCTCCTAAAAAGTAAATAAAAATGCTAACACTAAAGTTTGCAAAATACGTTTTTTAGCTCTTTTTTTTTTGCATGTTTAAAGGTTGTCATTTAGATCTTTGGTGAATAAAAAAAACCCAAATGGTGCTTCATCATGATTCAAATAATATCTTAAATTAATATTAATACTAAAACGGCGCTAACACAATGACTGAGTGCCATTTCACTGTCGGTGTTCAGTTTAAAAACAGACCACGTTTTTAAAACTGCTTTAAAACAGGGAAAATGAAGACGTTTTTGTATTCAAGATATTATTTATATTGAAGCGGCGGCGTGTAATGAAGCGAGATTGAAACTGAGTAAAATGAGGCTTTTCTTCACAACATCTGGAAATAAAGCCTGCGAGTGTTTGGCGGTTTAATAATACACATTAACGTGATTAAGCAAAGCAGCTTACGGCGGATTGGAGTCATTTTCTATTTTTCATTAAGCAGCAGTGTGTGTGTGTGTTTGTGTGTGTGTGTGTGCATCCAGAGGCTGGATTTTAAACAGTGAGGATTAAATCCAGATTTCCCCCCATCTTTCCACTCCTGCAGAGTGTTAAATAGAAACAGTTCAGATCAAATTTGAATAGAATTTTACAATTGAAGAACTTTACCACAAATCTACCAGTCGACCGGCTGAGACGTGCTCGGTGTGCGGACGTCACTTCGTAAGTTTTGTACTGGAGCTACAAGGCTAATGTTGCTAACATGTAAGCTGCTAACAACGACTAATTCGATGAAAAGTGTAAACAGTTACTAATCTATACTATATACTAATCTTACTCGTATATTTCAGTTTCTTAAAAATGTCACCGCTTTATTTCTGTTAGAAATGAGAAAGGTTAGCATGCTAGTCTGTAACTTGCTAATGGAACACCGTAATATGCTAATATGCTAATGCTAGCTTGTGTTAGACGGAATTGCCGCTTTTCTTTTCTAAACAAACTGCTAATCTTTTTTTTTTTTTCCTTTAATGATTCAAATGGTAATCGCTGACAAATTGCTGAGGTGTAAGAGGAATAAAACACTTGGGGATGTGCTGTTAATCAACATCTGCTTCATCACACCACCCTGTAACATCTCCACACAGACCGGTTTATTCCTATATAAGGGAGCAGATAACTGTCACAGAGTTATCAGCTCACACACACACACACATACACACACTGATGATTATCTATGCTGTGGTATAAACTGCTCCGATCAATAGAAATGAAGTCAGAGGAATTGATAACCTTATAAAAGCTGTAATTACTTTCCATCCTCAGCCACAAGCAATAAAGTTCCTTTATAGATTTTTACCACTGTGTGTGTGTGTGTGTGCGCGCGATGGAGAGAGAGTGTGTGTGAGAGAAAGAGAAAGAGAGAGAGAGAAGAGAGAGTGTGTGTCTGTGTGTGAGAGAGAGCATAAAGAGAGACAGAAGAGAGAGAAAAGAGAGAGAGAGAGAAAGAGAGAGTATGTGTCTGTGTGAGAGAGAGAGCAAAAAGAGAGCGTAAAGAGAGAAGAGAGAGAGAGAAAAGAGAGAGAGAGTGTGTATATTAATGGTGACCTTAAATGTATGATGATAGATTGCAGAGCGGAAAGAGTGCTAGCTTGACAAAATATGTGTACACACACACACACACACACCTCATTTAAATACTTTGTTCTTATTTTTTAGCAGGTCGTTAAAGTGAATCAGAAGGATCACTTCGGCACCATGAGCGAATCATACGCACACTGACACGCTAACACGCTAAAACTAAAACTAAAAGCCTGAAAAACCCACGCACTGAACGGAATGAATTTCCGGAATGTTCTGGTGAAATGTGCCTTTAAAGAGCCTCATAAAGCCTTTAAGCTCTTGTAACAACACTAACACGCTAATGCTACTGTAACTGCTAAACATAATGAGGGTTTAAGGGGAAATAAGCTAACGATAAACGCTAATGCCACTGTAAACGCCGAAATGCGCTAATGCGCAATATAATTAGGGACTGAAAGGAAACACACTGATGCTAATGCACTAACGTTAGCGCTGATGCTCGGGACCATGAGGAGATTGAGATGAAACATGCTGACACTAATGCTACCGTAAACACTCCAACAAGATGAAGTATGCTAACGCTATGACACTATTGTTAGCGCACGTGTTAGGAAACAAAGGAGCAATGCTTACACACTCACATCATTGCTAGCTCTTAACATATAAATCAATTGAAAGGTAAGGTGTTAATGCTAATATGCTAATGTTATTAGTTTATATAACAGTTTGGTCTCGATAACTAGATAAATAAACAGGTTATTAGTGCCCCCTAGAGGTAACACAAACATAATCTGCATGGAAGAAAAACAAAAACTTTCCAGGATTTCAGTATCAGTGCTTATTCCAGTCATGCAAATCCCAACCTAAACGATTAAAGCAGATACACACTAACACTAACCGTTTAATGTTAAAGCTAAATGTGTAATGTTAAAGGATCACACAAGGAGCTGAAAGGAACAGAGCCTGCCCACTTTTCCAGTAGCCATGGATACGGACGTAATCGTTTTAGCTAACACACAACTGTCACTGAGAGGTCATGAGGGAACTTTACAAAGCTAACCCTCAGAATAATCGACATCTGAATGGCATTAGGTTGAAACATGCTAATGCTAACGCTCACCATGACGATAGATCATTAAAAAGGTGAACAAGCACGTGTTAGTCCTGATATAATGAGGCATCAAGGAGAAACATAGCCATAATGCTAACACCGATGCTGAGGGATAATGAAGAAGAAATTATCCGCTAACATTTATCTTTAAATATCGCTTGACATAGTGGATGGAGAAGAAGCATGCTAACATTGTTCATGCCTTCAAGCTAACGTTGCGTTACACCGAAACAAAACATGTCAACACTACATACTAGTGCTAATGTTTCAAATAATAAGAGGCTCAAATGGCAAACGCGCTAACCTTAACAAAAATACGGAGAGAAAGACAGTTAACGCATGAATATAGTCAAGAAGTAATGAAAGGGAAAGATGGTAATGCTAGCAAGACAATGTCTCTGCTGAATCCTGATATACTGATGAATCAGGGAGAAGTGTAGCAGTGATGTTAACACTGATGTACATGAGGAACATGCTAACATGGTAAACACCTGCTAACGCTCACATTTACAATCTTGCTGTCGCTAATATCATTATTCTCATGATGTTAGCGGCTAATAAGCGACACGTTAGTGCTCCTCTCGGATAATAAATCACTTCAGCAGCACTCCGTATAACCCATAACGTGTGTGTGTGTGTGAGAGAGAGAGAGAAATGTTCAAAGGGAGCTAAACACACCCCCTCTTTGAGTCAACATCAAAGAGAAGGTTTCAGAGTGAAACCTTGACTCTCGCTGACTTCCCCTTAGCACGACCCCTTGGCTGGTGAAAAAAGTGTGTCTTGTTTGCGAAGTCTTCGTACGTGACTCTAGCAGAAAGCGTTAAAGACAAGGTTGGGCGACTTGCTCATCCTCTTCCAGCTAATAACTTGTTTATCCTCTTAAAGTTAAAGTTAAGCAGATTAGCATTAGCTTTGTAGTGCTAGAACGCAGAGTATTTACCTTCACACCGAGGCACCACAGCAGCGTCATGCTAATTAGCCGAAAACATGTAGCGCTTGTGATTATTATGCGATAACTGCGATTTTCCCAATCGCTTTAGTCATTTTTTTAATGTAATAAAAAGATTAAATTTACAGCACAGTTATGAAGTTCTTGCTAACTCGCCGTGACCACACGCGCTAGATATTTTTTATTTTTTTGTTCATTTTAAAAGGTGATAAACTGTAGACGTAAATGATTTAGCATAAAACATCCAGTCAGCTACAGGTTACTGTGAGTATTAATGTCCGTATTAGTGTTTTAAAAGTCCCTAGTCACGATATCAATATTATACTGTAGCACATCGCTAGCTCTGTATCATACCGCTGTCCCTAAGTCCAGCTATAGCTCATCCCACCTTAATAAAAACCGCTCAACACTGAAGTGATAGAGCACTGTGTCGTTAATGTCCATACAGCATGAGGCACTGTATGAAGAAAACATGCTAATCTTAACACGGTTAAGCTAATGCTAAAGATAATGAGGTATTCAGAAAAACAGTCATGCTAACAAGATAATGGGCCAATGCTATCAACAACAACAACACTCAGTGTAATGAGGAATTGTGAGGTAACATGATGTTAATGCTATGTATTGAGCTGTGACAAGTTATAAGTCATGTATAAGGTGTGTGTGTGTGTGTGTGTGTGTGTGTGCTGTGTCAGCATTGACCACCTCATATACCTGCAATAACTCCACTCAGCACTTCTGTCCACACTGTGGAGAGCTATCACAGATCATCTGTCCTTACACACACACACACACAAACAGTTCTGTGGATGGACACAATCTCTCTCTGCAACCCCAGCAATGATCCTGTGCACCTTCTCACTAAGGACTAAGGACCTTATGATCCATCTCACACACACACACACACACGCACAAACACATTGCCTAAAGACATGATAACAGAACGGTGGTTTGATGGCTAATTTAGAAAGCTGTCATAACACACTTCAGTAAACAAGGGCAGAGAAATGTGGGTCTAATGTGCTCTTCAAACACATATACACTCATACACACACACACACACACACACAACGTCCCGAGGCTCAGTTGGTACAGACAGACTTTATCTCCTCTGATATTTGACCAGTTCTGGCTCGCATCCCTCAGTCTGTTTCATTAATAATAAAAGTTCAGTAGGTGATGCAGCACAAAAATCTACACCAATCAGAATTAAAGATCCGTGCAAGCTGATTCCAGATCAGACTGAATATATATCAGACTCGTCCAATCAACCCTAGACTGACGGAATAGAGATTGATCTCAACACAAGTTGATTGATTCCAGACTGAACCATGCGATCCCAGAACAAAGTTGGTTCCAAAACGAGCAGATTCCAGGTACCAGATACCAGATCCCAAACCAGTTTCGTCTGTCTATGTCACTCCAGTCATTACTTGATCCAACAAAATCCAACAGATTAGAGATGTGTCATGAAATAAGCCTGTGATACATGAGGCAGGTTTCTCTGCTCATCTCTCTGAAACTCTACGCAGTTTGGCTCATTTATTCTCTAATCCACTCCTTCACTCTCTTTTTTTCTCCCCATTTAAGATCTCACTGATGCCGGCCTAGTTCATGCGGATCCCAGATCTACCAAGCTGGTCTCAGACCAATTCAGCTGACTCAAGATCCACACAGTCAACCCCAGAGCTTGCACTGCCATTCCCGAATTAAATCTTCCAACCTTAAGACCGAGGCGGTCAATTCCAGATCTACCAAGATCCAGCCTAATTAATATTCTCGCAGTCAATCCCAGAGTAACGCAGCTATTCCCAGAACAAATCAACTGATCCCAGACCAAACTAGCTAATACAAGATCTATCAAGTTGAGCTCAGACAAATCCACCAGATTTAAGATTCCCAGACCTAAACATCCAATCCCAGACCAACTCCCAGATCAATAGGTCTGTTCCCAGCCTAGCTCAGCCAATCCAGTACTACAACCTAATATTCACACAGCCAATCCCTGATCAGCACTACTCGTAGCAGACCAAACCAACTGATCCCAGACAAATAAACTGATTCCAGAACAAATCAAGCCAAGATATACAAAGCTGTTCTCAGGCCACTCAAACAGATTCAACAACACAGATGTTCCCAGACCAAACCAACCAATCCCATACTCAATCAACAGATATAGAGCCATCCAACCAATCCCAGAAAAGCTCAGATGATACCAGAACAAGTCAATCAATCCCAATCCACCTGCTTCAGATCAGTTCAGTGCAGTAATTTCCAGACCAAATCAGCCAATTCAAGATTTACACAGATGACCGCAGTCCAAATAGAGTGACCCAAGAGTCTATCAGACAATCCAGAACATCACAGTTAATCCCACACTAATCCAGACATATCTAAGGGCATTCCAGCTGATCCCAGATCAGATGAGCTACTAACGCTGTGATTTTGGATGTCCTTGTTCCCTCCAGTTTGCTCTGAGCTCCCAAATCCGGCTGGGCCGTATTCTCACTGAGACACGTTCAGTCTTGTAACGAGTGCTCTCAGATCCGATCTCTCCATCATTTCCCTTCGTTCATCACACAACCAACAAACCCCACCCCCCACCCCCAGCGTGCCGTCTGCCACCCTTTATCAGGCGTGTAGCTTCTTGTCAGACTGTTGTCGCAAATCAGAGAACCTGAAATAAGAATTTCTCTCTGGCTAAGTCCTACACAAGGTGTTTGTGCAAATCTGCGAGCATACATTTTTTAGTAGGCCTCCTGTAAACAGGCATTTTTTATAAAATAAAAATGATTCTTTTAATATCCCACAATTGGTTTGTCCTTGCTGCCTCGATATTGAAAGCTTGGCCTTCTGTGTTAAATATGTATGCTCTACAGATGGAAATACCCAAATAACTGCTTGTAAATGTTCGCTGGAATGAAAGAAAAGGACAAATTGAATTCCAAGTTCAGAGAAATTGTGTGTGTGTGTGTGTGTGTGTGTGAGAGAGAGAGAGAGAGAAATGCACCACTGCCCTCTAGAGGTGAAACAGTAAAATGTGTATCGTGTGTGTACGCTGCCATCTGCTGCCAGATAAACTGAAGTGAACATGACTTCATAATATTTACTTAATTTCCTAGTAATGATGTCACACCAGACTGTGAAATCCGTCCGTCACTGCATGATGCCGTAAAAAGTCAGAATATAAAAACAGAAGGACTCAGTGGAGGTCAGTGAGATGTACAGCAAAATCAGAAATATAACCATTGTAACAATAAATAGCGTTATTAATATACTGACCTCTTATGCACTATCACAGACTAAAATAAAAATAAGGAAAACATCTAAGCCTAAGTCATGCCATGCCAAACACAACTGATTCCTGAGCAATTTAGTTGATCCCACTTAACCAATCTCAGACCAGCATTTCTGATTGCACGCTAGCAGAGTGATCCCAGATCCCTGACTAGCATAGACAATCCCTGACAAACACGCGCAATTCTAGACAGCTATCTCATTCCTGCCGGTTTCCACACCACCAGAAAAGCAAAGCTGATCCTTAGCCAAGACATTCCAGTCCTGCTTAGCTGATCCTCAAACTAATGTAGAAGATTCTAGATGCACAACGGTCAATTCCGTACTAATGTAATTGTTCCCAGATCTACTTGACTGATCCCTGATTAGCACAGTCAATTCCAGACAATTCCACACCACCACAGTTGATCCCACAGTTCCACACCAACACCATCACAGTTGATCCAAGACCATTCCAACCAATTCCAGACCTACTCTAGTCAATCATTAAACAAGTGTGAAAGACCCTATTAGCTGAGCCAAGATAAACAAAGCCAACTACATACTATTTCAGACTAATTAACCAACCAATTAACCAATCCCAGACTAACAGTCAATCCCTGACCCAATTAACCAGTCCCAGACTAACGCGGTCAATCCCAAAACCAATTAACCAATCCCAGACTAACACAGTCAATCCCAGACTAACACAGTCAATCCCTGACCCAATTAATCATTCCCAGACTAACACAGTCAATCCCAAAACCAGTGAACAAATCGCTGACTAAAGCAGTCAATCCCACATCCAATTAACCAATCCTGGACCAATCCCGGATCCAATTAACCACTCCCAATACCTGCACCAATGAACTAATCCTAGACTAACACAGCCAATCCCAAACCCAATTAACCCAATTGAGGGTTGGTTTGAAAACGAAGGAACTAATCCCAGATCATTCCAGATGATCCAAAACTCATCCAGTCGTTCTCAGACTCATCCCTGACTGAGCTCATTTAATTTCAAGACTTTTCAAAAGTATTTCAGCACTTTTCTAAAACAACAAAGCAAAAGGAATTCACACACACACACTCACACACACGCACACACGCATGCACACACACGCACACACAAACACACACAGTCTCACTTCAACAACAATAAGCTAATGTTCCGAAACCACATCTTTAACAGCGCCATGTGTTTCCATCAGCTCCTGTTCTGTTCAGTGTTCTGGAGACAAGTGGGAAGATGACATCATCAAAAGAGCATCAACTAAATGCACACACACACACACACACACACACACACATGCTACAACAGCATCTCTCAGCACCACCCATCTGTTTCCATTCTCTTTTATTCGTTCATGGGCTACAAACCACATACTGCTGCCCTAGAGTTTAACACTTTGTAGAATGACATAGTGTATACACACACACACACACGTGCCGTTTCGGACACACCCACAGGTTCCAGGCAACACCAACCACAACATGGCTGCTTTTGATGGTAGCTCAGGACAGAGCCCTATAAACCACATTTATTACTATAGTTCACAAGGGTGGAGCTTAAATCACAGGGTGGAGCTTGAATTTCAGGGCGGTGCTTACGTTACATTTGATCAGACAACTCACCACTTTTTCTTATAAATTCCTCTTACTTAGCTTTTTTTTTATTACACTACATGATCTAAATTATATTCAAAGCTAACTAAATGTGGTGTGATAATGTTAGCTAGTTAGCTTGCTAGGTTGCTTAGCCTTCATTAACCTTACCTCTCCAGCAGTACCTATATAGCTAGCTAATGTTAAGTAGCTGCACCATAGAGCACTATTTTTAAGAATGCCCAGTATGCTAGATTTATAGCTAGCTAGCATTAGAGAACCGATTCTAGGAGGAAATTACAACCAAGTTAGCTAACATTAGAGCTAACTGCTGGCTGTTAGATAGCATAGCAATTTTTGGAGTGATGTCATGTGGTCATTTTGCTAATCAAATGTACCTTATGCTCCACCCCTATCGACCCAGTGATGAGTCACTCAGCACAATCAAGACCGGTCTGTTCTGAATGTCTCACACACACACACACACACACACACACACACACACATATACACAGGTTTCTTCCCTTTCATTCCTGACCGAAAAACATTTAAACCAGAAACGGTTTCCGAAACCGCAGCACTGAGAAAAAAACATGAACTGCAAATATAATAAATCAGTACTGCCAAACCACACACACACTGATCTTTGCTTACACGCGATTCCATCACACTGGAAAATACATCCATATTCCTCAGCCATGTTTCCAAGGCTAAACGTGTTTACTAATCCCTTCCTTGTTTTAGTACACGCTAACACTGAACCACGAGCTAACCGCACACTGAGTTCAGGATTGTTTAACAAGCTAATATTAATGCTATTATCTTATAGCACTATTATTAGCATTAATATTCGGGTCTGGCTAGGATATTGGGCTTGGACTAGCGCTGTCATAGATTACATTTACATGGACAGTAGTAATCTAATTATTGACCTTACTCTCATTAAGAAAATTATTGTGATTAAGGTGTTTACATGAGTCTTTTTTAGAATACTCCTGTCATGTTCCCGTTTTACATGTTATAGAACATAATTAGATTAACAGCTCGCATCATTACGTCACCGCGCCACGCCGTCTAATGTTCTGTCCAGAATTTCACGTAGCAACATACAGTTCGTCTGCGTTATGGTACCATATACAGTTTTCTGTGTTTTTATTTAGTTTTTTACGAATGCTTTAAGTGCAGTTAATTATTTGCCATTCTATACGTGATAATACTCCACCTGTCTTAATCTGATTAGAGCTTAATGTGTGTATGATCTTAATTAGATTGAGGTAATTAAACATTGCTGTTTACATGGTAGTTTCTTAATCAGAGTATGGTCTTAATCAGGTTAAGAGTGGATTATTGTTGTCCATGAAAATGCAGCTGAAGACACTAATTATTAGCGTTAGTAGCATTCACACATGCTAAATGTATTTAAATATGCTAACAGATAATATGTTAATCATTTATAAATGATTTTTAGCAGTATTAATGCTGAAACTGCCAATATTGTGTTAAAAAAAATGTGTCAGTTTTAAGTGTGTGTGTATGTGTGTGTGCGTGTGCGTGTGTCTGCTTTGTGTCAAACTGCTGCATCTCTCATGTGTGAGACAGAGTTCACACTTCCACCACACACACACATGCACACGCACACACACGATTGCATTTAGAAACACATATTCATGTACAGTTCCCTCCTAATCTATTGGAACAGCGAGGCTTATTCATTTGTTTTTGTTGTTTATTTCCTGATATTTATATGTAGACATGTTAAACGACATAGAATGTAGTGCATTTTGTATAAGACCACCCAATATGTAGCGAGCAAAAATACAAGTGTTAGATTGACTACATAAACAATAAACAGCTCTGAATGTCTACACTTGGTTTTAGACTTCAGTTTCACCTTGAAGACTGCATTTGTTGCTAAAAAGGATAAATCAGCATGAAGATTAGAGAGCTGTCTATGGGAGAAAAGCAAGCCGTTTTGAAGCTGAGAAAAAGAGGGAAATCGAACATTGGAAATAGTCAATACAACGGTTTGGAATGTCCTGAAAAAGAAATGACTGATGTACTAACAACCAGCAGCTGATGACAGAAACATTGTGAGAGCTGTAAAGAAAAACCCAAAAACAACAGGCAGTGACATCACGAACAACCTCCACAGGGCAGGGGTGAAGGTATCACAATCCACCGTGCAAAGAAAACTTTGAGAGCAGAAATATAGAGGCCGTACCACAAGATGCAAACCACTCATCAGCAGTAAGAATCAGAAAGCCAGATTTGAATCCGCAAAGAAATACAGAGATGATCTACAAAAGTTCTGGAAGCAAGATGAACCTCTACCAAAGTGTGGAGAAAGAAAGGATCTGCTGATGATCCAAAATATACGAGCGCATCTGTGAAATATGGTGGAGGTAGTGTCATGGCTTGGGCTTGCATGGCTGCTTCTGGAACATTCTCACTAATCTTTATTGCTGATGGAACTCATGGTGGTAGCTGCAGAACGAATTCAGAAGTTTACAGGAACATTCTGTCTGAAAATTTACAGAGAAATGTATCCGAATTAATCAGGAGGAACTTTATCATGCAGCAAGACGATCCAAAACACACCTCCACCTCAACACAGGACTTCATGGGGGGGAAAGTGAAAGGTTTTAGACTTCTCCTGAAGAGGAGACTGAAGGGAGAAACCCCCTGATTTGGAGGGGACTGTACATTTCAACACACACACACACACACACAGGTCAGTAAATCTCACTAATCCAAAACTTAAATAGAACCTTGACTTGACCTGATCTCTAACACTTCATCACACTGACCTCAGATTAACCTTCATATTGAGTTTAGATTTCACACACACACACACACACCACGCACACACACACACACACACACACACACACACACCCCATTTGTACTGTTATTAACGTGAGACTAGGGAAAAGGAAACTTGTGTTGCAGTATTAAAGTGGGCGGAGTCATACACAAGGTGAAAGATAGAGCTCCTCCAACTGCCTGACCAATTGACCAATCAGCATCCAGTATTCAAATCAGCCCCAGCGTAATATCAAGTATGGCTAGCTATTGCTAACTAGGAGACCATGATGGATTTTTATATTTTTATATTTTTATCCGACCAATCAAAATGTAAATAAGTATAAAGTTTTAATGTTTATTATTTAAATATATCAAAATAAAATCTATTTTTAAAGATATTCATTATTATGTATATATACATTTTATGTTTAAATATATTTCATGTTTAACAATTATAATTTGTATAAAACACACAAACACTCACACACATGGTCCGAATGGGACGAGGAAATAAGCGAGGGAATAAAGTTAAAAAAAAGGGAAAATTTATTTTATGAGAAAAAGAGAAAAGGTAACAAAAAGGAGACAGAGTGAAAGGAAGAACAAGGAGAGAGTGAAGGACAGAGAGCGAGAGAGGGTGAGAGAAAAAGTGTGAAAAATGTAAAAAGAATAAAGGATTAAAAGACATAGTGAAAGAATTAGAATGAATGAAATGAGAGAGAAACAGAGAGAAAGAGAAAGACAAAAATATAGGGGGGATAAAAAGAAAAGAGTCAAAGATAGAGAGATCACAAGTGGGAGGATGAGAAACAGAAACAGAATGGTCAGACTGAAAAAAGGCAGGGAAGAGAATAGAGGAAAGATGAAAGAAGTGGGTGAAGAAGAACAGGAAGCAAGAGGAAGAGAAAAAATTAAGTAAAAGAGATGAGAGGATAAGAGAGGGCAAATGGGCATGAATGAAAGAGGAAAGAGAATGAACAGAGAGAGAGAGAGAGAGAGAGAGAGAGAGAGGGGGAGAGAGAGAGAGGGAGAGAATGAAAGAGTTCTGAGCTCCATCAGCAGACTGTAATCAGCAGCAGATGATGGAACTCAAAATCAGCCAAGAGCCTGAACCACTAAAAATAACACACACACACACACACACACACACACCACACACACACACACACACACACACACACACACACAGAATGTCAGGGACACGCGGCACCCACAACACCTCACATTCAAAACGTGTGTGTGTGTGTTTGTTTTGAATGTTGTAATGTTTTGCACAGAACTCAAGGCCTCAGTTAACAGGTTAAAGAAGGATCACACACACACACACACACACACACACACACACACACACCACACACACATACTTACACACTCTACATATTCTACATATTACACACTATACACACACTATAACTACATTCTACATATACACACTATACACACACTATACATACATTCTACATATTACACACACTATACACTACACATTCATACACTACACACTATACACACATACACACTACACTATTACACATTCACATTACACACACACTATACACTACACATTCTACATATTACACACTACACACACACTATACACTACACATTCTACATATTACACACTACACACACAACTATACACTACACATTCTACATATTACACACTATACACACACTATACACTACACATTCTACATATTACACACTACACACACACTATACACTACACATTCTACATATTACACTACACACACTATACACTACACATTCTACATATTACACACTATACACACACACTATACACTACACATTCTACATATTACACACTACACACACACTATACACTACACATTCTACATATTACACTATACTTTACACACACTATACACTACACATTCTACATATTACACACTACACACACACTATACACTACACATTCTACATATTACACTATACTTTACACACACTATACACTACACATTCTACATATTACACACTACACACACACTATACACTACACATTCTACATATTACACTATACTTTACACACACTATACACTACACATTCTACATATTACACACTATACTTTACACACACTATACACTACACATTCTACATATTACACACTATACTTTACACACACTATACACTACACATTCTACATATTACACACTACACACACTATACACTACACATTCTACATATTACACACTATACACACACTATACACTACACATTCTACATATTACACACTACACACACACTATACACTACACATTCTACATATTACACACTATACACACACTATACACTACACATTCTACATATTACACACTACACACACACTATACACTACACATTCTACATATTACACACTATACACACACTATACACTACACATCTACATACATACCACTACCACACCCACTACCTACACATTCTACATATTACACACTATACACACACTATACACTACACATTCTACACATTACACACTTACACACACACTATACACATACAATTCTAAATATTACACACTACACACACACTATACACTACACATTCTACATATTACACTATACTTACACACACTATACACTACACATTCTATATATTACACACTACTAACACCACACTATACACTACACATTCTACATATTATACCTATACTTTACACACACTATACACTACACATTCTACATATTACACACACTATACTTACACACAAACTATACACTACACTATACTACATATACACACTATACTTAACACTAACTATACTAACTACATTACTACATATTACAATAACTACACACAAACTATACACTACACATTCTACATATTACAATATACTTACACACACTATACACTACACATTCTACATATTACACACTATACTTACAACTATACACTACAAATTCTACATATTACACACTATACCACACACTATACACTACACATTCTACATATTACACACTAACACACATAATACACTACACACTACATATTACACACTACTTACACACACTATACACTACATTCTACATATTACACACTATACACACACTATACAACACACATTCTACATATTACACACACACACACTATACACTACACATTCTACATATTACACACTACACACACACTATACACTACACATTCTACATATTACACACTATACACACACTATACACTACACATTCTACATATTACACTATACTTTACACACACTATACACTACACATTCTACATATTACACACTATACACTACACATTCTACATATTACACACTATACACACACACTATACACTACACATTCTACATATTACACACTATACTTTACACACACTATACACTACACATTCTACATATTACACTATACTTTACACACACTATACACTACACATTCTACATATTACACACTATACACACACTATACACTACACATTCTACATATTACACACTACACACACACTATACACTACACATTCTACATATTACACACTACACACACACTATACACTACACATTCTACATATTACACACTATACTTTACACACACTATACACTACACATTCTACATATTACACACTATACTTTACACACACTATACACTACACATTCTACATATTACACTATACTTTACACACACTATACACTACACATTCTACATATTACACACTATACACATACTATACACTACACATTCTACATATTACACACTATACTTTACACACACTATACACTACACATTCTACATATTACACACTATACACTACACATTCTACATATTACACACTACTTTACACACACTATACACTACACATTCTACATATTACACACTATACACACACTATACACTACACATTCTACATATTACACACTATACTTTACACACACTATACACTACACATTCTACATATTACACACTATACACACACTATACACTACACATTCTACATATTACTCACTATACACACACTATACACTACACATTCTACATATTACACACTATACTTTACACACAACATACACTACATGTTCTACATAGATTACACACTACACTTATTACATTACACAATGCACAACATATTGCACTAGTGCATACAAGACACTCATACAATGCACGTTGCACAATCTCCCTATAAACTACACAATGCACGCTATACACTATATGCCTCAGCTATACACTAAACACGTACAGTTACACTTTACACTACACACACTGTATTCTTCATGATTATAATAAAACTAAAGATGTGTGTAAAACGCTGCCGCTTTCAACATAAGTTACACTCATGTAACACACACAAATGTCTTGAATCCCCTCTAAGTTTTAGTGCTGAGTAAAGGGGTTTCTCTAAAACTCAAACCACATGTAGGGCCTCTCTTTCTCTCTCGCTCTCTCTCTCTATCTGTGTGTATGTGTGTGTGTGTGTGTGCGGTGTGTGTGTGAGAGAGAGAGAGTTCAGTGTGTTTTAATGACATGACTATATTTAATTACACTTTTGCCTGAGCATCACTGAAATGACAGAGCTGTTATTAAAGGCTATAAAAAATGTCGTCTGTCGTTACAGAGAGATTTACTCTGAAATGATCAAAGAGCCACAGAGCATGCATTTAGAGGAACAGAGATGGAGTGAAGAAGAAAAAAAACATGTAGGGCAATGAGACAGAGAGAAACAGAGAGAAAGACACCGTCGTCTGCCTTTCTCTCTGTTTTTCTTTTTGGCTTATCTTTAATCCCTGTTCAGACGGGATTAGGTTCCCATGCATAGGTGTGTGGCGTAATTATTCCCAGAGTGTCTCTGGGGTTTTACTCTAAATCCCAATTTAGGTACCTGGTGAAGACACACCCATCTCTGCGATTTATACTCCTCTCGTGTGTTACTACAGACGTCCTCAGGCAAAATTAATGATCACATCAATATATATTTGGAAAACTAATCCCATCCGAATAGCACTAAAGAGATTGTCAGCAAAAAGCAGAACAAAACAAATAATTAGATATAATTGGGACAAAAATAAAGGCTATATTCGCAGTTTGACTGATTGTGAATGTTTTCTTCCTTAGGTTAGCTAAGAAACTACAAGGCTAAAATGCTAAAATAGCTAACACGTAATGGATGAATATGGACACCGAAAATGTCACGCAGATGTCTTTATTTGCTAAAATCATTCCTATTAGCGTGTCATGTGAAGGTCAGGTTCCTTCGAGACTCCTATCTCATGAAGAAACCATCTCACTAAATCCAGCACGCCTGTTTTCTGCTAGTATTATCTTAAAAAAAATTTTTTTCTGACCGTTTCATTTTGGAAATATGTGAAGCTTCTGATGTTTTCTTGGCATCCAGGTGTCCCATGCGTGTGTGTGCCCCCCTTCACCATCTCCATCTCCATCTCCGTCTGTCTGTCTCATCAGTCCTGGAACGCAGAAGCTATAGCTGTGATTTCATACTCAAGTCATAAAGCAGTGGATTGAAAAATGAGTGCTATAAAATCTCACCCTTCCAACATTCAAGAAATGAACAGATCGTTTGCATGGATTAGTAATTAGCACAGTTATCAGTTAGCAAAAGTATTGCTAGCTATCAGAACGTACTTGGGATTAATATCAACTCAGAGTGGGATTTTTTTTTTTAAATAATCATTTTAATTTGCATTGTTATGCACTGATGTCTCAATAATTAAAATATTGGTTAACTATTTGCTAAACCTAGCTAAGTTTACTGTTAAACCAACTAGTTAATGTTAAAAACAAAGCAGCCGTGATCAATTTTGCTAGCTAAACATAGTTAGGTAGCTATTGTAGCACCAGAAAATAGAGTATTAAATATAACTATCTGGCTGTAGAGTTACACTGAACATAGCTAAACATACATCATTAGCTAGTTTTTTTATAGCTCCATAAAAGCAAGTATTAAATATAGCTAGCTTGTTTGAGTTAACATGAGTGGTGGTGACTGGATTAGCTAAACATTAGCTAGTTTGGTAATTAACCAATATCACTGTGTAAATGTACAGCGCCCTCCAGTATTATGAGCACCCTTGGTGAATATGAGCAAAGAAGGCAATGAAAATTGGTTTTTATTGTTTACATTTACATTTACATTTATTCACTTAGCAGACGCTTTTATCCAAAGCGACTTACAAATAAGCAAAGCGATATATCAAGCAGAGAACAATACAAGTAGTGCTACTATACAAGGTCCATTAATTGAGTTCCAGAGGAAGCAAAGTGCATAGAGTAGAGGTGTAAGTGCCAAAAAGTTTTGTATTTATTTATTTATTTATTTATTTATTTATTATGAGTTGGTTGGGTGTTCACGGAAGAGGTGGGTCTTTAGCTGTTTTTTGAAGATGGTGAGAGATTCTGTGGTCCGGATTGAGATTGGAAGTGCATTCCACCACTGAGGAACATTTAGCGCGAAGGTTCTGGAAAGGGACCTTGCGCCATACTGAGCGGGAACTTCTAAACGTCGGTCGCTAATCGATCGCAGATGTTTAACCTTGTAATTAAAATTGTCTTAATTATTTCACCCCTAATCCCTAATCCCTAATCCCTAACCCATAATCTCAGATTCCTACAAAGATACACTCTTCTCATGTGATGTAAGATGAGGTATACTGTCTGACATATCTCGTGTGTGTGTAAGTGTGAGTGTGCGTGTGTGTGTGTGTGTGTGTGTGAGCGTGTGTGTGAGTGTGGGGGGGTGTGTGGGTGTTTGTGTGGGTGTGCGTGTGGCGTGTGTGTGTGTGTGTGTGTGTGTTTGTGTGTGTGTGTGACGATACCTCAGTGGAACGCTTTCTTCAGACGAGAGCTAACTAATAATTCCTGAGGTACGTTAAAAAACCTCAGAACTGGCAGGACTATAGTCCGAACCCTCCGACCCCAAATTCTGTCTTTGTCTCTCTTTCCATTAGTCTCACTCTCTCTCTCTCTCTTTCTTGCTCAGTCCATCTCTATAATCCACATTCATCGCTCCCTATTAGTCTTTCTCTCTGTCTCTCTCTATCAGCATGTTTGTATTATCCATCTGTCTCTCTCTGTTAGACTTTTTCTCCATCAGTCTGTCCCTCCATCTGTTTCTCTTTCTCTCTATCTGTGTTTCTCTATCACTCTGTCCATCTCTCTCTGTCTCTCTATCCATCTGTCACTCTCTTTTTGTCTTTTTCTCTTTAACTGTCTCTCTCTCTCACTAATTAGTTTGTCTCTATCTGTCTCTCTTTATCAGTCTGCCTCTCTTTCTGTCTCTATCTGGGAAACATTTGCTTTCTCAACATGAACGAGAGAGCGAGAGAGAGATGGAGTGTGTGTGTGTGTGTGTGTCATGGAAAATGTCATGATAAAAGTTAGAGTTTACACAAGGGTCTACTCATGTCAGCCCACCCACCCACACACACACACACACACACACACACGTCCAAAGTGACTCTTATAGGTGACATTAACATCCGCTCGTGTGTGTGTGTGTGTGTGTGTGTGTGTGTGTGTGTGTGTTTGTGTGTGTGTGTGTGTGTGTGCAAAAACATAAAGTGTATTTAATTGACACACACACACGCATACATAAACAACCCATTGCTGTTCTGAAATATCATCCAGGCCTGGCGGTGAGTGTATTTGTGGTTTAGTGTAAGAACAGAAGGAACGTCGGATGACGGATAGAGAGCTGACAAGGCCGTGTGAGGACGAAAGAATCCTCCCATTCTTAAACGTCTTCTCACTCTGTATCGAGATTGAAACTCCTCTATGGTGGCGATTCTATAAATTTACCACATCGCCTGTCTCACTCTTCCATTTCGAACTGTATAAAACCGATTTGGGGGGCGGGGCTACATATCAACTCACCTTATGATGTCACAGTGTCAAAGTTACAACTTTGTACCAATCGTGTTTCACATGCAAATTATCAGGCGGAAACTTTTACTCACAGAACGTGCTAGCTTGAGCAAATGGTGGTTGTCATGGTGACGCTGAAATATATTGGGACAGGCTTGTTTCCTGTTCACTACATCGGTAACAAATGTAAAGGAGGATGTAAATCAGTTCTCTGAGAGGATGACAGGAGGACATGTTTCTAATTTGCATACACTCACACTTCCTGGTATTTTCTAATGAGGATGAAAGGGTAGAGAGGTGTGGCAGCCATTTTAATCTTTCTAGGCATTCAAATGTTTGATTTTAATATTTATACAAAAAAAGAGATATGTTCATGCGGCTTAAATCGACAGGGAAAGTTTGAACATTTTGGCATGTTATGAAAAAAGAAAGGAGGAGGTTGAGGAGAGAAATGGAGAGATGAGAAAGGGGAAAGAAAGAAAGAAGGAAAGAGAGAAAATAAAAAAAAGGAAGAAAAGAAAGGGTTAGAAGAGATGACAAGAATAAATAAAAGACAGAAGTCAAGATGAAAAAGAGAAGAAGATGGGTGTTAGAAAGGCAGCGTTTATATAGGACACATGAAAGAGAGAAAGAAAACAGAAAAGACAGAATTGAAGAGAAAAAGGAAAAGAGATGCAGCAGAGAAGAGAAAAGAAGAGAAGAGAAGTTATAAAAAGAAAAGAAAGGACAGATTTAAAGAGAAATAGAAAAAAGGTAAGAGATAAAAAAGAAAAGAAAAGAAAAGAAAAGAAAAGAAAAGAAGGGACAGAAGAGAAGAGGTAAAGGAAAAGAGAGGAAAAAATAGATGAGATAATATTACAAAAAATGAAGAACAGGTGACGGGAAAATACTGAAGAGATTGTGTAAGGAGGGAGGAGAAGAAAAAAAGAGAGAGATGGAGTGAAAAAAGAAAAGAAGAGAAATAAAAGAAGAGAAGCACAGCCAAACCAACTTTTTATCTTTATTAGAGAGACAGGTAGTGAGACCATTGTGTGTCTGTGTGTGTGTGTGTGTGTGTGTGTGTGTGCGTGTGTGCGCGTGTTGTTTCTGTCCAGAAGGTGGAGCTGTTCAGTGTCAGTGGAGGTGTGGTTGCCCTCACTAGGGTATTTCCAGCCCACAGGGTATTTGGGACAAAACCGGCTGCAGCCAAATCGAACAGCTGTGCACTGCCATTAAACACACACACACACACACACACACACACAACTGTTGCCCTGCTCCATGAGTCACGTTGGTTTTTCACCGCACACTTCCTGTACTGTTCACTACTTAGCAACGTTGACTTTCCTAGTCACCTTTTAAAATTTCCACATCATGCTAACAGTCTAAATAGCAGAAGGACACACACACACACACACACAGACACACACAAAATGCTGTCTACAAATTTAACCAAAGTAATGATTAGCAAGATTAAAAGGCAGCTGTCCTTACGCTGCCTTCTGAAGGGTACGGCTCAAAAACGCTAACGCTTGCTGTGGCGATGAAATCTCTCAGAAATCCTGTCAGGTTAGCACATGTTAGCTAGCTGGCCAGAGCTAGCAGTGAATAAATATAAACATTGGTATATACCATACAATCCTCTCAGAAACAGTTCAGGTTAGCCCGTGCTAGCTAGCATTAGCATTAACATTATCCTGATAAATATGACTTTAAATCCTGTCATGTTCACTAATGTTTGCTAGCTGACCAGAACGAGTATTAGATCATTATGAATCTGATATTCCGCGACCCTGAAAAGGAGTAAGCGGTTGAAGATGGATGGATGAATCTGATATTCAAGAATTCCTGTCAGAAATCCTGTCAGGTTCGCTTATGCTTCTCTAGTTGGTTAGACTTCGCGGCGAGGATTTAGGGCTATGAACATTTATTAGGACGGTTTTAAAATCCTCGCAGAAACGTTTCAGGTTAGCTAGTGTTAGCTAGCTGGCTGGGATTAGCATGTACGTCGATGAATATGACTTATTTCTCGCAGACATCCTGTCAGGGTAGAATGCGTTAGCATTCGTTCGATCGGATCGATCCTGTCGAATCGGCTAGTGTGCTAGCATGACTCGAATCAAAATCCTCAGAACCTGAAATCTTCCATAAATGGACTCACAGAGGAGCTTCTCTCGTCTCCATATTTTGACAAACAGTATTGTGTGTGTGTGTGTGTGCTGATTTTCTAGCATATCACAAACCACGAGCCGTTTTTATCAAAACCTAGTTAATAATGAGTGTGTGAGGTGAAGGTGAGTAAACATGCTTTTGATGCTTTCTGTCAGTCATCATCACCAGGAGGAAAGCGAGATCAAAGCCTCAGTGACTAAGCGCTCTGAATAGGACAAAAAAAGAAAACTGCACCCCCCACCACCACCAGCTTTTTTTTTTCCTGACGATTGGCATTATAAAGGTGATTGACGGTTGCTTACAAAAGCTCGTCTAAAATCTACACCTGCTGCCAAGTTTTACCTGGAAAAGTACTCACTCACTCACCCACACACACATACACACACACACACACACACACACGCTGAGCTATGACTCACACTTTGCCTACAGCGCGCCTCTTCTTATCGTCAAGAGTTGCACTGAGATTAGCGTAGCATCCTCACTATACGCGGTGTAGCTGTGTTACATCCGGAATACAACCGGACAGGGTGGGTGTTAAAGTAGATGATTAGTTTCCTGTAACGGCACAACCCCAAGTAAACGGAGAAAAATTCCGATGTGTCGTTCGTTAATAAATGAAAGTTTGTAGTCGTTGGCCGGTAGCTGGTGGTGGTGTAAGTGGAATAAAACACCTGAGGGCGGACTGTTAAAGGAAAATAATCACTCTGTGTTTACTAGAGCTTTACTGCAATACTGCGAACACACACACACACACACACACACACACACACAGAGTTTATTACTGTACAGTATTCGGCTTTTTCGCACCGTCACAACACACGGTCTCTGTGATATGTCGTCCTGTCTGTCGTGTTTCATGTCTCTATAAACGTTTAAAAGACTCGGAGCTTTCCGAAGCGTAGCGCTCGGCGTGTTTCACAGCCTTTTCTTACTGCCACTCGTAACGTCCATAAAAGCTCGGCGTGACGTGTCTGTGAATCACACACAGCTGTGTCCGTGAATATTGCATTTTCGTTCTGTTTTTTGCCGCACGGTGTGTGTATAAAATCGCCTCAGGCTTGTTAGGATGTGAAAGCCAAAACCGTAAACCTATAAAGATCAATTTATTTATTTTATTTTATTTTATTTTTTACACCCCCTCCATGGTATAATTCTTTAACTGCAGATTTTTAAGATGGCGGTTTGGTTTGGTCGTTAAACGAGCGCCCTCACCACTCGGGTCTCCACAAACCCCGGAGGGCGCACTCATGACATGCTGAGTGTGATTATTGTCCTACAGATTTGTGAAATGTCAAATCAGTTACGGAAAGACAAAAAAAAGAAGAAGGAAAAGTGACAGGGTGTCTTCTACACACACCTCAGTTAAATGTGCACTTATATAGCGCTTTTATCCAAAGCGCTTTACACTGTGTCTCATTCACCCATTCACTCACACACCAATGGTAGCAGAGGTGCCATGCAAGGCGCTAACTTGCCATCGGGAGCAACTTGGGGTTCGCTGTCTTGCCCAAGGACACTTCGGTATGTGGAGTCTTTGTTCTCTCTATCTGTGCTTCTGTATAAAACTGATTTGTGGGCGGAGCCATTGTGCAACTGTAAATCTGAGAAGAGGTGGGATTTGAATTTTTTGTTAAAAGTTCAGTTTTAAAGAACTTGTAAAGACTACAGTGAGAAGATGCTTTTAAAACATTCTTATTTACAATTTAATATGTAAACCACCAAATGTATATATTTATTTATTTATTTATTTACTGGATCGAATGTGAAAATATGAACTAAAATGTATTAATTTATATTTTTCTTTTCTATTTTTTTTCATATTACATTCTTCTGAACATCGAGACGTTTAAACTCGTCTTAAAATGCTGACTCTTTGTTCTCTCTCTCTGTGCTTCTGTATAAAACTGATTTGTGGGCGGAGCCACACGTTAACCCATCTTATGATGTCACGAAACACTCTCCTGGCTTTTCTCCTGGAGTCCTCTAAACTGAGCTAACCGCTTAACCTAGCTAATGCTTAACGATGATCAGACGGTGGTCGTCATGGTAACGGGGTTTGGGCTGGTGTTAAATAAAAGTGTGCGAAAGCATGAGCATACACTGAGACTCGGAAACTGAAATCTCACTCGTGTAGCTAACGTGAGCTAGCTTACTAGGAGCCAGTGAATCGAATGGCTAGTTCGGTTGTTATGGGTGGGAAGGGGCGAGGTTTTATTTGCATATTCACATATTTTCATCGATCCTGCTTTTTTAGGTTAAGGTGTAGAGGTGTTCCTGTGGTGTTTTAGTTGATTTCTGGATGTGAATTGATTTATTTATTGTTGTAAATAATCAAACATAATTTTTTAAATAAAGATTTTATTTATTTATTTATTTATTTATTTGCTTAGAACTGCAAAATTTACTACTGTGCAGAACTTGCAATTCTCAAAAACTCTATATCCTTGTTCTACAAATGCGCGCACACACCCACACACACACCCACACACACACACACACACACACACACACACACACACAGCCCTTAAAGATACAGATTGATATAATGGCTGGATGATGTTCCAGATTTCCTGCACAGTGTAATTTTTTTCCTTTCTTTTTTTTTCTTTTCTTTTTGCTGGTAATTTAAGCAGCAGTTTTCGGTGGAATTGGACTCGGCTGATCATAAAGACCGATTTACTTTTGTTTGCAGTTCAAACAATACATCGCCATGGCAACCGCTTAGAAGTATTTTTTCCCCTTCCATTGGGCTTTTGCCTGCTCTGCATGCCCTTTCTCCAAAAAAAAAAAAAATCACTGTGTTTTGGTCAAAACTGGATGCAAACGTATACTTACCTTTTCTTCAAATCATTTGTTAAGGATTGTATATTGTCGAGCGATGTTTAACGAGAGAGATGGATGTGATCATTTACATCCCAGAGGCACAGAGGAGAGGAAAGGAAGCTTTAAGATGAAGCAGAGTGAAAATAAAAAAGAACGACTCGTTTTTATAAAGGTATAAACAGATATTTGTGTGTTTTATGGAGAATAATAATCATCATAATCATAATCATAAAGCATCTGACAGAGTAAAGCAAATTGTAATTATATCTGAAGAACAGCACTCCTACACACAACCTTTTAATATATTAGATTTGTGATCAACTATGTTAGTTACTGTGCTTATGAGAACCTCTGTTCCTTGTGTGTGTGTGTGTGTGTGTGTGTGTGTGTATGTGTGTGTGTGTGTGTGCTCTTTCTCTCTTTGTGAAAACTATAACACTGCTTTATTTATATAAGGCTTTTCAATAAAATGCACCTGGATTTGCCGCACCAGCTAACACACACAAAAAAACAACTGTGTGTGTGTGTTTGTGTGTGTTTGTGTGTGTGTGTGTGTGTGTGTTTGTGTGTGTGTGTGTGTGTGTGTGTTTCTAAAGTGTTTTCATACCTCTCTCTCCTTTTATATAAAGTGTTAATAGGGCAGAAAAGATTGACTAATGTTTACATTTCAGAACTGATCTAAACCACTCTAGGGGTTTTTTCATAGTTGAGTCAGTGGAAGGTGTGTGTGTGTGTGTGTGTTTGTGTGTGTGTGTGTGTGTGTGTATGAGAGAGAGAGAGAGAGAGAGAGAGATCCAGAGAGACCCAAAATAACACTTCTGAGCTCCTTTGAAGCAAATCAGAGGTTCCATAAAGTCAATATTGGGCGAAACCAAAAGAGGAATGCAACGGGGGGAGTTCAGTTTGTAATAAACTACACACCTGCAGTAATAACAACAACTTCTATTGACTGAATTGTTTTTAAAAACGATGACAAAACAACACTGAATTTTTTTGTGCATGCCAGATACACTCACTTCACACGGTTTAGAAGAAAATGTGACCTTTATCCTTAATCCTTTTCATGACTCGACTACAATGTTCTAGCTAGTTCCGTCCATGAAAAACAAACGGTTAGCTCAAGTAAACTTGTCCCAGCAACTCTGAAAATGATCCCGTCTTACGGGTTGCTTTGTCGGGTTCATTTGACAACGTCACGAACTTGTTTACCAAACGTATGTTGCTTAAATGTTTCAAAGTTTCACTGTGTTTCTTAGCATAGCTGCTAAGCTAAAGAACTTAACAGCACTTTTAGCTAGCTAGACGTTAACCTGAAGTGTAGTCTGCGGCTCAGAGTCGATTTCTAGCGTCACAAGCCTGAAATATGCTATGTTCGAGACGTTCGAGATCGCTGTGACAAAAGTAAACCCCACCTCTTTGAATCTGGTCGGCTCGATTGATTCCAGTGAGTTGATAGCGATAAGAGGCTTTTTTTTTTCATAACACGTTGGTCTCAACGTTTTGAAACGTTTGACCTAAATGAAGGTTTGTCGTGTTTATCGTGGTGAAGTGTTGTGGACTTATCCCCGAGAATAAAATTTCAATCCCTAGAAGAGGTAAAAAAAAAAAAAACAACAAACAAACCCCTAACGATGATCATTTAGCCTTAGAAATTTCACACATACTATTCCGATAGTAAAAGCTAGAAAATTAGAACAACATGTTGGTTTGTTGGTTTGTTTTTCTGAGCACTGTGTATAGCTTCCGGAAATGCAAACTGGTTTTTCGGCATAACACATAAAGCAGCTTGTCGCCCGACGTTATAGAGACCGTAGCTGCGTTCAGTTAATCCGCCATGCACGAGTACCCATTCAGGACTGGTTGCGCTGTGTGTTTGCATCGCTTTATTTTCCACACTGCACTTTAAAGGAGCCTCGTTTGCATGAGATGAAACACGCTGTCGGTTTTCCGTCTTCAGCGAGTCAGAGCGTGGCGTTACACAGCAACTGTGTTTGCACAGTAACTGTTTAGAATGCCCCCATTTACATTCAGTATAGTAGTTTGCCAGTATGAACAGCTGTGTGTGTGTGTGTGTGTGTGTGTGTGTGTGTGAGTGAGTGTGTGTTTAGATCAGCTGCGCATGAGTCAAGGAATCTGTCTGATCTGAACTCCAGAACGTACCACATTTTGGACAAAAAAAAAAAAAATGTCAGAATTCGCTTAATTAAACCAATGGCTTCAGTATGAGAGATTTGAAACATTTTAGGGTGAAAAAACAAAATAAATAAACCTTTTGTAAATGTGTGTGTGTATATGTGTGTGTGGTGGTGGGGGGGCAAGTCTGGATGATCTGTGTGAAGGATAAGAAAAGGGAGTAGAGACAACGACACACACCATCAACCAATCAGAGAACTCGTATATTATCGGACGTCTTATTATTATTATTATTGACTGCCGTAGCTTTGACGTGACCCGAAAGACAGTTCCTGATCTAATTACAGTGTGGGAGAAGTGACCGCTTTTGTCGTTTACTTCCTCTCGCACGTGATGGGAAGTAACCAAAACCAAAGTCCTTCATTCTGGTACATGATATACCCTCATGATGGCGGAAATGTTTCCTTTCTGCCAGGATCTTTTTTTTTTTTTGAAGGTTCATCCAGTGACTTCTGGATGGATAACGGAGAATATCTCTGTTTACACTCAAAAAAAAGCACAAGCCCTTAAAAACAGCTAGCCTTGGGCAACGCTCACCGCATGAATCATTAAAATGGCAGATTGGAGTTTTACGGGGGTTCTGTTTAAAAATCTCACTCGCATGAGTCATCACAGGACCACAAAGGTTTTCTTTTTTCTCCTTTCTGCCCAAACATCCACCAACCCCCCCCCTCACCCCCCACCCCCCAAACGCTCTCAGAGACTGCAAGTCTGCAACTGCCCAGAGACATTTGATTCAGCCCCATTTAATCATTGTGTTTATTTTGATCCCTGGTGTTTATTCGAAGGATTGCAGGCATGCTGGACGTCGGAGAGGCAAACAAGCCATGAGACCGGACGTTTACTCCGGAGAATCCAATACGTCTGTGTTACATGAACACAGCAAGATTTTTCTTACAGTGCGTGTGTGTGTGTTTATACTTCATAAACTCGCACTTGTTTTTTTTTTTCCTTTTCCCCTCAATCAGATTCCATACACCAGTGGTCACCAACCCTGTTCCAACCCTAATGAAACACACCTGCTCTATCGTGAATAATTGTTTGATAATCTGGATCAGCTCGGCTGGATTAGCGCTGGAACTCAACTCTGTATGAAAGTAGAGCTCCGGGAACGAGGGACTGTGATCCAAGATATCAAAGTTATCTTAAACGTAGCGTGTAAACTTGAAGGAAAGTTGACGAAATATATGAATTAAACTCGCTGATCAGAGCTCTGTGAAGTCAAAACAAGGCTTTTAGTGAAGCTACAGTAAAGTACTGTAGTACTTTACACATGTGCACAAATATGTGTAAAGTTACAGTGTATGTAAACGTACAGTAGTTTTCTGAAAGTGTATTTGACGGTAAAGTACTTATAGAGGTGTGTTTGTAAAATTACACCATGGTAAAACTGCCTGTAAAGCTGCAGTAATGTAGAAATGTGTCAAAGGTTACAGTAATGCATAAATGGGTAAAACTGCATTAGTGTAGTTATGTCTGTAAAAGTATCATTCTTTTCTAAATTTGGAAAGTCACAGTGCTGTAGTAGTGGTTGTAAAATTACACTAGTGTAGCATTGAGTGTAACATTAAAAGTAAACTTAGAGGACTGTAGATGTGAGTGTAAAGGTACAGTTCTGTATGAGTATGTGTAAAGTTGTAGTTCTTTATGAGTATGTGTAAAGTTACAGTTCTGTATGAGTAAGTGTAAAATTATAGTGTTATAGGAGTAATGTTAGAGGACTGTAGATGTGAGTGTAAAGTTACAGTTCTGTATGAGTATGTGTAAAGGTACAGTTCTGTATGAGTAAGTGTAAGGTTGCAGTACTGCACGAGTAAGTGTAAAATTACAGTACTGTATGAGTATGTGTAAAGTTACAATACTGCACAAGTAAGTGTAAAGTTACAGTACAGTATGAGTGTGTGTAAAGTTAAAGTTCTGTATGAGTATGTGTAAAGTTACAGTACTGCATGAGTAAGTGTAAAGTTACAATACTGTATATGTGTAAAGTTACAGTACTACATGAGTAAGTGTAAAGTTACAGTACTGTATATGTGTAGAGTTACAGTACTGCACAAGTAAGTGTAAAGTTACAGTACTGTATATGTGTAAAGTTACAGTACTGCACGAGTAAGTGTAAAGTTACAATGCTGTATATGTGTAAAATTACAGTACTGCATGAGTAAGTGTAAAGTTACAGTACGGTATATGTGTAAAGTTACTGTACTACACAAGTAAGTGTAAAGTTACAGTACTGTATATGTGTAAGGTTACAGTACTGCACAAGTAAGTGTAAAGTTACAGTACGGTATATGTGTAAAGTTCCAGTTCTGTATGGGTATGTGTAAAGTTCCAGTACTGTAAATGTGTAAATTTACTGTACTGCAAAAGTAAGTGTAAAGTTACAGTACTGTATATGTGTAAAATTACAGTACTGCATGAGTAAGTGTAAAGTTACAATACTGTATATGTGTAAAGTTACAGTGCTGCACAAGTAAGTGTAAAGTTACAGTACGGTATATGTGTAAAGTTCCAGTTCTGTATGGTATGTGTAAAGTTACAGTACTGTAAATGTGTAAAGTTCCAGTTCTGTATGGTATGTGTAAAGTTACAGTACTGTAAATGTGTAAAGTTCCAGTTCTGTATGGGTATGTGTAAAGTTACAGTACTGTATATGTGTAAAATTACAGTACTGCATGAGTAAGTGTAAAGTTACAATACTGTATATGTGTAAAGTTACAGTACTGCATAAGTATGTGTAAAGTCTCAGTCCTGACTGTGTTTGAAACATAAACACTGATAGCGGCCAAACAGTCACAACAAGACAATGGTGCGTTTCTTTTATCTGCCTTGTTTTTCTTTTAGCTCATTGAGCAGATTCCAAGCTTTCACCCCGCCCTCTGTCTCTTATTTGGTTTCATTCTATTTGAGCATGTGTATATATATATATATATATATATATATATATATGTGTGTGTGTGTGTGTGTGTGTGTGTGTGTGTGTGTGTGTGTGTGTGTGTGTGTGTGTGTGTGTGTGTGTGTGTGTGCTTCCTGGCTGGTGGCTGTATAAACAGCGTGTGAGGAGACAACGCCTCAGGTGAAGACTCAGAGGCCTGACTCGCACAGCCACTGAGTGCAGACACCCTTTTAAGCACGTCTGCTAAACACAGATACATACACACACACATACACACAGACACACACACACAAGGGCAGGTGAGTCTAATTTACTAAGGCCTAAGGGCACGTACACATGCGTATCAGCTGAGCCGATCAGACAGACGCTGTGTGTTGGTCGTCAGGTCCAACCCGAAACACTTTAATCAAATTAGATCATGGGTTGAGTTCACACTACACACACACAGACACACACACACACACACACACACACTATTACATGACAAATAAAATAGAGAACAGAACACATATTGAGAGAATTGTAAGAACTTTTATTAATGAATAAATTTTTTTGTTTGATGTTGTTGAATTGTTTATTATTTCATGATGTACTGAGTGTGCCCATAAACTCTACTGGCTGTAACTATGTCTGACAGAACACAGTGTTCCCAGTGTACCATTTCACCCACAATTTGTAGTAATTTTCTTTTACGTTGAAAGGATAACTCGTTAATATAAACCGCATTAATATAAATCTGTGGTTTGCAGCTGCACTACTATCAGACCTGCTGCTATAGAAAACTAATCATCACCTAAGAGTCCAATCTAGCCCAATATAGTATAATATTACACTCATAATTTACCACTTTAATCAGTATCGAATTATTCAACTCGTTATATTGCTTACATCTTAATATTGATCCAGCGCTCATCTACCGTAGTGTCTGTTGATCATCAGTATGTATTGGCACCCCACTACCATGTACCTTGTCCAGCAGTGGAAAGGGATCATAAAATGAAAAATTAAACACTAATTGCATGCCAAAAATGAACCTTTTGAGTGATATGAATTGTTATTTAGTTGGTTGAAATGTTTAATATCACACTATACCTGATTCTTGACATATTCATAAGGTTTAAATAAGCAATTTGTGCAAAAAACAATTAAATGTAACATAATCGATTTGGATTAGCATGCACTAAATGTACATATGTGAATCATCACAGATCAAAATCATCAAAAGAATGATTTGTTCAGATATTTAATACGAGTTAATGTGTTAATTCCTGGTTAGGACTGATATATAGATCTATTTAAAAAAAAAAGAAATCCAACAACAACAACAACAACAACCCAAGACTCCATTCCAGGGTTGTGTTTTTTTCCCCCTCCTTCTCCATTTCTTTTTGGTTGAGTCCCCTTGGCCACAGTAATGGGACTTTCATTACTTTATCAGTTTGCGTGAAGTTCACTAGATAAGGGGTTTGAATCGACTTCACTGTAGGCAAAAATGCATTACTGCAATCTCAGAGAGTTTCCTTTTCAATCCAGATTTAAAAAAAAAAAGTTTAGAAATGGAAAAAACAAAACCTAGTCATTTCAAAACTAAAACAATAAGCGATTGTGTTCAAATGATGTTTTTGACTTGTTCTCTGTCTGCACCTGAACCTGCTTTACTGCTTTATTTAACATAGCACAGTTAGCATGATTTCACTCTGGAATATAGTGCAAAGGAAATCGTTTCGATTACAGTGATTTGAAGTACTTTCAAAAAAATAATAATGAATAAATAAAAGAACTTATGAGAAGCATAACACATGAAAAGGTTTTAAAACAGAACATGACTGGACATCAGTCCAAACTGACAAAACAGAAGTAAACACTGCGGAGGGATCAGGGATTAAGTTGTGTGGCGTTGACAGTGTTGGTTCTTCGGTAGCCAGATTTCTGAGTTTCTAGTGAATGAGCTGGAAATTGTCATATTTCAGTTGAGAGTGAAGTTCTGTTCCAGCTGTAACATGCCTGACTGACCGGCCAAGAGAACTTTTCCTTTCCTCTGGCGGCTTTTGACTGGAAGCAACTGTGGAAGAAATTTCTCAGGAGCTGTAAAAGTAAACACTGAACACGGTTAGCAATAAAGACCTGCTTATTATATTTAGTATGCAAGCTTTTTCTTTTTATTTCTTGCCTTTTTCAAAACACAGAGTTCACGTATCAGACTACAGGTGTTCATTTAACACAGTAAAGAAATCTGTAAAACGGTAACACGATACTCCAGGACTTTATTAAACATACTACATTTAAACTGAACAATATAAGATGCTATTAAACACTCTATATGTTCATTAAATATTGTAGTTTACTTTCTAAAATACTCCATATATTCATTGAACACTGGGATTTTATTAAACATGCTACATGTTAATTGATTACTGTTTTTTTTTTATTAAACACTTTGTATTAATTGAACACTATATGATTTTACTGAACACTAAATGTTCATTCGTCTCTGTAGGTTTTATTTAAACACTATAACTTAGTTAAGCACTGTAGTCTCTGTAGGCTTTTACTAAACACTCACATTGTAATTAAACACTGGTGTTTTCTTCAGTACTTACATGATAAGTGAATACTATACAATTTTATTAAAGACTACATGTTAATTAAGAACTATGTTTTTTTTTAAACACCCCATGTTAGCTGAGTATTGATGTTGTTGTTATTGTTTATTAAACACTCTACATATTAATTAAATACTATACGTTATTTATGTTATTCACCACAGTGGCAGTGATCACTTACACATTAACCGCATGTTAGAATTTTTTTATTTAACGCTCTATGTTCTAATCAAACACCATAAAACACTCTACATGTTAATGAAATACTGTTAAAATGGAATTAAACACTCTACATGTTAATTAATACTACGTAATTGCTCATTAAACATTCTATATGTTAATCAAACACCATAAAAATGGAATTAAACACTGTGTTAATTAAGACTATAGAATCTTTAATTAAACACACTGCATGTTAATCAAACGCAATAAAAATAGACTTAAACAATCTACAATCTATGTTAATTAATACTATACAATTTTTGACTAAATAATCTACATGTTAATTAAGACTATAAAATTTTTATTAAGCACTACGTGTTAATCAAATACAATAAAATTTTTATTAAACTATTTATTTATTTATTTATTTTGCTTTGTCTTAACAGTTTTCTGAAAAACTTAATTGAAGTCGGTTTATCCTCCTGAGTTAACGCGACTCTCCGTTCCACCTTAAGAACCCGAGTTCCTGAAAAACAGCTCCAGCCAATAGCATCGCTCCAAAAATTACCTGCGTCCGGGTTGAGCGCTCCTGATTGGTCAGCGCGCTGCTGTCCGCGAACTGCTTCTGATTGGCCGGGAGCGCGTTGCTGTGAGAAGTGTCTATTGGCTAGATCGCACGCGCTCTCCGCTTCTAAGGAAAAGTTCACCAGAGTGTAGAGTGACAGCTAGCGAAAAACACACACACGCGCGCGCACGCGCTCAGAAAGGAAGAAGGAAAATTCGCCGTCCTCACGCCATTACGTCCGTCGCCGAAGACGGGAAACTTTCCGCAAGCTTTTCTCCTTCCTCGTTTTTAAAAACAAACTTTGGATGTATCGGTGTGAGGGAGGAAGAGAGTCGGCTCCGTTTCCCTTCTCTGACTTTCTCTCTCCATGTGAACCGACTCGGAACCGAAACCCTTCTCTCTCGGTCTCGCGCGGATTTAACACGGATAAACCGGAGGACACTTTATCTCTCTGTGTGTGTGAGTGAGTGAGAGAGAGAGAGAGAGAGAGAGAGAGAGAGAAAGTGAGTGTGTGTGTGTGTGTGTATATATATATGTGTGTGTGTGTGTGTGTGTGTGTGTGGTGATTATTATTTTATTTCAATAAGGAGATAAACATCTGTATTTGTTATGAACACTCACACCATGTTGCCCGGCGGCGGGACGTACGCGAGCAAGAAGCGGAAGAAGCCGGTTCAGAAAATGTGAGTCGAAACTTTTTTTTTCTTTTTCTTCTTTACTTTTTTTCCCCCTTTGAAGAAAAAAAAAAACAGAGGAGGCGCGCGCGAGAGAGAGAAAGAGCTACGTCGCGTCTCGTGCGGCCCAAGCGACTCCTCCGCGATACTTATCAGCGATTATAACACCGACATAAACTTCTAGTAATGTTCTTATTCACGTGCAACACTAATAACGTGCCGTGCTACAGGTGTTTATATTGCATCAGCTGCACTGTGTCACTGTGTGTGTGTGTGTGTGTGTGTGTGTGTATGTATGTGTGTGCACGCGCACAGCCATATGCAATGCAAGTCGTACCGTGAACGCAGGCTAACATACTTAGCTGATAATAACAACAGTGCGTTTGATCTGAAACATGCATTCATGAATGAAACATATAAGTAAACAAGTGCACTGTTTTTTGTTTTGTTTTTAGTAAAAAAAAACCCATTTCCTTACAGATATGCAAGAAGTGTGTGTTTGTAAGTGTGTTTGTTTCAACACAACTGTTTGTTTGTTTGTTTGCTTGCAAACTTTCTTTGCCACACATGCAGTGTGTTATAAAGTCAGCACATAAAGCTGGTAAAGTTCTAAAACTTTCCCCCAAAGTTTTTTTTTTTTGTCTAACAGACAGCTGTGTTCCTTTGAAGTCACTTTGGCGGCATTTACACTACATTGTTCAAGTGACCCAAGTCCGATTTTTTCCTTCCATCTGGAGCAGATCGGATATGAGCCATGATATTCTCAGATCCGCGTCAGGCCTCGTTCATATGTGGGGATAAACCGATATGAATCGGATATTCTCCTGCCGGTTCCAGTCGTACGTCGTTGAAAAAGCGACAGTGGCGTATATGGCGTCACCTCAGGTGGACACCAACAGCGAAAACACGACCCTCAACAAGGCCTCTCTTCTTTTATTTCTCCGCCTTAAGAGGCGGGTTTTCTGCTCAACTTTAAATATGGTGCGGAAAACAAAAAGCTTGTGTTATATTTTCGTCTGCGTTCCATCGCAGATTGTGCCATTTTTACTTCCTTTTTCTGCCCAAGCTTCTGCTGATGTCTACCTCGGGTTGTTTCACGGAGTGTATAATGTAAACACAGATATCGGCTATACGGGTCACTTTTAAAAGATGTAAGCAGGTCGTCAAAAAAGAATTGGATATAGTCAATGAATCATAATTGGGCATCAAGACCATCCATCCATCCATCCATCTTATCCTTTTCAGGGTCACGGGGAACCTGGAGCCTATCCCAGAGAGCATCGGGCACAAGGGCGGGGTACACCCTGGACAGGGTGCCAGTCCATCACAGGGCACTGGGCATCAAGACCTGCAGTGTAAATGCAGCCAAAGTGCGCTTCTGCCTCACGGTCCTGTTACTAGTTTGAACGTAACGTTGTTTTTGTTCCCGCGACTTTGACAGTAGTGTTTCTGCTGTCAGAACTTTTCCTTCTTACCGCAGAGACCTCTTTAGTACCTTCGGTACCCTTAGGTGCCTGAGAATTTGTGTGTGTGTGTGGTACTTTTTTAAAGAGTGATGAACGGTAACAGTGATCCGAGGTTAAATTATTCATTCGTTTGTTTATTTGTTTGTTTTTACACAAGATTTTGTTGGTCCGACTGCAACCGGAGAGGGAAGGGGCAAACAAACAAACAAACAAACAAAGTAGTTTGCAATTGTAAACGTACACTTTTGTTTCATTTTTTTTCTCTCTCTCTCTCTGTATATTTTTTGTTGTTGTTTGCTTTGCTTAAATCGTAGTGTGTGTCCCTGAGTAACTCTTCCCCCCACGGGCGGAGTGAACAACACTCTCATTTACTGGTTCCGTTTCCCCTCCTCCGACTGCTGAACTCTCCGGTCCTCCTTAACATCCGGGCCTTTTGTGCTGCAACCCCTCCGCTCTGGTTTTGGCAAGAGCGCTTTTTGGGACGCGTCCAAAATCAACTACTACCGCACTAAGCAGTATGGCGAGGGTAGTGCGCCACATTCACACACACGAATCCTGTGGAACTTGAGTGAGGCAGCATGGCGGATTAGCAGCCGACGGTTTAACGGGTCTCGTCGCGCCGGTAGTGGTGGTGTCCTGTTCGGTCACACCCGTTAGTACGGTAGTGCGCGTGGGGGTTTGTGTGTGGTGTGTTTTTTTGGGACGGAGCCTCTATATTAATCATAATCGAGGCGCGCGGTGCTCTCACGCGATGCTCGCATGAGGGAGGGGTGGTCGGGCTTCGAGGATGTTATTGTAATCCGATAGGCTTGCCTTTTTTTTTTTACACTCCCCCTCTTATGAGAACACGGTTTTTTTTTGTCTTTTCCCCTCTTTTCCCCCTCCGTCTCCTCCTCCTCGAATTAACATAGTTTTAAGTCACGCAAGCTTACACAACGGCGGTGGAAACTTACTTTAAAGAGTTTTTTTCTTTCTCTCTTTCTTTTTCTTCCACGTCGTATAACCTGCGTGGACTTTAAGCCTCGACTTAAAAACGCACAGAAGCACGTTCCATTTAGCGGACGGATTGAGTTTTAAAAAGACAACGAGTCACTGTGGACGGGTTTGTTTGGGTGTCCCGGTGAGCTGGCCGAGGGGCAGCCATTTTAACAACATCCGGGTAACTGGACCGAGTTCCACACGGGTTCTCTGAGGGGAAACTAAAAACAGCGATTCCTGTTAATAAAATATCAGTTATTTATATACTAACAAAAGAAAACATGATTTAGTAAAGAAAATAAAGTGTATATATATATATATATACAAACAGGTGTCCCTTTTCATTATTCATAACTAAATATTAACGTCCAGTCGTTTCTGTCAATAACGGTCACTCGGTCATTTTTGTCCGACTCGCGCGCGCTGATTGAAGTCGCCATGGTGACGGATCATGCCACTGATGCCTGAAACGGGGGGAGCCTGTGAGGGATGCTACACGCGTTCAGTCCTGCCTCTAAAAGAAGTAAATAAATAATAAGAACCTGCAGGACATTTCATGTTGAATGCATGTCACTGTGTTTTAAAAGGTTTTGTGGATATTGTTGCCAGGCAACCACGTCACCCTTTGAAGCGATTTTGGCTGAATCCCATGTGCCTTCCTGCTCTCCACAGTGTCTAAGCAGGGTGATGCGCTCATGACGTCATCCCCTATTCACTATGCGGATATGGGAAGCCTTTATCTTCGCTATCTGTCTGAATACTGGACTTAGGAGTACAAAAACAATACCAAAAAAAAAAAGTGGGCGTGAAACGAGGCCTAAACTCAGTATGGAATGCGTGCTGTTGGTGTCCCAAGGGGTTCGTCTTGGTACACTGTACTGTAGTAGTGCACTGTGTACTTGTCATGCTCTGACACCTGAAAAAGCCACTGACCCGCAGACAGGGACATTTACATCGATCCATTATGCAGATGCTTTTATACAAAACACACCAGCTGGATCAAAGCTTTAAAAGCAGAATCACGATTCAACTCTATAATCACGACCTGCGAACGAAACCCGTCCTGTCGCACTCTGGGTTTCTTTTATTTCTGTTTAGTTTTGAATCCATTTTTAGTTCGAAGGCCCGGGGTTCAAGAATGAATCTTGGAGCTGGGTGAAATGATTCAGTTCATTCGTTGGTTTGTTTTATTCGATACTGAAGCGTTCACTTTAATACACTGAACCAATGCTGCAACTCACGGTTATTTCTGATGATCTGTCGATCGTTTCTTCGATTGGTCGGGTTAAAGGGCCAGTGAAAAAGTAATGATTAAAAAAGGTTGATTTTTTTAGTCCCGAGTTGTTGCGCTTCCTTTCTATAGCACGATGTGTGATTGCGGTGCACAGGCGTGGACTCGCGCTCGTGCAGTGAAGTTAAACGGAGACTCGCTCGCTGTCAGGACGAGACTTTATGTACAATGGAAATACTGGCGTGAATTTCTGACGTTTACAGATAAGGATATGGAGGTAAACGTGTCATTTCTGCACCTGTGTGGAACATGCTGAACAGCACACGCACCGGTCACGACGTCTGACACGACGAACCACGTTAATACACTTACCAGTTTGTTTGAAGCGCTTAATATAAAACGTTCTCGTGTTTTGTCATGAGCTGGATCCTGCACTTTTCCCTCAGCAGCAGCTCCCTCTGTGACCTCCGCTGTTTTGCCCACAGGTTTTAGTCATAGAAATGCGTTTTTGACCGTCATGAAGTGACGTCACTGACGGGGTGGGGTTATCCACAGTGATGTCACTCATGGGGAGGGTCGATAGGTTATCCACAGTGATGTCACTCATGGGGAGGGTCGATAGGTTATCCACAGTGATGTCACTCATGGGGGACAATAGGTTATGCGCAGTGATGTCACTCATGGGGAGGGTCGATAGGTTATCCACAGTGATGTCACTCATGGGGGACAATAGGTTATGCGCAGTGATGTCACTCATGGGGAGGGTCGATAGGTTATCCACAGTGATGTCACCCTTGGGGGTTCGATAGGTTATCCACAGTGATGTCACTCCTGGGGAGGGTCGATAGGTTATCCACAGTGATGTCACTCATGGGGAGGGTCGATAGGTTATCCACAGTGATGTCACTCATGGGGGCGTCGGTTATCCACAGTGATGTCACTCATGGGGGTCGATAGGTTATCCACAGTGATGTCACTCATGGGGAGGGTCGATAGGTTATCCACAGTGATGTCACTCATGGGGAGGGTCGATAGGTTATCCACAGTGATGTCACTCATGGGGGTCGATAGGGTTATCCACAGTGATGTCACCATGGGGAGGGTCGATAGGTTATCCACAGTGATGTCACTCTGGGGAGGGTCGATAGGTTATCCACAGTGATGTCACTCATGGGGAGGGTCGATAGGTTATCCACAGTGATGTCACTCATGGGGAGGGTCGATAGGTTATCCACAGTGATGTCACTCATGGGGAGGGTCGATAGGTTATCCACAGTGATGTCACTCATGGGGGCGTCGGTTATCCACAGTGATGTCACTCATGGGGGTCGATAGGTTATCCACAGTGATGTCACTCATGGGGAGGGTCGATAGGTTATCCACAGTGATGTCACTCATGGGGAGGGTCGATAGGTTATCCACAGTGATGTCACTCATGGGGAGGGTCAATAGGTTATCCACGGTGATGTCACCCTGCGAAGGGCGTCGGTTATCCACAGTGATGTCACTCATGGGGGTCGATAGGTTATCCACAGTGATGTCACTCATGGGGAGGGTCGATAGGTTATCCACAGTGATGTCACTCATGGGGAAGGTCGATAGGTTATCCACAGTGATGTCACTCATGGGGAGGGTCGATAGGTTATCCACAGTGATGTCACTCATGGGGAGGGTCGATAGGTTATCCACAGTGATGTCACTCATGGGGAGGGTCGATGGGTTATCCACAACCGATTAATCCATAATGACATTCGCTGTCCGTTATTTTAATTATCGATTTTATGGATTAGTTGTTCACTTTTGTTGTTCAGGATGTCTTCAGAATGTATTTATAACTGTTTATACACACACACACACACACAGACGGACATTTTGTGGCATTCGTTGCACTGTTCGTTTTAGCTTGTTATCTGGGTAACGTCCTGTGCAGGCCATATCTGTAATAATCTACGAGCAGTCATATCGTGTTGTAATGCGTAGCTGTCGTTATTATGCTTTACGAGTAGCGTTCGCAACGTGCTATATCACCGAGTCCCACTTTACATACGTGTTATGAGAAGCTGTACTGGTGATGTAATGCGCTATAAGCGCTGCTTACAGTATAATCCATTCTTTTAGCGATTTATGAGCCAGTGATAAAATAATTACATGTGTTTATAACGAAGTGTTCCTTCAATTCCTTATGAATATATTTTCTATGTAGTCTTTATACATGTGGCCTTCAGAGAACGTGGATCATGTCAGGGAAATCGTGATTCATTTGGGGTTTTTAGGTTAATCACAGTGTTGGCCAATCGCGATATGTGATCACGTTGCTAGTGGTGTGCTAGTGTATTTCTGTAGTAACGTTATAATGCTAGCGTTGTAGCTGTTTGGGTCCTTGCGGCGCATTGAACTTGCCTCAGAAGTTGG
>CM022752.1:6218761-6223761 GCA_012411365.1 Ameiurus melas | reverse complement strand
GTAAAATCAGATAAACGTTTTACCCAAGTTAAACTAATCTTCCTTTTTTTCTCTCTCTCTTTTTAAAATAGTTTTTTGTTTTTGTTGTTGGCGCATAGTGATGATGCGTTTTCCCCCCAGACCTGAACGACTGAATGCCCCTTTCTGTCTTGCCGTCCCTTTTTTCCCTTTTTTTTTTTTTTTTTTTTGCTGAGGTCACTTTCTCCTCATTCTTTATTTCTGGGAAACGTAATTAGGGTCTGGCGGCCGGCTCGAGGCGAGGCGGAGATTCCTCACAGGAGACGGCCATTTTCTTTTTCTTTTTTTATGACAGTGATTCCAGTAAAGTCCTGGCTCAGACCTGGATAATGGCTTTCATTACGGCAGAATGATAACGTGCCAGCTAATGCTACGCTTGCCAAGTTAGCGCTCGCTAAAACCTTCCACATTCTCACTAACACCGTAACACACACACACACACACACACAAACAGAGAAAAGGTTCTCCTGTCTGACAGAAACAACCCTCGTCAAAATGTCTTCCTGTTAATTCGCCTTGTTAAAGCAAGCTGTAAATTATTATCGGCTTACCAGCCGTATGAAATATTTTTGCTGAGTCATGTTCTCTCCGCGAAATTCTTACTCTTATATCTCACTACCTTTTCCTGAAATCTTTCTTGCTAATTAAGCTACTATCACACGCTTCAGTGTCAGTAACGTCAGTAACAGCTCTGTAGTACTTTCCGCTGCACTTCACTGAGTCTCTCAGCATGATGCTCTTGGAATGCTAAGCTAGCTTCCTGCTTGATTAGCTTCCATTAAAAGTGACCCACTGCGCAATTCCACTCAAACACACTCCTGACTGGTTACGATAGTTCCTGCTCAATTTGGATTGGGATTTTAATCAAAAGTAATCTATCGTATAGAACTTTCATCAGTCTTTTCTAGGCTAAAATTCTCTATCTACTTCTGAGGAAAATGTTCTCCAGTTTTGCCAAGATCGCTTTTAATGATGCATTTTGGAATCTCGCTAGGCCAGCTTTCAGTAAAACATAGAACTTAGGTTCTCTGTTCTGTTCTCCAGCCTGGTCTTCATCTGCTTCTCTGTTCTCCATACTGCTCTCTGTCCTGTTCTTCATCTGGTTCTCTGTGATGTTCTCCATCCTGTTCTTCATCTGGTTCTCTGTGATGTTCTCCATTCTGTTCTTCATCTGGTTCTCTGTGATGTTCTCCATCCTGTTCTTCATCTGGTTCTCTGTGATGTTCTCCATTCTGTTCTTCATCTGGTTCTCTGTGATGTTCTCCATCCTGTTCTCTGTGCTGTTCTCCATGTCTCTTATGTTCAGCACACCAGCTGCAGTTTGATTAATAATTAATGACGTGCGTCTAGACGGTAAATTAGTTGTGAAAATATTTAGTTTTTGCTAAGCGAAGCCAAAACTAAAGCGAAGTGCCGAGAGACCGAGCGATGGAAGAAAAGCGCTTTTAGCGTTTACTGTAACCGGCGGCGAGGGTGACGTACCGTTAAATGAGATTCTTGAGATTGGGTAATGATGTAATGAGGATAAACTACCTCACACACACACACACACACACACACACACACACACACACACACACACACACACACGGTATCTGAGTGTTATTTCGCCTCCAGCTAAACCTGTCCTGTTAAATCAGAACATCTTATTAACATTCACTGTCGTTAATGTTAACCAAAATGGTGAGTCCCTGGAGTGGGAATGAAGTGATGGACAGAATACCTCTCTTTTCTTCATTTTTTCCCCTTCTGTTTGTCACAGTCAATTAATTTGTCCCGAGCTCGCCCTCTGAAACAGGAAATGAGGTCACAGTGGGGATGTTCTCACAGTTTCGGACGTGCAGGGATGCTGAATGCAATTTCTCAGATATCTCTCTCTCTCTCTCTCTCTCGCGCTCACTCGCTCTCGACCCGTCTCACCCCGTCTTTATTTTTAGGCCTGTTTTTTACTAAAAGAAAACTCCAACCAGCTCCTAATTGTTTTCAGACGCCCTCCCCCCCATCTCTCCATTTCAGCCCAGTTTAGAAATGCACTCTTTTTTCCATTCCTCTGCACAAACCCACATATTTGAAAGTTTTGCCCCCCCCCCAAAAAAAACCCCCCGCAGATCAGAGATAAATTAAAATGAAAGCTTAGCACAGGGCTGAACCCGAAATAATTCCTCGCTCCCTTTGTAGTGCACGAAAGTATTCTGTTTGATGCTATTTATGCCCCCCGAAAAATATATAATCTTACTGCAGTAAATCAATGTCAAAATAATGTCCAAAAATAATTGCTCCTTTTACTCTTCTTTGCGGTTGAGTCATCAGATTGAGGCGGTAGCTGTTCGTATTAAAAAGGACGTTTGGGATAAATGTTTCAGTTCTCGTTTCAGTTTTTTAGTTTATGCTAACATTTTTAGCTAGTTACATAATAAAAAACGTTTAACTATGTAAATTCGTAAGAGCCATCCGGCTGGTGTGTAAAGTTCTGATTGGTTACGGTTATGGTAAGGGCGGAGCTTGTGCTCCGTGATTTGATTTATTCTTGTTTTCTTGTGTTCTGAATTTTTGTTTCCAAAGCTACATGAGAACTTATTGAATAGCAGCTTATCCCGTTTTTTGCTAAATGATTTATCTTTGATTATGAATACATCATGAGTTGGGTATTTTGGTTCTTGTTCCAGACCGAAGCCTCCTCCACCCGAAGGTGCCAAGTCCAACCCTTCAAAGCGGCACAGGGATCGGCTAAACATGGAGTTGGACAAGCTGACCAGTCTGCTGCCCTTCTCTGAGGACGTTCGCTCCCGGCTGGACAAACTGTCCGTCCTCAGGCTCAGCGTCGGATACCTGAAGGTCAAGAGCTTCTTCAATGGTGAGTCAATTGAGGCAGTGATTCAGAAGATTTTTTTCAACTTCCTTTTTTGTTTTTTTTTTTTTTTTTTAAAAAAAATTATTATTTTTGGGGAAAAAGAACAAAAACGCCCCCAAAAAAAAAAAAAAAAAAAGACACCCCCAAAAAATTAATGTGGTTTTTTTTTTTTTTTTTAAAAAAAAGGGAAAGGGCAAAATTAAATAAAAAAAAAAATTTTTTTTTTTGATAAAAATATTTTTTTAAAAAAAAAAAACAAAAGCACGCGGCGTTCTCCTTTTTTTTTATATTTGCCCCCCCCCACATATAAAAAACAAAACCCCCCCTCCCCCACCACCAGTTACAGTCATTTCTATATATGTTGCTTTATTTTATTAATATTTAACGTTAATAATATTTACATTCAAATTGAATCAAAACATTTCAAGATTTTATTTTCCACATTTTATTGTTGGTGTGACATTTAATTTATCCTTTGTTTATTTTATCCATTAGTGTGACACTTGAACTTCTCTACCACTCGTAGGTTTTTGCAAACTATCTTTGCAAAAAGATTTTTTTGTTGTAAATTATATTGTAAATAAATTTTAAATAAAATCCACCGATGATCGCTAACGTGATATTTGCGATTAACCAAATTGATTAATTTTAAAATATCTCATTTGAATATGTTTTTATACATTTAACAAAAAATATATACATAATATTATATAAACATTTTTCAAACTTTCTTACAGACCCCCTGCAATTATATCACTGACCCCATTGTGTTAATCTCGTCTCGGGCAGTAATTAAATTAAAATAGCCGTCGCTAACAGTAGTGTCCTGCTGTCTGCGGTTTGGAATTTCACACCACACGTGGCGTCTTAATGGAGTCTTCCTGTTAGCCGAGCCTGCGTTGTAAACGCCTTTCTAGCGAATACCTTCTCCTGTTTCCTCACACACACACATACACACAGCTCATGTGGATGCAGGACTGTGGGTCAGCAGTGTAGCACAAGCATCGTACTGCTCTCAGACAGTCAAAACACACTATACTGCTCTCAGCCAATCAGAACACACTGTACAGCATGGAGTTGGACAACATCCACACACCGTACTGCTCTCAGCCAATCCGAACACACCGTACTGCTCTCAGCCAATCCGAACACACCGTACTGCTCTCAGCCAATCCGAACACACCGTACTGCTCTCAGCCAATCCGAACACACCGTACTGCTCTCAGCCAATCCGAACACACCGTACTGCTCTCAGCCAATCAGAACACACCGTACTGCTCTCAGCCAATCAGAACACACTGTACAGCATGGAGTTGGACAACATCCACACACCGTACTGCTCTCAGCCAATCCGAACACACTGTACTGCTCTCAGCCAGTCAGAACACACCGCATTGCTCTCAGCCAGTCAGAGCCAGTCAGAACACACCGTACTGCTCTCAGCCAGTCAGAGCCAGTCAGAACACACCGTACTGCTCTCAGCCAGTCAGAGCCAGTCAGAACACACCGTACTGCTCTCAGCCAGTCAGAACACACCGTACTGCTCTCAGCCAGTCAGAGCCAGTCAGAACACACCGTACTGCTCTCAGCCAGTCAGAACACACCGTACTGCTCTCAGCCAGTCAGAACACACCGTACTGCTCTCAGCCAGTCAGAACACACCGTACTGCTCTCAGCCAGTCAGAACACACCGTACTTCTCAGCCAATCAGAGCCAGTCAGAAAACACCGTACTGCTCTCAGCCAGTCAGAGCCAGTCAGAACACACCGTACTGCTCTCAGCCAGTCAGAACACACTGTACTGCTCTCAGCCAGTCAGAACACACCGTACTGCTCTCAGCCAGTCAGAACACACCGTACTGCTCTCAGCCAGTCAGAACACACCGTACTGCTCTCAGCCAGTCAGAACACACCGTACTGCTCTCAGCCAATCAGAGCCAGTCAGAAAACACCGTACTGCTCTCAGCCAGTCAGAGCCAATCAGAACACACCGTACTGCTCTCAGCCAGTCAGAGCCAATCAGAACACACCGTACTGCTCTCAGCCAGTCAGAGCCAGTCAGAACACACCGTACTGCTCTCAGCCAGTCAGAGCCAGTCAGAACACACCGTACTGCTCTCAGCCAGTCAGAA
>CM022752.1:6198761-6213761 GCA_012411365.1 Ameiurus melas | reverse complement strand
GTGTGTGTGTTTCTGTGAGTGTGTGTGTGAGTGTGTTTGTCTGTGTCTGTGTGTTTGTGTGTCTCCGTGTGTGTGTGTGTGTGTGTGTGTGTGTTTGTCTGTGTCTGTGTGCTTCTGTCTGTCTGTCTGTGTGTGTGTGTTTGTCTGTTTCTGTGTGTGTTTGTCTGTGTCTGTGTGTCTCTGTGTCTGTGTGTCTCTGTGTCTGTGTGTCTCTGTGTCTGTGTGTCTCTGTGTCTGTGTGTCTCCGTGTGTGTGTGTGTGTGTGTGTGTGTTTGTCTGTGTGTGTGTGTTTCTGTTTGTGTCTGTGTTTCTGTGAGTGTGTGTGTGTGTGTGTTTCTGAGTGTGTGTGTGTTTGTGTGTGTGTGAGAGAGAGAGAGAGAGAGAGAGAGAGAAAACAGAAAGGCAGACCGAGACAGACAGTGAAATGGTCGCCTCTCGTCTTGCTCTGCATTTTGAAATTGTGTCTGATTCATGTGTTTGTGGCCGAGGCTAATTTCACAACGCTAGCTCCAAGTATTCTCTTCAAAATTTAAATCCCAACTGCCGGCTGATGATGTCATAAAGAGTCTTACAGCAGACATCCAATCAGCAGCCTGGCTTCAACTCACAGTAACTCTGCGTTACAGTGACCGGTGACCAGTCACTCCTGTCCATTAGTAGTCTGTCTCTTGTGGGCGTGTACTGTTGTTGGATGTGGGCGTGGCCTGTACAGCATTTGTTTTTTGTTTTATTTTAAGTTCTGATGAGAAACAGTTGCAGCGATATATCACTAATTAATTCATAAACACGAATTAATTAAGGCATGATCAGTGTGAAAATCTGCTGTGATTTACATTACATTAACATGTCCCACTCTTTGTGTGTATATATATGTCTCTCTCTACATCTGTCTCACTCACCTCTGTGTGTGTGTGTGTGTGTATATATATCTGTCTCTGCATCTGTCTCTCTCTCTCTCTCTGTGTATATATATTTGTCTCTATATCACTCTGTGTGTATATATACTGTATATATGTCTCTCTGCATCTGTCTCACTCTCTGTATATATGTCTCTCTACATCTGTCTCACTTTCTCTCTCTATATATATATCTGTCTATCTCTCTCTCTGTGTGTGTATATATATGTCTCTCTGCATCTGTCTCACTCTCTCTGTATATATGTCTCTCTACATCTGTCTCACTTTCTCTCTCTCTATATATATATATATATATATCTGTCTATCTCTCTCTGTGTGTGTATATATATATATATATATATGTCTCTCTGCATCTGTCTCACTCTCTCTGTATATAGGTCTCTACATCTGTCTCAGTTTCTGTCTGTGTATTTATATATATCTGTCTCTCTCTGTGTGTGTGTGTGTGTGTATATATATATATATATATATCTGTCTCTGCATCTGTCTCAATGTCTCTTATTATTTCTCAATCTTTTTTTCAGTCTCTCTGTCTTTCCCTCTCTGTCGCTGTTTTTTCTCTCTCTTTGTCTCTTTCTGTTATTCTCTCAGATTGTCTCTGTTTTCAAGTTCAAGTTCGTTGTGACCCCCCCCTCCCTCTCTCTCTCGCTCTCATCACCTATCTACTTGATCCATCACACGACCTATGAGTCATCCACACCTGGCTTTAGTTGCCACGGTAACTCCATGGCGACAGCCCGGCAACAGAACAGAGGAGGGTTAGCGTTAAAGGAGACATGAGGACACCAGGACAGTGAGGCTTTCAACCAGGTTCCCATGGAGACAGAAGGAGAGAAAGTTCTAAGAGTGGCGTGCACATATACACGTCACATCTGTCGCTCATGGCGTGTGGCATATAAATTGCGGTGTATCGTACAACCGATTACGTACACGTTACGGCGAGTTAGGCGAAGCCGCGGCGAGACACGAGAGAAAAAATTCTCAATAAAGGGTGTGAACGAGTGAAAAGGAAGAAGGGGGGAAGAATGGGCCAGAACAATATCAGCATTGTAAGAGGAGAGAGATAGAGGGAGGGGGAGAGAGAGAGAAAGGGCGAGAGAGGTTTGTTTTGGCCTCCGCCACCATTTCCTGTCTGTTCTGACATGTGAGGTCGTATCACACCGGCCTCTGTTTCACGCTCTTTCTTAAGAATTCTCTTTCTCTCTCTCTTCTCTCTCTCTCTCTCTCGCTCTCTGAAACGTTTTTTTTCTGTAGATGAGGGTCTTGTTTGGGGGCGAGGGGGAGGGGAACAACACACACAGGAAGAGATAGACTCTATTTCCTGTTGGCAGCAGTGCGTCCCTGCGGAGTGTAATTTTGGTTTGCGTGTGTTTGTTAAACGTGCTGTTGTGTATTGTGCAGTATTTGTGTAGATGTATAAATGTGTGTGAGTGTGTGTGTGTGTGTGTTTTCTTGGCAGCGGTGTGTCTCAGGGGAGCCGGGGTTTGCGTGAGAGCAGAGCTCCAGATCTGTCAGTAAGAGGGGGACTGCTCAAGGTCTGGCAGAGTGCAGCTGTGTGTGTGTGTGTGTGTGTGTGTGTGTGGAAGGAGTACTGCACCACCCCGTCTGACCATGACAGTCATGAGTTGTGTGTAAAGGTCTCTCTCTCTCTGTCTCTCTCCCCTCTCTCAGTCATATACACACACACACACACACTCTCTCCTTCTGCTACACACCTAGTATCAAAGTCTTTGTAAATTTAATAGTGAGATTTTCATTTTTCCATATGTATAAATAAGCGGTGTGTGTATTAAAAGCCTAAGTGACCTTGGATCAGAAGCGACATTTGATCTGTCTAAATCCACATTGTGCCAAATAGAATAGACCTTTCGAAGAGGTGTGTGCGTGCATGCGTGCGTGTCCATTTTCTTGAATGGACCCTGCTCTTTTGGATGTAGACTTTGTAGTAGAGTCCAATGTATTACACCTTACACACACACACACACAAACACACACACATGAAATGCTGCAGTCTCAGTGAAACTATTTATGTATCGCCATGATGACATTCTGACATTCAAACATTCCACACCATGACGAACATCATGCCATCATCAAACACCAACACACACCGATAGTCACCGTCAAACACCAACACACAGCAACATTCACCATCAAACACCAACACACACCGACATTCACCATCAAACACCAACACACACCATCAAACACCAACACACACCAACATTCACCATCAAACACCAACACACACCATCAAACACCAACACACACCAACATTCACCATCAAACACCAACACACACCATCAAACACCAACACACACCAACATTCACAGTCAAACACCAACATTCACAGTCAAACACCAACACACACCAACATTCACCATCAAACACCAACACACACCATCAAACACCAACACACACTGACATTCACAATCAAACACCAACACACACCAACATTCACCGTCAAACACCAACACACACTGACATTCACCATCAAACACCAACACACACCATCAAACACCAACACACACTGACATTCACAATCAAACACCAACACACACCAACATTCACCATCAAACACCAACACACACTGACATTCACAAACACCAACATTCACAGTCAAACACCAACATTCACAGTCAAACACCAACACACACCGACATTCACCATCAAACACCATCAAACACCAACACACACCGACATTCACCATCAAACACCATCAAACACCAACACACACCGACATTCACCATCAAACACCAACACACACCGACATTCACCATCAAACACCAACACGCACCAACATTCACCATCAAACACCAACACACACCAATAGTCACCGTCAAACACCAACACACAGCAACATTCACCATCAAACACCAACACACACCATCAAACACCAACACACACCAACATTCACCATCAAACACCAACACACACCATCAAACACCAACACACACCAACATTCACCATCAAACACCAACACACACCATCAAACACCAACACACACCAACATTCACCATCAAACATCAACACACACCATCAAACACCAACACACACCAACATTCACCATCAAACACCAACACACACCATCAAACACCAACACACACTGACATTCACAATCAAACACCAACACACACCAACATTCACCATCAAACACCAACACACACTGACATTCACCATCAAACACCAACACACACCATCAAACACCAACACACACTGACATTCACAATCAAACACCAACACACACCAACATTCACCATCAAACACCAACACACACTGACATTCACAAACACCAACATTCACAGTCAAACACCAACATTCACAGTCAAACACCAACACACACCGACATTCACCATCAAACACCATCAAACACCAACACACACAACATTCACCATCAAACACCAACACACACCGACATTCACCATCAAACACCAACACGCACCAACATTCACCATCAAACACCAACACACACCAACATTCACAGTCAAACACCAACACACACCAACATTCACCATCAAACACCAACACACACCGACATTCACCATCAAACACCAACACACACCATCAAACACCAACACACACCAACATTCACCATCAAACACCAACACACACCATCAAACACCAACACACACCAACACACACCATCAAACACCAACACACACCATCAAACACCAACACACACCAACATTCACCATCAAACACCAACACACACCATCAAACACCAACACACACTGACATTCACAATCAAACACCAACACACACCAACATTCACCGTCAAACACCAACACACACTGACATTCACCATCAAACACCAACACACACCATCAAACACCAACACACACTGACATTCACAATCAAACACCAACACACACCAACATTCACCATCAAACACCAACACACACTGACATTCACAAACACCAACATTCACAGTCAAACACCAACATTCACAGTCAAACACCAACACACACCGACATTCACCATCAAACACCATCAAACACCAACACACACCGACATTCACCATCAAACACCAACACACATCAACACACACCAACATTCACCATCAAACACCAACACACACTGACATTCACAAACACCAACATTCACAGTCAAACACCAACACACACCGACATTCACCATCAAACACCAACACACACCGACATTCACCATCAAACACCAACACACACCGACATTCACCATCAAACACCAACACGCACCAACATTCACAGTCAAACACCAACACACACCAACATTCACAGTCAAACACCAACACACACCAACATTCACCATCAAACACCAACACACACCATCAAACACCAACACACACCAACATTCACCATCAAACACCAACACACACCATCAAACACCAACACACACCAACATTCACCATCAAACACCAACACACACCATCAAACACCAACACACACCAACATTCACCATCAAACACCAACACACACCATCAAACACCAACACACACCAACATTCACCATCAAACACCAACATTCACAATCAAACACCAACACACACCATCAAACACCAACACACACCAACATTCACCATCAAACACCAACACACACCATCAAACACCAACACACACCAACATTCACCATCAAACACCAACACACACCATCAAACACCAACACACACCAACATTCACCATCAAACACCAACACACACCATCAAACACCAACACACACCAACATTCACCATCAAACACCAACACACACCATCAAACACCAACACACACCAACATTCACCATCAAACATCAACACACACCATCAAACACCAACACACACCGACATTCACCATCAAACACCAACATTCACAATCAAACACCAACACACACCAACATTCACCATCAAACACCAACACACACCAACACACACCGACATTCACCATCAAACACCAACATTCACAATCAAACACCAACACACACCGACATTCACAATCAAACACCAACACACACCATCAAACACCAACACACACCAACATTCACCATCAAACACCAACACACACCATCAAACACCAACACACACCAACATTCACCATCAAACACCAACACACACCATCAAACACCAACACACACCGACATTCAGCAATAGAGTCGAGCACACTAAACACACAGGTCAGTGAAATGATTGCATTAATCACAGGGCTGTAAACACTGTGCTGCAGTTGGGAGGAAACACGATTCTGGTTAAAGGGTAATTTCTGTTCTCTGTGAGAGGAGACGAGGAGACGGTGAGTAAGATCAGCTTCCTGTTTAGTGTTGTATTTTTATCATCACTAAATATCACCACCGTGTTTCTCAACATCACTTTATTAATCAGCGTTTCCACTCAGCTCCTCTCAGTGTGAGGTAAAGACTAACATGTCCTCGGTGTTAGGTTCTGCACTAGAACGCTCAGGAACACTGCTGGTGCAACGCTTGTTCATTTCTCACTCAGAGCTGAATTCAAGAATTTCAAACTTTATTCTATTTTAAATCAAAACCAAAGATGAAGTGAAAAACTGAAAGAGCTATAATATGTGATGCAGCATCCAGGCTGATACTAATTACTGCTACTCCTTTTACTTAATTCTGCCATAACATCTCACTATTCATTTAAAACATTGAAGTAAAATTCACTTTAATTAAACAACATACGCACGCACACACCAGCGTTCATCACTGAATTATTCATTGTTGGAAGGCAACACAATTAATACGTTAATAATGATAATAATGTAATAATTAATTAACAATAATAATGTAGCACATGACCTGGTTTTAGTAGCAAATTATTTACAAATAAAACAAATGGAAAATACTATTTAAATCACGATGAAGTAAAAGCAAAGTATGAAATAGAAGTAAATTAGAAATGTAAATAATTATGAAAATGATATTTTGAAGAACTGAGCATAATTGTGTATATATATAAATTACAATGTGAATAAAATGTGTTTATACAGTATCTCACAAAAGTGACTACACCCCTCACATTTTTGTAAATATTTGATGATATCTTTTCATGTGACAACACTGAAGAAATGACACTTTGCTACAATGTAAAGTAGGGGTGTACTCACTTTTGTTGCCAGCGGTTTAGACATTAATGTCTGTGTGTTGAGTTATTTTGAGGGACAGTAAATGTACACTGTTACACAAGCTGTACACTCACTACTTTACATTGTAGCAAAGTGTCATTTCCCTGTGTCGTCTCATGAAAAGATATCATCACATATTTACACAAATGTGAGGGGTGAGAGACTGTGTATTTTTATATATATATATATATATATATATATATATATATATATATATATATATATATATAAACATCTAGCTGTAAGTAAATGTTTTGTTTATTCATTTGAATGTAAATATTTAATGCAGTGTAATGGAGTATGAGGGAGAAATGCTCTGGCTTTTGGGTTTCAGTGTAAATGGTGTAAAAGAAACCAGCAAACCCCAAACCAAAACCTAACCTCAGCCCACTGTCTACACACACACACACACACACTGACACACACTCTCACTGAGAGTTAGTGCCACGTGTTAGAATTTGCATGCAGTCTGTACCACTGCAACACTGTATATGTGTGTGTATGTGTGTTTGTGTGTGTGTAGCTGTAGTAGGTAAGGGTTAACTCCTCAGGTTAGTGTATGTAGATGTAGGTGTGTGTGTGTGTGTGTGTGTGTGTGTGTTGTGTGTGTGTGTACACTCAGACCCCCACACCCAGGTTTAACTGCAGTAGGTAAGGGTTAACTCCTCAGGGTAGTGTATGTAAGTGTAGGGGTGTATGACTGTGTGTGTGTGTGTGTGTGTGTGTGTGTGTGCAGCAAGTTACACAACTGGGCCATTGTTGCAGCGCGGGCCTGTGGGTGCAGCTTTCTGACGTGTCTGATCGACTTTTATCTACAGCACGAGTATGTAAACAGGAAGAAAGAGAGTCAGGGAGAGACAGAGAAACAAACAGAAAGAGAGAAGGCCGAAATAAGAGAAAAAGATAGAGAAAGACAGAGAGAGCTACACATGAACAGAGAGTGTTAGAGAGATACACACAGACAGAAAGATAAAGAGTAAGACAGAGAGAGAGAAAGAGAATAATGAACAGTATAAAACAAAGGTGCCCAAACTTTTTCCTATGAAGGACCAAAAATCAAACTTGATTGAGGGCCGAGAGTAAACGTTGCATTATACCAAACTGTATTATGTGAAAATTAAGGTTGCCATGGTTCTCCTCATTTATGATTTCATAATATTTACAAATAAATAAATAAATAGGAAACATTAACCTGTAATCTGCTTAACTAATGCAGTTTCATAGTTCAATGAAACTTCTAGTATAATGAAAACATAGAACAGTCCTATTTATAGTACAACATGTTCAATGCCTAATACAACTATTCAAGCTACAGTGTCTTGCGAAAGTATTCGGCCCCCTTGAACTTTTCAACCTTTTGCGACATTTCAGGCTTCAAACATAAAGATATAAAATTTTAATTTTTTGTGAAGAATCACCAACAAGTGGGACACAATTGTGAAGTGGAACAAAATCTATTGGATATTTTAAACTTTTTTTAGCAAATAAAAAACTGAAAAGTGGGGCGTGCAAAATTATTCGGCCCCCTTGCGTTAATACTTTGTAGAGCCACCTTTTGCTGCGATTACAGCTGCAAGTCGCTTGGGGTATGTCTCTATCAGTTTTGCACATCCAGAGACTGAAATTCTTGCCCATTCTTCCTTGCAAAACAGCTCGAGCTCAGTGAGGTTGGATGGAGAGCGTTTGTGAACAGCAGTTTTCAGCTCTTTCCACAGATTCTCGATTGGATTCAGGTCTGGACTTTGACTTGGCCATTCTAACACCTGGATACGTTTATTTGGGAACCATTCCTTTGTAGATTTTGCTGTACGTTTGGGATCATTGTCTTGTTGGAAGATAAATCCGTCCCAGTTTCAGGTCTGATCCAGAATGGTCCTGTATTTGGCTGCATCCATCTTCCCCTCAATTTTACCCATCTTCCCTGTCCCTGCTGAAGAAAAGCAGGGCCAAACCATGATGCTGCCACCACCATGTTTGACAGTGGGGATGGTGTGTTGAGGGTGATGAGCTGTGTTGCTTTTACGCCAAACATATCGTTTTGCATTGTGGGCAAAAAGTTCGATTTTGGTTTCATCTGACCAGAGCACCTTCTTCCACATGTTTGGTGTGTCTCCCAGGTGGCTTGTGGCAAACTTTAGACGAGACTTTTTATGGAGATCTTTGAGAAATGGCTTTCTTCTTGCCACTCTTCCGTAAAGGCCAGATTTGTGCAGTGTACGACTGATTGTTGTCCTATGGACAGACTCTCCCACCTCAGCTGTAGTTCTCTGCAGTTCATCCAGAGTGATCATGGGCCTCTTGGCTGCATCTCTGATCAGTCTTCTCCTTGTTTGAGCTGAAAGTTTAGAGGGACGGCCAGGTCTTGGTAGATTTGTAGTGGTCTGATACTCCTTCCATTTCAAAATTATCACTTGCACAGTGCTCCTTGGGATGTTTAAAGCTTGGGAGATCTTTTTGTATCCAAATCCGGCTTTAAATTTCTCCACAACAGTATTACAGACCTGCCTGGTGTGTTCCTTGGTCTTCATGATGCTCTCTGTGCTTTCAACAGAACCCTGAGACTATCACAGAGCAGGTGCATTTATACAGAGACTTGATTACACACAGGTGGATTCTATTTATCACCATCAGTCATTTAGGACAACATTGGATCATTCAGAGATCCTCGCTGAACTTCTGGAGTGAGTTTGCTGCACTGAAAGTAAACGGGCCGAATAATTTTGCACGCACCACTTTTCAGTTTTTTATTTGCTAAAAAAGTTTAAAATATCCAATAGATTTCGTTCCACTTCACAATTGTGTCCCACTTGTTGGTGATTCTTCACAAAAAATTAAAATTTTATATCTTTATGTTTGAAGCCTGAAATGTGGCAAAAGGTTGAAAAGTTCAAGGGGGCCGAATACTTTCGCAAGGCCTCTAATGACCTCTAATGAGAGACGTGAAGCTTTTCCAAATTGGGCTGCAGCTGACTTACTGACAAAGTCAGGATATTATGTAGGTTAGAGTCAGTTAGTTTGCTTCTCAGTTTATACTTGTTCAAGGTACTCAGGTACCTTCTCTTTCATCATACCTGCCTCTCTAAGACAGGGAAAATGGACTAGATTTCCTGGATGTGGGGATGAGAGAGAGAGAGAGAGAGGAACAGTGTGAGACTGGGGGTGAAAGAAAAGAAAAGCAGGCATGTAAAAACAGAAGGAGGCAAATAGTATAAATGACTGACAAAACAAGGAAATTAATCCGTGATCATTTAAGAGAACTATGACACAAATTTTATCAGCTTGATTAACAAAAAATACCAAAGCTGACACCAGTGGATTTAAATGCAAACTAAATATAAGTATTGGGAATAATAATAACTGCACATAAAACTATTGTGAATGTTGTAATTGTGAATGTTACCTGCTGAGAGATGTCTTCTGAGCAGCAGTAGTTTTTGTTTGAAGGCTCTGACATGATCAAAAAGCTGGGTGATAATCTGGTCTTTTCCCTGGAGCTGAACATTTAAAACATTTAGCAGCTCTGACGTCCACCAGGAAGGTCAGGTCAGGAAGGGATTTCTTATCCAAGGGGAACTTCACATCACCATATTGCGCATCCATCTCATCCAACAGTATCTTGAACCGCCGGTGAGAGAGCGCCTTGGAGCGTATATCATTCGCAATTTTGACGACGTCGTGCATCACATCCACAAGCCCGATGGATTTGGCACATAGCTGTTCTTGGTGTAAAATACAGGAAATCTGATAGCTGGTCCATGTGGCACATTCTTGAGCTGATGAAGGACGTAGCAGCGCGCTCTGCTCAGATCGAAGTTTAGCAAGCAGCTCGTTAGCCTTCTGTTTTCACACCTCGCCACTGTACTTTGAGAAAGCTGGCATGGCACATATGGCCTTCTCACATATGGCATGGCAGGCCAAATCAAAAGTCACCACGGGCCAACTTTGGCCTGCGGGCCCTAGTTTGGCATCTCCTGGTATAAAAGAACAGAAGATTCAGATTTACAGAGAGAACTGAAGGCAGGACCGCAACAGCGCCGACCTGCAGAGTGAGAGTAGTACTACACCTCTCTCTCCCTCTCTCTCTTTCTCCCGTTCTGTCTTCCCTCACTCGTCCTTTCTTTTGTTTGATAAAAATAAATTACTAATAATATTTTTCACTTGCCTCGTTCTCTGTTTCTCAAACACTCTTGTGACATGTCTGTGCTGACTGTATACACACACACACACACACACACACACACAGGCTTTCTCACACACAGAGTGTAGACGTGATGACCTGCAGAGATTGCGCTTCACGCACTGCCTCACTGTCTCGCATTCCTGCAGTCACGGGAGCACGTCGCTTCATCAGTCTCGCGCCTGGTTTTGTAAACGTTGAATAAATCTTTGATCCTAATCTGAAGTTTGTACTTCACAAACGTTCGGTTTATAGCCACGCCCACTTTAGAACTTTATAGGCTGGTTTGAGAACGACTGTTTTTAGCTGCTGTAATCTAGATTCCACAACATTAAATGTAACTATAAATGGATAAAAACTATGATGTGTTATTCATTAAGTACAAATTGAACGGTGTCATGGTTACAACATGCACCAGATTTTTTTTTTCATACTGGGACAAAAACAAAACTGATTTATTTATTTTTTTCCCATCCACCTTTCCTGAAAACACCACCATCCTTCAGTTTATGGTGTGTGTGTGTGTGTGTGTGTGTGTGTGTGTGTATGTGTGTGTCATTGTAATACGAAGCTCCAAATGTGTGTCTGTGGGTTCATGTTTCAATATTTAAATCACTGACTTCCTTGTTCCGTGTTTACTTTCTCTTCCTTCCTCACCCCTTTTGTGTTTGTGTGTGTGTAGTGTGTGTGTGTGTGTGTGTGTGTGTTCCCACGATGTCCTGTGTCGCTACACACAAAAGACTTTGATCAGTTTATATTAACCTTCAATATATAGCCATAGCAACAATCACATAACCCATTGATGTGTGTATTGTGTGTGTAGTGTGTGTATAGTGTTGTGTGGCTGTACGATAAAACATATCACAAACAGTGTGTTTCTGTGTGGTTTACTAATAAATCGTCTTACTGTTTTTATGAAATGCGTTTGTAAAGTCTGCAGAACACACACTGAGTACCATTAACACACTCTGATTAACATTAACACACACTGATTAACATTAACACACACTGATTAACGTTAACACACACTGATTAACATTAACACACACTGATTAACGTTAACACACACTGAGTACCATTAACACACACTGAGTACCATTAACACACTCTGATTAACATTAACACACACTGATTAACATTAACACACACTGATTAACGTTAACACACACTGATTAACATTAACACACACTGATTAACGTTAACACACACTGATTAACGTTAACACACACTGATTAACATTAACACACACTGATTAACGTTAACACACACTGATTAACATTAACACACACTGATTAACGTTAACACACACTGATTAACGTTAACACACACTGATTAACATTAACACACACTGATTAACGTTAACACACACTGATTAACGTTAACACACACTGAGTACCATTAACACACTCTGATTAACGTTAACACACACTGATTAACATTAACACACACTGATTAACGTTAACACACACTGAGTACCATTAACACACACTGATTAACGTTAACACACACTGATTAACATTAACACACACTGATTAACGTTAACACACACTGAGTACCATTAACACACACTGATTAACGTTAACACACACTGATTAACATTAACACACACTGATGGTTAACGCACACACTGATTAAACATTAACACACACTGATTAACGTCACACTGATTAACGTTAACACACATAATTAACAATTAATACACCGACACACTGATTAACGCATTAACACACACTGATTAACGTTAACACACACTGAGTACCATTAACACACACTGATTAACGCATAATAACACATTGATTAACGTAATACATAACAATTGAGTACCATTAACACACTCTGATTAACGTTAACACACACTGATTAACGTTAACACACACTGATTAACGTTAACACACACTGAGTACCATTAACACACACTGATTAACGTTAACACACACTGATTAACGTTAACACACACTGAGTACCATTAACACACTCTGATTAACGTTAACACACACTGATTAACGTTAACACACACTGATTAACGTTAACACACACTGAGTACCATTAACACACACTGATTAACGTTAACACACACTGAGTACCATTAACACACACTGATTAACGTTAACACACACTGATTAACGTTAACAAACTCTGAGTAACGTTAACACACACTGATTAACGTTAACACACTCTGATTAACGTTAACACACTCTGATTAACGTTAACACACTCTGATTACGTTAACCACACACGATTAACGTTACACACTGAGTACCATTAACACACACTGATTAACGTACACACACTGATTAACGTCACACAACTAGTACCATTAACACACTCTGATTAACGTTAACACACTTGATTAACGTTAACACACACTGATTAACGTACAACACACTGAGTACCATTAACACACACTGATTAACGCTAACACCCACTGAGTACCATTAACACACACTGATTAACGTTAACACACACTGATTAACGTTAACAAACTCTGAGTAACGTTACACACACTGATTAACGTTAACAACACTCGATTAACGGTACACACTCTGATTAACGTTAACAAACTCTGAGTAACGTTAACACACACTGAGTACCATTAACACACTCTGATTAACATTAACACACACTGATTAACGCTACACACACTGATTAACGTAACACAACTGATTAACGCAAAAAACTCTGAGTAACGTTAACACCACTGAGTACCATTAACACACCTGATTAACATTAACACACCTATTAACGTTAACACACACTGATTAACGTTAACACACACTGAGTACCATTAACACACACGATTAACGTTAACACACTGATTAACGTTAACACACACTGAGTACCATTAACACACTCTGATTAACGTTAACACACCGATTAACGTTAACACACACTGATTAACGACACACACTGATTAACGTTAACACACATGAGTACCATTAACACACACTGATTAACGTTAACACACACTGAGTACCATTAACACACACTGATTAACGTTAACACACACTGATTAACGTACACACACTGAGTACCATTAACACACTCTGATTAACGTTAACACCCTGATTAACATTAACACACACTGATTAACGTTAAAAAACTCTGAGTAACGTTCACACACACTGATTAACGTTAACACACTCTGATTAACATTAACATACACTGATTAACGTTAACACACACTGATTAACGTTAACACACACTGATTAACATTAACACACTCTGATTAACGTTAACACACACTGATTAACGTTAACACACACTGATTAACGTTAACACACACTGATTAACATTAACACACTCTGATTAACGTTAACACACACTGATTAACGTTAACACACACTGATTAACGTTAACACACACTGAGTACCATTAACACACACTGATTAACGTTAACACACACTGAGTACCATTAACACACACTGATTAACGTTAACACACACTGATTAACGTTAACACACACTGAGTACCATTAACACACTCTGATTAACGTTAACACTCTGATTAACGTTAACACACACTGATTAACGTTAACACACTCTGATTAACGTTAACACTCTGATTAACGTTAACACACACTGATTAACGTTAACAAACTCTGAGTAACGTTAACACACACTGATTAACGTTAACACACCTGATTAACATTAACATACACTGATTAACGCACACACACTGATTAACGTTAACACACATGATTAACATTAACACCCAAAATAACATTAACACACACTGATTAACATTAACACACACTGATTAACGTTAACACACACTGAGTAACATTAACACACACTGATTAACATTAACACACACTGATT
>CM022752.1:5963761-6193761 GCA_012411365.1 Ameiurus melas | reverse complement strand
AAAGGAGAAAACATGCACCAGAGAAAAAGGGAGGGAGTAAAATCCAAAATTATGGATGGAAAGACAGAAAACAATAGAACATGAGAACGGGAGAGAAAGTGATAAAGAGAGAAAGAAAGAAGAAAAAGAGTGATAGAGAGAGACAGACAGAGAGTGAGACGGAGGGATGTTTAGATGTGTGTGTGGAGAGGGGATGACAAGGGCTGATTCATTACAGTTACCAAATCAGATTCCTGTCCAAACTGACACACACACACACACACACACACACACACACACCCCTGCATGCCGTGGCTCGTCCCTCTGTGTGTGTCATGTTGGTGTTAGATTATAATTACTGCCTCAGCATTATGACTGACTGCAGGGTAAACTTACCACACATACACACACTCATACACACACTCGTACATACTCATATACACACACACACTAATACACACACTCACTCACACACACTCATACACACACTCACACACACACACACACACTCGTACATACTCATATACACACACACACTCACTCATACACACACTCACTCACACACACACATACACACACACACACACTCATATACTCAGACACGCACACTCACATTCACACACACGCACACACATTCACACACACACAAACACACTCATATACACGCACACACTCACACACACACACATTCACACACACTCATACACAAACACACTCATATACACTCATACACAAACACACACACACAAACACACTCATATACACGCCACACACACACACACACACACACATACAAAAAAACACACTCATACACCAAAACACACTCATATATACATTCATACACAAACACACCTATATACACTCATACATTACTCACACACACAAACACAATCATATATACGAACACACTCACACACACACACATTCACACACACTCATACATACATACTCATACACACACTCATACACACACACATTCACACACACATTCAACACACGCACACACACTCATACACACACACTCATATACACTCATACACATTCACACACACGCACACTCATACACACACACACATTCACACACACTCATACACACACACAAACACACTCATATACACTCACACATTCACACATGCACACATATTCACAAACACACTCATACACACACACACTCATATACACTCATACACATTCACACACACGCACACTCATACACACTCATATACACGCACACACTCACGCACACACACATTCACACACACTCACACACACACTCATATACACGCACACTCACGCACACACACATTTACACACACTCATACACACACACAAACACACTCATATACACTCACACATTCACACACACGCACACTCATACACATTTACACACACTCATACACACACACTCATATACACTCATACACATTCACGCACACTCATACACATTCACACACACTCATACACACACATTCACACAGACGGACACACGCATGTACACACATACACTCTTACACACACACACACATATTCATACACACATGGACATGCGCACACACACCGATGCGCACACACACACACACACTCACGTGTGGGTGGAATGTAAACAGTGAGATTTCTCTTTTTGTCACAGCAGCTCATCACAGTCCCTCACAGGTCTCTCTCTCTCTCTCTCTCTCACTCTCCCTGATCAGTAATGAGATTCTAGAACCCTAATGAGAATTCTGAAATATGTGCGCGAGAGATGTAAAATGCCGCTTTGTAATTGGCTGACAGCAGGAAGTGACATCATAACACACACACGGAGGTTCTCTCTCTGAGCCACACACATTTAGAAGTTGACACAGAGACCACAAACTCTCATCATTCCACTTTACCACAAGTCCAGACCTGTGCTACACACAGAGAGAGAGCTCACTTCTGCCTTTCAGTGTGTGTGTGTGTGTGTGTGTGTGTGTGTGTGTGTGTTGTGTGTGTGTGTGTGTGACTATTGAGTGAGCCTGCAATCTGAATGTAGTGCTCATGTTAAACACAGTCGCTGTGTGGGTATGATTGAAAGGAGGCAGCAATAAAAGTTTGTCTCTCTCTCTCTCTCTCTCTCTCTCTCTCTCTCACACACACACACACACACACGAACACCAGCATTAAACAGCCTGAGGTGTGTTCTTAATCCTTCACACACACACACACACACACACACACACACACACACACACACACACACACGTGTTGTTAGAAGTTTCTCACTATATGTAACAAAAATATTATCACCTGGGCCTCAACACATACATACAAGAACATCCCTCTCTTTCTCTCTCTCTCTCTCACACACACACACTCTCTTTCTCTCTCTCTCTCTCTCTCTCACACACACACACACACTCTCTCTCTCTCTCTCACACACACACAGTGGAGTTACTGGAAATTAACCTGAGATAGAACAAAGTGTATTACTCATCAACAAGAGAGAAAAATATCTCATACTTCTCCTTCTGTGCTCTCACTTCTGCCTTCAGACACGTGTGTGTGTGTGTGTGTGTGTGTGTGTGTGGACATGCTTCTTTGTGCAATGTGTTTTCAAAAAAACTGCTGTTGTTTTTAAAATGGCTAGAAGAGGGATTAGATGATAGGGATTAGCATTAGGGGTTAGTGAGTAAAATTTAGGGATTAGGGTTTAATGTGTAGGGATTAGGGTGTAGGGGTTAGGGTTTAGAGTGTAAGGTTTAGTGTGTAGTACCCCGCCTTGTGCCCGATGCTTCCTGGGATAGGCTCCAGGTTCCCCGCGACCCTGATGAAGGAGTAAGCGGTAGAAGATGGATGAATGGATGGTTTAGTGTGTAGTGATTAGGGATGGGTGATTCAGGTTTAGTGTGTAGGGATTAGAGGTTTAGGGGTTAGTGATTAGGGTTTAGTGTGTAGGGATTAGGGGTTAGTGTGTAGGGAATAGGGGTTAGTGAATCGGGTTTAGTGTCTAGGCATTAGGGATTCGTGTGTGGGATTCGGGATTAGGAGTTAATGATTCTGGTTTAGTGTGTAGGGAGTAGAGATTAGTGTGTAGGGATTGTGGGTTAGTGATTCGGGTTTAGTGTGTAGGGATTAGGGTTAGTGATTCGGGTTTAGTGTGTAGGGATTAGGGTTAGTGATTCGGGTTTAGTGTGTAGAGATTAGGGTTAGTGATTCGGGTTTAGCGTGTAGGGATTAGGGTTAGTATGTAGGGATTAGGGTTAGTGATTCGGGTTTAGTGTGTAGGGATTAGGGTTAGTGATTCGGGTTTAGTGTGTAGGGATTAGGGTTAGTGATTCGGGTTTAGTGTGTAGGGATTAGGGTTAGTATGTAGGGATTAGGGTTAGTGGTTCGGGTTTAGTGTGTAGGGATTAGGGTTAGTGATTCGGGTTTAGTGTGTAGGGATTAGGGTTATTGTGTAGGGATTAGGGTTAGTGATTCGGGTTTAGTGTGTAGGTATTAGGGTTATTGTGTAGGGATTAGGGTTAGTGATTCGGGTTTAGTGTGTAGGTATTAGGGTTATTGTGTAGGGATTAGGGTTAGTGATTCGGGTTTAGTGTGTAGGGATTAGGGTTATTGTGTAGGGATTAGGGTTAGTGATTCGGGTTTAGTTTGTAGGGATTAGGGTTAGTGATTCGGGTTTAGTGTGTAGGGATTAGGGTTATTGTGTAGGGATTAGGGTTAGTGATTCGGGTTTAGTGTGTAGGTATTAGGGTTATTGTGTAGGGATTAGGGTTAGTGAATCGGGTTTAGTGTGTAGGTATTAGGGTTATTGTGTAGGTATTAGGGTTAGGGATTCGGGTTTAGTGTGTAGGGATTAGGGTTATTGTGTAGGTATTAGGGTTAGTGATTCGGGTTTAGTGTGTAGGGATTAGGGTTATTGTGTAGGGATTAGGGTTAGTGATTCGGGTTTAGTGTGTAGGGATTAGGGTTATTGTGTAGGGATTAGGGTTAGTGATTCGGGTTTAGTGTGTAGGGATTAGGGTTATTGTGTAGGGATTAGGGTTAGTGATTCGGGTTTAGTGTGTAGGGATTAGGGTTATTGTGTAGGGATTAGGGTTAGTGATTCGGGTTTAGTTTGTAGGGATTAGGGTTAGTGATTCGGGTTTAGTGTGTAGGGATTAGGGTTATTGTGTAGGGATTAGGGTTAGTGATTCGGGTTTAGTGTGTAGGTATTAGGGTTATTGTGTAGGGATTAGGGTTAGTGATTCGGGTTTAGTTTGTAGGGATTAGGGTTATTGTGTTTTTGGTTTACTGTGTAGGGATTGGGAAAGGATTTTGATTGAATTCAGTATTCATGATTCTGAGCATCTGAAATGATGAATTTAATAATAATACTCCCACACATTAACCCACACATTAACCCTGTCCTCTGTCTGTGTTTGCCTTGTTTAGCCACGATGAAGAAGGCAGCGGGCGGAGCTAATGGCTGGCAAGTGGGGACCCTGGGAGCAAACGGACAGAAGGCCAGCAGCCTGGACGGAGTGAGCTTCTCCGAGGGGGAGTTACTGCTGCAGGTACACAAACACACGACAAACACACACACACACACACACACACACACACACACACACACACACTCAGTGTGGTACAGAAACAAATCCCTGATCTTAGTTTTTTGTCAAGAACCAAACAAGGATGTGTGGGCGGAGCTATAAATTATGCAGGGCATTGATTGGTCAAACGCTTTCATATACACAATTGCCTTTCTGTGTCTTTCTTGTCTCTCTCTCTGTCTCTCTCTCTTTGCTCTGTCTGTCATTCTCTCTGTCTCTCTCTTTGCTCTGTCTGTCCTTCTCTCTGTCTCTCTCTTTGCATGACTCATATTCTCTCACTTTTTGTTGTCACAATCAACACCTTAACAAAGGCCCTGCTAATTATGAGCCCTCTTCCTCTGACACACTTTGATACCCCCATCAGAATTATTCCTTTGGTGCTTTTTTTTCATGCACGATTGTAAATCATGGTGTGTGTGTGTGTGTGTGTGTGTGTGTGTGTATGTGTGTGTGTGTGTGTGTGTGTGTGTGTTTCAGGCTCTGACTGGATTTGTGATGGTTATAACGGCTGAAGGTTATGTGTTCTACTCCTCACCTACCATACAGGACTATCTGGGATTTCATCAGGTCAGAACACTCACACACACTCACACACACACACACACTCACACACACTCACACACACACACACACACACACACACACACACGCGCGCGCGCGGAGGCTAATTCTTACTAATACTAGTTCACTAACATTCGCACATTATGTTCAACTAATAATTAGATACAATGGTATTAAACCTAAATAAACTGAGGATTGTGTGTGTGTAAGTGTTTGGATAAGTGTGTCTGTGTGTGTGTAAGTGTTACAGCTAATCTCTCATCAGTGTCGGATTGTGAAAGCATGCTGATTGCAACACAGTCATGCTTTGTGTGTGTGTGTGTGTGTGTGTGTGTGTGTTTTGATGATTGCAATAGCAGAGGCATGCTTGGTTCTGTTCCGCGTTCAAAACACAGAACCCTCTACATTATATTTATGGAGAACCAGAAAGACTTGTCTGAGAGAGAGAGAGAGAGAGAGAGGCAGAGAGAGACAGGTGTAATTCACAGTTATGTACAAAAGCACAAAGTTCACGTCAGTTGAAATGTCCTCACCTGCATTCATGCACGTGCACACACACACACACACACACACACACACATTCACATATGTCTTCATGGCATAATGCAACAATCCAGTCGGACTCGCTCACCGTGTTGAGTACTCTGTTCTCATTCACACTCGTAAGTAGTTTACATTAAAGTCTTAAAATCAAAAGAAAAAAGAACTTTCAAAATAAGGAGGAAAGTAAAGTCATGCAAGAAAAAAGGGGCGGTCTCAAAATGAAATATAAATGAGGAAAGTCTAAAAATCAAAGAAAATGTGGACTAACGTCTCAAAATAAATGTAAACATATATATACTAAGTGAAGTCGTACTTAAAGTCTTTACTTAAAGTTTTTTGTTTTTAAAATCACAGACGGTGAAACGGGAAACGATCTAGTGAGAGAGTTAGACAGGTGAAACTGTTATCAGGACTAGAGGGAGCCGAAGTATTACAGATCAAAGTGAAAGTTATTTAATACACATGAAAATATTTGTCATGCTGTAATGAAATATCCAGCATTGTGTGTGTGTGTGTGTGTGTGTGTGTGTGTGTGTAGTCGGACGTGGTGCACCAGAGTGTGTTCGAGCTGATCCACACTGATGACCGTGCCATGTTCAGGAGACAGCTGCACTTCGCCCTGAAACCCACACAGGGTGAGCTCACTGACGATGCTGATGGTACGTACCACACACACACACTCACTCATACATACATACATTCACACGCATTCACAGACACACACACACACTCACTCATACATACATACATTCACACGCATTCACAGACACACACACACACTCACTCATACATACATACATAAACACACACGCACAGACACATACACACACACATACACTCACTGACACACACACACACCAACACATAGACACATTTGTCTTTACTACCTTCTGCACCTGTAGCAACATCAGTAACCAAAATGAAACCTTTACTTTTTCTTACTTTCTTTCTTTCTTTTTTTTAAAGTAAAACCTACATATTAAAAAAAAACAATTTAGAAAATATTGTGTTAAAAAATATTCGAGTGGGGACCAGCCACAACATCAAACCTGTCTTACATTCCTGTCCTTGTGGGGACATTCTTTCCAATCCGAGATATAAAAGCATGTATGAACTTGTCTTCCGATTCATTTGCATGGTGTTATGAGACTCAGCCACGAGGGGGCGACGTTGTGTCCTTGTCTGATGCATAGATGTGTGTGTGAGAGAGATAGAGAGAGAGAGAGAGAGAGAGAGAGAGAGTGTTAGTGTAAAAGCTATATAACGGCACATGATAATAATCTAGAGGGAGTGTTTACTACAGATGGAGCTATTTATCAGCTCATAGAGCATGAATACTGACAAACAGGGCCAACAAAGCTCTGTGTGTGTGTGTGTGTGTGTGTGTGTGTGTGTGTGTGTGTGTGTGTGTGTGTTGTCGGAGAGCCGTTAGCGTGTCTGGCTGTCATTACTGAACACGTCTGGAATGTATGCAGAGGAACGTGTGTGTGTGTGCACAGTTCAGCAGTTCATTCATACACAGAAATAAACACATTAGCATCTGTGACGTCATCAGCGTCGTACTGTATTCACTTCAATACATGTTTAGATTTCTTTGTTTTGTTTTAATCCAGAATGACTTACAGACAGGATAATAATGACTTCCATGCACACAGCTGAGCTGGGGTTAAAACTCTCAACCTTCTAGTCATGAATACAGGACCTTAAAGTACCTCTGAAATGAAAATTTCTTTGAAAAGTTTTTTTAATTGTTATGGACACCAATATGATACTGTGTCTAAATAATAAATAAATAACACGTTTGGATGTATTCTCTGGTCAATCTGTTCCGCGGCTTCGTTTTCATTTTTATAATAATGCACATCGCCGTCATTGTCTTTTTTCTGTAGGCCTCCAGAAGACGAGCGACATCACCACCGCCATCATAAATTACAACCCTCAGCAGCTGCCACCAGAGAACTCATCCTTCCTGGAGAGGAGCTTCTGCTGCCGCTTTCGCTGCCTCCTCGACAACTCCTCCGGCTTCCTGGTAACCACACACACACGTTAAATGCCTACACAAATACAGCTGGGGTTTGTGTCCAGAAGTCGGGACCCACCACCAAGAACAAAAAAATTACCTTGGCTGTGTTTTATTTCCCTACCTCAGGCCCTGAACTTCCACGGACGACTGAAGTATCTTCATGGCCAAAATAAGATGGGAGAGGATGGCACTATGGCACATCCTCAGCTGGCTCTGTTTGTCATAGCTACACCCCTCCAGCCGCCCTCTATCTTGGAAATCCGGAGCAAGACATTTCTCTTCCAGACCAAACACAAGCTGGACTTTACACCTATGGGCATTGACACCAGGTGACCTCACAGGGTTACAGCTGCAATTTAAACTTGATTTTTTTGGTGATTCTGAAACATAATACAGTATATGGACAACAGGAGGAGCTCTTGCACTTCTAATACAGTATATTGACAGCAGGGGGACCTTTTGCACTCTTCTAATACAGTGTATTTACAGCAGGGGGAGCTCTTGTGCTTCTAATACAGTGTATTGACAGCAGGGGGCGCTCTTGCACTTCTAAAAACATATATTGTCAGCAGGGGGCGCTCTTGCACTTCTAATACATATATTGACAGCAGGGGGCGCTCTTGCACTTCTAATACATATATTGACAGCAGGGGGCGCTCTTGCACTTCTAATACATATATTGACAGCAGGGGGAGCTTTTGCACTTCTAATACAGAATATCGACTGCATGGGGAGCTCGTGCATTCTTCTAATACAGTACATTGACAGCAGGAGGAGCGCTTGCCCTTTTCTAATGCAGTATCTTGACGGCAGGGGGAGCTCTTGCACCCTTCTAATTCAATATATAATTATCCAATTGAGGATTCATTAGTTGAGTTAATATGTCGAGCATTGTAATAACGTAGCGTGTATGTCTCCTGTCACGCAGGGGAAAGGTGGTGCTAGGTTACAGTGAGATCGAGCTGTGCATGAGAGGTTCTGGTTATCAGTTCATCCACGCTGCAGATATGATGTACTGTGCCGACAACCACGTGAGAAGTGAGTTATAGCACAAGCAAACTGTATGTCTTGTAAAAATCCAAGCTATAGCATGTACAACTGTTAGTTACTTTGTTGTAAGTGTACTAGTTTTTATGACATCCATAACATAAATTTTTACAAAATTACATATGTTTAACCGCTGTTGACCCGAAAACAATGATGACAGGAATTTGCATAATCACATTAGCAGTAACTGAAGAAATAAAAGATTTTTCCTGGTGCTCAATTCGTTTCTTCTTCCTTCAGTGATTAAAACTGGCGAGAGTGGTTTCACAGTCTTCCGGCTCCTGACGAAGGCAGGAATTTGGGTCTGGGTGCAGGCCAATGCCAGGCTTGTCTATAAGGGCGGACGACCAGACTTCATTGTGGCACGACAGAGAGCTTTAACGTGAGACTCGCAATTTGTTTTCATCCAAACAGATCTTGGGGTGGGATTGGTTTGATGGCATGTGGAAGTGGCACCAACCCGTCTGTATCTTGCTTGTTCTCTGTTCTTTCCTTTACCCCCTTTCAATTCTCCAACTTTCCAGTAACGAAGAAGGCGAAGAGCATCTCCGTCAGAGGAAGCTGCAGCTGCCATTCAGCTTTGCCACCGGAGAAGCCGTACTGTATGAGACAACCCCTTCTCCAGACATGACTAACATCTCTACCCAAATCAAAGGGGGTAAGATCAGTAAACCTGCCACGCTGCCTCCAAGCTCACTGTTGAGCTCCATGCTGAAGCAGGATGAATCCGTCTACCAGGCCAACGGCAATCCCAACGCTCAGTTCTGCCTGGAAAAGGCATTCCGTGACAGCCACGCCCTTCTTAACGTCCCTGGAAAGTCCTGGGCAGGAGGAGAAAGGAGCACTGTGGGCATCAAGGAGGAGTCAACAGTGCAGGACATGATTGACAGCTTGCAGCAGATCATAGGGGACAGCAGCATGTGCGGCAACCTGGAAGAGCTAACAATCGACCAGGAGGAACTTAAGGAATGGGAGAATGCTCTGCTGAGAATGAACAACCTGAGCAGTACTGAGATGCCTGTTGAGCTTAACGACATCCTAACCAACGACATCTTCTCATACGTGGAGGACGTGCTGTTTAAGGAGTGCAGCCCCAAAATGAGCGACCAACTTCCAGAGTGTCTGTCCGAGCTGCAGCTGCAGGGAGACCTTAACGAACTTTTGGGTATTTCAGAGGGCCTCGAAACAGCTGACCCAGGCAGAGGGATGACGAAGCTTCCTCACATTGGACCAGAGATGGCTCTGGGGCAACAGGCAAATCCTGTGGAACCATTTGTGGAACTATGTGAAAGTATGGCATTTGAACCTTCATTTTCTGGACAGCAGAACCAGGCCAGGCTCATGCAGCAGACAGCAACAACCCAACAGAACCAAGCAGAGTTCGGACTGCAAGTTCAGAATCATATCCAGAGCGGAAACCTGGGCTATTCAGACAAAGCTCAACATGTGGGCTTTCACAACCATAATTCTGTCCCGTTCAATCAGGCGATCCGGCCGAGCAGTCAGTGGGCAGGGCCCCAGGCCCCCACCAGCAAGAATATTTCACTTTCCCAAAACGTCATGTTAAACCCTGCACCAGGGGCCTGCCTCAAAGGACAGTTTCCTCTCAGCAATCAGAGCATAGACAATCAGAGACTTGCCACATGGCAGCAATCCCAGCCTCCTGTTCAACAGGGCCGTCCCACATTACCCAAAGTTCCCAACCTCCAGAATATCCCAAATGGTCATCATCATGTCCAACCAGTTCCACTCCCCAGGTTAATGCTACAGTCTAACTTTGGCTCAGGGTCCCATCCTCAACCTAATGTAATTGGTAATACAGTTTATGGCCAGCAGGGGGGGCGCGTGCACCCAGCGGATGCTGTGTTTGGACAGCAGGGGGAACACTTACAGACGTCTAATGCAGTATATGGACAGCAGAGGGAGCTCTTGAACCCATCCAATGTTGTGTTTGGGCAGCAGGAGGAGCTGATGGAGACATCAAATTCAGCTTATAACCAGCAGGGGGAGCTGTTAAACACCCTGACACCTGCACTGGTCAGCAGTTGCATGTTCGAGAGAGCACTTCAGGCCCCCGTGAACGGCTTGCACTATGGTTCAGCTGGACAGGACCGGGTTATCTCGTCCTGCCAGAAGACAAAAGAGTTTACGGCCCAGAATTCAGTACAGGGCTCGTACGTCTTTCAAAACAGACCCGCGGAGATCATATTGAACAACGTGGGTGTGATACCGGACAGCGCCGTCACCTGCCATCTGCAGCAGCAGTTCCTCACCTGCAATAGTCAGACACAGGTAACATTGAAGCCTTTGTGAAATTTATTTTTACCATACGACCATTTACCGGTCACGAAACCGATTTGTCTGATTTGTCTCCTACAGATCGTAAACCGTCCGGTCAAGGAGAACGGACCCTTCCAATTCGCCCCTGTGACAGGGGAGACGCCATGCTTCACCAGCAACCCCCAGAATGACAGTTTTTAGAAAGGAAAAATTCCTGTCCAGCGCAGCTATCTTTTGTCAATGGAGAAAGGAAGGAGGGACGTCCCTGTGAAGATACCGTACACGCTTCTTCGTATTCAGACTCTCCCTTTGGTTTATTGCAGCTGAAATACGTCAACGAGATCGAAGGCGGAGGGCTGGAATTGTCGTGGTAGTACCGTCAGACAAGACTACGTGTGAAACCCTGCATGTTTGCTCACACACACTCGTTTATATAATCATTTGTTCGCTTATTTCTGTGTTTGTTTGTTTGCTCACCCCCCGCCCAAAGAAGTTCAGAAGGACAGAAAAGTGAACTTGTTTTTTCCTTTTTGTGCATTTCTTTGTTTTGTTTTTTTTCTTTCTTTCTTTCTTTCTTGAATTGTGTGTGTGTGTGGCGGGGGGTAAGAGAGGAGCTGCTCAGAGCTCAGTTATGAAGTATGCAGTAGAAAATGGAAGCTTTTCTTCGCGGGGATGAAATTCTGGGGTGGGGAGGGGGGGCCATTTTAAGAGACGTACACTCGGTTTTCTGTTTGTTTAGAAAGAGTAGAGTCATGGAAAAAGGGAAAAGCCTCATACTGCTCATGTGTTGTCTTTCGGATTTCTCCCAATGCACTTCAGAACCGAAGGTGAGATCAACACCTGTAAAAATGACCGATTGTAAAATATATTTTTTTTTGCTAAAAAGACTGAAAGAAAAAAACAAAAGACATTGTGAGCTGCATCCAAAGACGTAGCACTATGATAGAGTTCAGATCGAATTTAACCTGCAGCTGTGTTACGTTAGGCGCCGTCTAATTTATATAACTCCCACAATGCTGCGGATCTGTAGGGGGGCCAAAACTACTGCCTGACTGACCGTGAAAGCTGAAGCATAAATGTCTTTCCAGCTTTCCTTCCTTTTTTTTTTTTTTCCCGTAGTCGGGGAATGCCGCACCCCAAAACCATCATCCAGTTAACCAATGACACTATGATACGGAGAGAAACACCTCGCCTGAGAGAACGCACAGATTTTAACTGGATGTTTGGTGTATTTTTTTATTTTATTTTATCAGGAACATCAAAGAAACATAAAAACACGTAACCAGGATTTTCAGCGCGCGTCGAAATCATCACGTATTATTACAGTATGGTAATCACGATAGAGGACTTCGTATATGTATACACAATCAGCTTTTTACATTTTTTTTATTTTAAACATGCTTTTTTTTTTTTTAATATGTTGTTATGTGCATTTAATCAAATGTTATTGAGCCATTTTGGTGTCTTCTTGTACCTATAATCATAATTAATGCTCTTTACAAAGTGCTAGCTCGCTGACTTCTGGTTAATCGCAGGAGTCGGTCAGGTAGTCGGTGGCGAGCGCTGGTGTGGTGTGATACGAGTGAAAATACTTCGCTGAAGTGTCGAACCTCAAACTCAAACGCACAGAAGTCAGGCCGCAAGCCAGCCTGTCGGCATTTCTTTTCTTCTTCTTCGCTTCGTTTCGACTCTGCAGACTTTTATCAGAGCCGATTGCATATTTACTAATTCCCATCCCATGTTGGAGAACTGTCCTTCGTGCCTTATTCTTCTCCAACACGTTCGCCTTTTGATACGACTATATATTGTTAATATAGCATTATAGAACATATACGTGTTACCAAATCTACCAACTAGGAATGCTTTCGTACCTCAATCTCAAGGAAATATGACTGATTGCAGACATGGAGCGCTTTACTTCTCTTCCCACTAGTCTATTCTACTTCTCTTCACCAGTTTTTTTTGCACAGCGGAGATGTGTGTGAGATGCGGATTACTTCTCCAGGCCAGTTCAAAGGCATTGTGCCCAGGATACAGCATAGAAGAACGTTGTTCATTTTCATTAAAAAAAAAAAACAAAAAAGCTGTCGACGACTCATCGTACACTATGGGGCGTATGCGAAATAAGTGTCTAGAATTCCTCTGTTCTTCCATCGTAAGCATGAACTGACCTGAGTTAGAACATGGCGTCAATGCAGAATCAAACAGCACCATCATTTTTACTGACGGAGACGTCATTGGCATATGCAAAGGGGCAGTGCGAAAACCAATCATTTTTGGTCTTTTTTTTACCTGCTTAATATGCCAGTATACAATACAAATATTAAGACCCATTTCCCCTCAAGACACGCCCATTGGATCCTCCCACACCCCCTCAACCCAAATCAGTATAGTTCAAGTTTTGTTGTTGTTTTTTTTAAACTGAACTAAAAAACCTCAGTTATGATTGGTGCAGCTTTCAGAAGCGAGTGCCCCCCATATTTAGTCAGCTAGGTGGCTAAGCCATCGTCAGGTTTGTTTAGATTTGGCGGATGAAGGAAACACAGAACTCCTTTCGACTCATAACCTTTAAGATTTTTCATGGGCACTTTATGACTGCAGTGTCGCTCTGATCTTGGATTACATTTTGTTGGACCCTCTGCAAAGGTTGCCCTTAAGGTTTCAAAACTGTAATCAGGAAGTAGAGTTAAGTCCTCTGTGAAACCTTCTCGCAGAGATGGTGTCGCGATCAGACACCCCTACAGAGTGATCGGATCTCTGTGCAAAGGTTAGATTAGAGATGAGATTTTGCAGACTTTCTGTAGAGGTGGTTTTCGATCAGATTTCTTCGTGAAAATCATATTGAGATCACATCTGTAGATTAGATCAGTTTGTAGACCGTATAGATAGTGGTGAGATTCAAGATCAGATCTCCCTGCAGAGTGGGTATCGAGATCAGATACCCCTACCTAGTCTGTATTGAAATCCGATAACCCTGCAGAAATGGTATCAAGATCGGAACTCATTTCCAAGTGAGTATCAAGATCAGATATCCCTGCAGAGATGGTGTTGATCTGATCACTCTGCAGAGTGGTTATCAAGGTCAGAGAGACCTGCAGAGTTGTTATTAAGATAAGATAGACTTGCAAAGTGTGTACTGGGATCAGATAGATCTGCAGAGATGATGTTGAGTTCGGTTAGACCTACAGAGTTGTTATTGAGATCAGTTAGACCTGCAAAGTGGGTATTGGGATCAGATAGACCTGCAGAGATGGTGTTGGGATCCGATAGATGTGCAGAATGGATATTATGTTTGGGTAGACATGCAGAGATGTTACCGAGTTCAGATAGACCTTCAGAGTTCTTATCGGGATCAGATCCACCTATGGAGGTCGGGTAGACCTGCAGAGATGGTGTCGAGATCAGATAGATCTGCAGAAGTTGTATCAAAATCAAATCTCCTTGCACAGATGGTATCACGTTTGAATCTTGCTGTAGAACATTACAGCCAGTCTACAAGGTAATCTTCTTCTGTCAAAGTTGGATTCGTGTGTAGTCACATGTAGAGCGTCACCTCTGAGAAACATCTGAAGTGTACACTCTGCAGTAGGGGATCAAGTGCACTTCCATCTTGATCGGATTCAGGACACGGCCGAGTCACAAACATGGGACTGGCTGGAGTTTCATTTCCACTAGTGTTGTTCAGAGCCATACAGTTCAAGGGTCAAGGGCGTGCTTTTAACTCAGATTCTTCCTTTTGCATGTTGTCTAAGTGCCTACAGAAATTCATGTCTGCTTCCCCTCCAATTTTCTATATTTTCTATTTCCCTGGCATAGATTAAGGTGATAAAAGAGGAGGTGGTTTTAACTCAGTGCCTTACTGATATTTCACAAGAACGTTTTGATATTTGAATGAGAGAAAAAAAAAAGAAGAAGAAGAATATTTTGATAAAGAAATCGTTTGTCTACGAATCCAGATGTTTAGAAATGGCTGATGGACAGGTGAAATGACAGCTGAAGGGGTGTGTTTTTGAGCTGGCTGTAATATTGTTACCAACGTTGTGCCATACTGCTCCACAGCTCCTTTTTAAATCGTACAGCAATACAGCTAGCGTTTATTTTTAAGCTACAGCATGTAACTTTTGGAGATTTGTGGTTGGCGTCCTTACAAAAGGACAGTTGAGGATCCAATCCAAATGACACCATTGAAATACCTAGCTAGGTTTCTCATTTAATGATTGGCTTCCGCTGTGACGTTTAATACTGCGTTTTATGAAATCGTTTCTTTTATAGAGAGCTAGTATCTAACTAACAAGGTAGCTAACTGCTTAGCTGTTTATGTTTAGCTATTCCAGTGACAACATCTCGGTGTAACACTAGCCAGCTAGCTATATTTAATGCGTACTTTGTGTACCAGTTACTTTGCTAGCTATTTAGGTTATTATTAATGTGTATGATGTCAGCCAATGAGATTGCATACCTGACATACCTGACATCTCCGCCATGGGTTTGCGATGACGTACAAGTCTGATACGCTTGCTTCAAACCTGATCCGAGACACTGTGAAAATTCAATCGTTTAACCGTGAACAGAACAGCCCCAAAAACGGCTTTGCCTTAAGGTCATCGCAGCATCCGGCAAAAAAGAAATCGCTAAATTTGACCGTTAAACGAATGAAATAATAATTGAAGCACTTGCTATTTCTGATGCTTTCCAGTGAGGACATTCATCTGTTTCATTTGAACTGCAGTATCAGTGTATGATTTATATTATTATTATTTTTTTTATTATTATTATTATTGTTGTTGTTGTTGTATGTTATTTGGTCATCTTTCTTGCGCTTCACAACCTTTTTATTGTGCTCACAAATATAGTATATACAATTTTTTTGTAAATTTCCCTGCACACCTTGTAAAATTTGTATACCTTTATTTCTTCTCCAATGATATTGTAGTATTTGTTCTTTTTTTTTGTATTAGCAAATGTCTTGTGTGTTTGCTGTTGCTGTGTCTATGAATATTTACATCTTTATATTATTACAAGCGTTTATTATAACGACCACACCGGTTTGTTAAAGTCTTGTTATTATTAGCACTCTTTTTCTAGCGAGGGTGCTGATGTTCAGTAGTCATGAGTACACTGCAGACACAAACCCTTTATCTGACCTGATAAATAATAAAACTTATGTGTATATATATATATATATAAAAACAGTAAATAAGTAATATCTAATTGAGGATTTGCGCTCAGTGTGTATTAAAGTGTTTAACGTGTTCCTACTGTAATTAATCGCGGTGACGTCATACGTCGTGTGGTGGCGTCACCATAGGAATAGGAAGTAAAAATTAATAGGAAGTAAAACCGAAGGAAATAGAAATGAAACTTAACTAAAAGTGGAAAGCGCTTCTTGAACTCAAGTAAAAACAAGAAGGCTTGAGTTTATTTTTTGAGGTCATGTGCTGCAGATACAATACAATTTCAAAATATTTAAAATATGTTTTAATGACCTGGAAAATTATAGTGCTGGTTGAGTGAGAGGAACAAAAGAAAACTTCATTAATAAACAGTTGTGCACTTTTTTTAAAGCATGTTGTGTTTAATGTGTTGTACATATACAGATTAATTGTGAACTCTCGCACGTGCAGGTGATGAAGCGCGCTGCCGCGTCAGTAGCACAGGCCGCGCGCTCGCTCTGTGATTGGACGGATTAATCTTCTGGCGCTCGCGCACTGTATCCAGGAGGAATTTTTTTTATTTATTTATATATTTTTTTCCTGCCTCGACTGTTTGGGGGTTTTTTTTTCCCCCTAAACATTTCGCGCGCCCTTGTTATTCTGTGTCGCGCGGTCAGCTTTGCGCGCGCTCGCGCCCTGTCCCAGATCTGAGGTGGTGCCCGGGTCGGGAGCGCGCGCTCGGGCCGTTCCCGTTTCCTGTCTCCTAGTTTTGCGGAGAGAATTAACGGAGAAACACCGGGGTTCAGTGGGTTGTTGGGGTTTTTGGGGTTTTTTGAACCTAATTGTGATATTATTGTGTGTTTCTGGTGTTGTTGGAACGGTGTGTTTATGAACTCGCCGCACGTGCGCACCTACTAATTAAACATTAAAAACGACGAGTTTTTTTCTTTTTTGCTAAAAAAGAATTTTTCAAATTTTTTTTCTTTTTTACAAATAGTTTTTGAAAGTGTGTGTGTGTGTGTGATGATGATTTTTGTACTGCACTGCAGACCGCATTAAATACTCGGGAGGGAATTAGGTGCGAGAAATGATCACAAATTGGTTTTACATTTTTTAAATAAAAAATTCCATTTTTATTTTTATTTGATTAGATTCATTTCTTTCTTTTTTCTTTTTTTTTTGCGCCAGTGGATTGTGCGAGTGTGATATTGTGTAGAAAATGTACGCAGGACGGAAAAGAAGAAAAGCCGCACAGAAAGCGTGAGTAGTATACATTCATTTATATCGGATTATTATAGAAACGAATTAAAGGCGAGGAAACGAATAGCGATAAATAAACACACACATACACGCCTGCAGATTGTGAACTTCTATTAGGCTGACTTTTATATGAATCTCATAAAGCATAAACATTTCAACACCTGATAGGCTATAAATTGTTCAACCATTTCCCGAATCAGTTATTAATCCTACACTCAATATAAACAAGGTACAGGTTATTAACGGTATTAAAAGTGTGTGAGATAAAGAAGAAGAAGTGTAGCTGTGAACATAAACCCATAGACTACAATCCTGACCAAACTTCAAAATTACACAGGGTTTATTCTAACCTATTTATGAACGAAATCCTTCACACTGTGTAATAAGACACTTTAGTAAACTCGAGGAGTTTTAAAGGATGTTTTATACTACTGTTCATCAAGGCTCTATTTGATGATGTTCATTTTAATCGATAAATATCGCGATTAAACATCGCAGTAGTTTTTCCTCTAATGTAAACCTTTATTATTAGCTATTATTCCCAGTTAGACACTGAACAGTAAGAGATTATATTCATATAGTAAAAAAAATATATTTCAAACAATTTATATATATATATATATATATATATATATATATATATATAATATATATATATATATATATATATGTGTGTGTGTGTGTGTGTGTGTGTGTGTAGGTTATTTAATTTCAGAATGAAATCTCTGACTGGCGCCATTTTAAGACGTTTGCTAGTTTTAGTGACTTAAACTCAGGATCGTAGGTTTATCTTTTGTTTCTCATTGTTTTCCACAACATTTCATGTTAGTTTCATTTACTTGAGCGTATATTTTGTTGCTTCGACTAAACGAATATTCTCGTATGGAAGTGAATTATTGTTCAATCAACTCGTATAAAAAAAAATCGATTTTTTTTTTGGAACGTTAATTAGCTTAAAGTGTCAAACTTTGACTCCCCACGACGGACATTTTATTTTAGTTTTTAATTTAATTTACTAGCTGTAGTGACCAAACCCGCTCAGGAAAGGTGCTAATAATGATAACTTTTTATTTGGTTTTATTTTTGACTCGCTAGCCTGCTGTGTAATTCTTCTGAGAGTGATACATCTAGATTTTAATCCCTTAGTATAAATTCTGGTTTATTTTAATCCCTTAGTATAAATTCTGATTTATTTTAATCCCTTAGTATAAATTCTGATTTATTTTAATCCTTTGGTATAGATTCTGTCAGGTATTAATATTTGTGCCCAGAACCTGTCAGAAAGCTAGCAGGCTCACAGTATTTACATGTAATATAGGTATTTAAAAAGTGCTCTATACTATGTTATGTTGAGTTATAAGTGTTTATAGTGAAAATAGACGGTTGCTGAAATGAAATGTTGATGTTTAACTGAGTAAAAGGACGGAGAGTGGGTGTATTACAGTGTAGAGCACACACGTTTCCGGTCATAGCGTTACACACTAACATGCTAACAGTTAGGCTAGTTCTGGGCTTAATGATCTGTTTTCATTTGGTGTTCTTCAAACCTCAATTCATAAGTGTTTATAAAATCCAAGTTTTCTTTTGTATGCTGAACTTTCACTTAAAGCTAGTGTGCTAGCAGGCGACCTTTATTCACGACCTTTTACTCAACTGTCATGTTTTTTGTTATGTTGTGAGTTATGAAATGATTTGGGGGTTTCTTCTCCATCACACCGTGGGATCTGAAAGCGATATTATAATCCTGAATCAGCCGGAAGCCTTCTGCACACCGTCATTAACATACCGTTATTAACACACCGTTATTAACACACCGTTATTGACACACTGTTATTAACACACCGTTATTAACACATATTAACACCCCGTGCGCGCGCCGCCGCGTTAAACACCGACCCCGTTTAAACACGAATCATAAACCAAGCGCGAGACTGAATCCGGTTTATTTCATACACAATAGCCTAAAGGTCATGAGGTGACAGCTGGGGAGAAAATATCATCATCATAATAGGCTAATAATAATAGTTAATATTAATAGTTGTAATTATTATTATTATTAGCCTATTGTTTATTTATTTGTTTGTTTGTTTGTTTATTTATAACGGGATTTGATTTCATCCAGCGCGTGAGCCCGGTGTTACAGTCTGTAAAACTGTAGAATATAGGGCTACTGTATAATAATCATGGTTATATTATTTTTTTAAAATGTCAATAGAAATTCATGTTTTGTTAGAGGATTCCTATTATTTTATATTTATTTATTTATTTTACGATTTATAGAGACAGACACACAAAAATTTTAATCCGGTCACTATCAAAAATGTCAAATATAGATATATAGACAGGAGAGATGGACGGACAGGCAGACAGACAGACAAGTCGACAGACAGACAGGTCGATGAACTGAAGGAAACATGTGTATGTATTTATGTGTATAGGTATTTGGCTGATGCTCTTATCCAGAGTGACTTGAAGTGTTTATCAGTAAATATATCCTGATACTGATTCACTCAGTCAACAGTGTGTGTGTGTGTGTGTGTGTGTGTGTGTGTGTGTGTGTGTGTGTGATTACAGTGTGAAGCAGCCTCCAGCTGTTGGAGTGAAGTCGAACCCCTCCAAACGTCATCGTGATCGTCTGAACTCGGAGCTGGACCGTCTCGCTCGCTTGTTACCGTTTCCTGATGACGTCACGTCAAGTCTAGACAAACTGTCCATCCTGCGTCTGAGCGTCAGCTTCCTGCGCAGCAAGAACTTCTTCTCCAGTCAGTGTGTGTGTGCGTGTGTGTGTGTGTGTGTGTGTGAAAGAGAGCGAGAGAGGGCAGTTGAGGACTCTGTACTGAAGTGTGTGTGTGTGTGTGTGTGTGTGTGTGTGTGTGTGTGTGTGTGCGCGCGCGCGCATTTTTTTTTACGTGTGTTGAACAGTGCAGCTGCATCCGACCAATCAATGTATAGATTGTGCATTTGAGCAACGAGCAGAACGAATATTTACTTCTTTCTTCCTGTTGTCTAATGATCTCTGTGATTACAGGCTCCACCCTTTTGTCCATCAGTATCCAATAGCATGGCTGCATAATGAATCATTAATTAGCAAAGGTTTTAATGTTTAATGTGACAGCAATGTTGTGCCAAAACACTACAGTACAGTACCAACTGTGCGTGTGTGTGTGTGCGCGTGTGTGTGTGTGCGCGCGCGCGCGTATGTGTGTATTCAGAACATGGACAAAACATTAATAATGAAAATCAGAAGCAGCTTAAAGTATTTAAAATGTGGGGAGTAATATTTATTTAACACGGCAGAGTTTAAAGTTACAACAGACCCAACAGTGTGCGGGTGTGTGAGCGTGTGGGTGTGTGTCTGATAGAGAGAGAGAGAGAGAGAGAGAGAGAGAGAGAGAGAGAGAGAGAGAGAGAGAGAGAGAGAGAGAAAGAAAGAAATTTAGGACACTGGAAAGAATAGACAAATTACTGCAATGACCTACAATCTCTGTCTGTCTGTCTGTCTGTCTGTCTCTACTCTTTCTACTCTTGCTGTCTTTATGCTAGCGAAATCATTAGCGTCCGTTATTGTCGGCTTTCGTGTTTTCCAGTTGCCTAGCAACAATGTTCTCAAACGATTGGTTACTTGAATAGAGAATATATTATTTGCTCACTTTCATGTCAAAAGTCCCATTTAAACACAACAGCAGATTTACAGCAGCGTCATCAGTATGACAATGAGACAACTGAACTCTCGTCACTGATTGGCTGAATGGAGTTACTTTCCATTGTGACATCATCAACACTAAAAGAGCTAATTAAAGAGACCTTATCATCTATCTATCTATCTATCTATCTATCTATCTATCTATCTATCTATCTATCTATCTATCTATCTATCTATCTATCTATCTATCTATCTATCTATCTATCTATTCTGTCTGTCTGTCTCTCTTTCTCTATCTATCTGTTTGGCTGTCCAAAAAATCTATATGCTCTACCTCTTATGAATAATTCATTAAGTATGCAAAATAGAAACAAAGATACAACGGGGGGGGAGAATAAAAACTTTTTTTTTTTAGTAATAAAGAAAGAGGGCAGAAAAGAAGAAGGGAGAAGAGGTGTGTGTGTGTGTGTGTGTGAGAGAGAGAGAGAGAGAGAGAGTGTGTGTGTAAGAGTAATGTGTGTACTGTTGTGATGTTTTGATCGTTTGTTGGCTCCTCAGCAGAACTGCTGCCTTGTCAACAGCCAATCCGGTCCGCTCTCCGCTGGTGATGTCATCAGCGTGTGACACCTCGCAGATCATGGGTATCGTTAATATTTAATGTGGAACATGCTTTCTCTCTTTCTGTTTCTCTCCCTCCCGAAGTTTGCTACTCCTGTCATTCCAGCTTTACTCATTCAACCTGACACGAGGGCGAGAGAGAGAGAGAGAGAGAGAGAGAAGAAGAGAGAGATAAACAGATAGACAGACAGAGACAGATGGAGAGATTCATAAGAACTACATTTCAGTCTCAGTATTAGCATAAACATTCTGAAATTTAACTGATGAGTTGCTCAGGATCACTGATCATGGCCTGGAACTCGAGATGAACAGAGCGAGAAAGAGACGAGATGGAGAAAGAGAAACGTCTGTGACAAAATGAGCAGATACGGTTGGATCCAGGGGCAGCTTTATTCACAACGTCCTGTTCAATATAAAATTCACAAGAGTATAAAACGTGTAAAATATCTAAAAACGAAGAAAGAATCAAATTATTTTTCACAGATTACTGTATATTTTTTTGGGGGGAGGAGTAATGTTTATTCTTTCTCTCTCCCTCCCTCTCTCTCTCTCTGCCTCTCTCAGTCACCCTAAAGAATCACACCAGTAAGAGGTTGCCACCCAGCAACGGTAACCATGACAACAGTAAAGCTGCAGGATTGGTGGATGGACGGTTACCAGAGGGGGAACTGCTGCTGCAGGTGTGTGTGTGTGTGTGTGTGTGTGTGTGGTGACCAATTTTTTTCCACAGACCTGGCAACCCAGGACACCAAGATGGCCGACCTCATACAGAAGTGCAACACGTTTTGTGGCCGTTAAATCATCAGAAAGTTTCTAGTCGTGTGTTTAATGGAAATATGTTTTGGAGTTGGATCATGTGACAGTCGGGAGCTAATCACATGACGGATAGAGATCAGCATTTCTCAACATTCCCAGTTTTTCTCTCCACACTACAAGTGTTCAAGTGCAAGCGGCCCTGTAGAAAAGTGAAAGCCCGATGAGAATGTCTGTTTTATTAAAACATAGTGTGGAAAAGTCCCCCCTTATCCCCCCTCCCCCTCCCCCAGTCCTGTTCAGATATATGAATTCCAACTGCCAGGTGATGATGTCAGAATGGGCAGGACAGCAGCTTCACTTCATCTTCGCTTCCGTCTACAGACTGTAATTTCGTTCTCTCTTTTCTTCATCTGTCACTTTTTGCTTCTTAAGTGCAGGATGTTCTTCAGGAAGGACACATCTACACATTTTTACTGACATTACTCTTCTGTTTTTATTTGCAAATTGTTTCTAATGCTTCAGCCGTGCCATATTTCAAACCGGCATGCTAATAAAACACTGAACTGAGCTGAGAAAGAAATGAGGATGATGAGGATGAGGATTTTGGGGAAGTGTGTGTTCCACTTTCACTCTCTACCTCCTAAATAATGCACACACACTCACACACACACACACACACACACACACATCTATTATTCACAGGCATGAAAGTATTCAGTACTGTGTTCCCATAATTCCTCTGGATAAATACTATCTTTAGCTAACTAAAAATACTTTGTTTCTTTTCCTTTAATAAGCTCACTGTCTGTCTCTACCTGTCTGTCTCTCCCTGTTTGCCTGTTCCTGTCTGTCTCCCTGTCTTGACCTGTCTCCCTGTTTGTCTCTCCCTGTGTGTGTCTGTCTCTACCTGTCTTTCTCTCTCTCTCTCTCTCTCTCTCTCTCTCTCTCTCTCTCTCTCTCTCTCTCTCTCTCTCTCTCTCTCTTTCTATCTCTCTCTCTCTCTCTCTCTCAGAGCACAGACTGCGATGCCAAAACAATTCTCTCCAGACTGATCAAATCACGAATTCTCTAACTTTTCGTCCCTACCTGTCTGCCTCTCTATCTATCTCACGCTGTCTCTGACTCTACCTGACTTTCTCTCCCCCTCTTTCTCTTTCTCTCTCTCTCCCTCTCTCTTTCTCTCTCTCTTTCTCTCTCTCCCTCTTTCCATTTCTCTCTCTCTCTCTATCTATCTCTTTCTCTTTTTCTCTATCTCTTTCTCTCTCTCCCTCTCTGCCAAGGTGAACTGGGCCAAGAGTGAAGCCATTTTAGTTGGAGAGTGGGGTGGTGGGCAGCCCGCACTACCAGCTGGTTTCAAGTACACCCTCCCAATTTCTATTTAAAAACTCAGTGTTACCTAGATAAACCCCCAAGTATTTAAAACCACCCCTTTTCCACTCCTAACCAGCTGGTAGTGCGGACTGCCCACCACCCCACTCTCTAACTAAAATGCTTTACTCTTGGCCCAGTTCACCTTGGCAGAGAGGGAGAGAGAGAAAGAGAGAGAGAAAAAGAGAAAGAGAGAGAGAGAGAAAGGGAAAGAGGGAGAGAGAGAAAGAGAGAGAGAAAGAGAGAGGGAGAGAGAGAAAGAGAAAGAGGGGGAGAGAAAGTCAGGTAGAGTCAGGTATGGGAGAGTTGGAGATGCTTAAGGCGGTGTGGTGTTGTGAGGAGGCACTGTGTTCTGTAGTGGAGGGAGAACTTTGTTTTATACCTGCATTAGGCTGATGATGTTCTTAACAACTAGCCTTTGTTGCACTGACTTACTTTATTTCTTAATGCTGTTTAAATATTTATTTATTTATATATTCATTTCAATTCAATTCAATTCAATTTGATTTGTATAGCACTTTTTACAACAGACATTGTCTCAAAGCAGTTTTACAGAAATATCAACACGGTATACAGATATTAAAGGTGTGAATGAGCAAGTCACTGAGTGGCGACGGTGGCAAGGAAAAACTCCCTAAGATTTTTTAAGAGGAAGAAACCTTGATATATTGAGTCACATTTGACTTTAGTGTATATAATGTGACCTTTGTTAAATAAACGATTGTAAAAAGTAAAAAAAAAAAAAAAAAAAAGTCTCTCTCTGTCTCGTTCTCTTGTGTCTTTTCTCAATAGGATAACCTTGAATTGCATTTTAATAGTGTTTAATATTTTCTAGTATGTTAAATGTGTGTGTGTGTGTGTGTGTGTGTGTGTGTGTGTGTGTGTGTGTTTACAGGCTCTTAATGGGTTTGTGCTAGTGGTTACTTCAGAAGGGATCATATTCTATGCCTCACACACTATTCAGGATTACCTCGGATTCCACCAGGTGAGCATCACCACACACACAGACACACACAGGCACATACACACACACAGATCAGGCTGCTTGTTGTAGTGATTAATCACACTGATTCACTTTTCCTCTCTCTGTATCGTCAATACAATACTTCTCTCTCTCTCTCTCTCTCTCTCTCTCTCTCATTCCTCCAGACGGATGTGCTACATCAGTGTGTGTTTGAGTTGGTCCATGTGGAGGATCAGCAGGCGTTTAGGCGCAATCTGCACTGGGCTCTGAACCCTCCTACTGCGGAGCAACAGCCCGAGAAAGCACAGGGTCAGTATTTCTCTCTCTCTCTCTCACACACACACACACACACACACACACAAAGACAACACCACATTGATTCAAATCAATCAGAATTAAACAGAATTGACCTGAGTTTAAATCAGCTGAATCAAGGAAACTAAACTGAACTAGGAACGACTTTGATTCAGTTGTATCTCGGATTGAACTAAACTGAACCTAATTTAATTCAGCTGAATTTACCCAAACGATTCATCTCAACCACTGCATATTTATATTTGTATTTATACTATATTTCCTATTTATGCAGGTTCTGTCTCCGGTTCCTCTGCAGTCACATATAAACCAGACCAATTGCCTCCAGAGAACTCGTCCTTCCTGGAGAGGAGCTTCATCTGTCGCTTCCGCTGCCTGCTTGACAACTCGTCCGGCTTCCTGGTAAACACACGCACACGCATGCACACACACACACTAACATTCTAACAGCCAATACATGCAGTACAACTATAATCTGATCCTTTGGACCATTAATAAATTATTGTGATATTAATTAGTCTATTTTTTTACACAAATGTTCATACTTATTTTAATAGCAGATGTAAACAAATTTTTGTTGCTTGAAATTTTTGGAATGGCAACATAAAAAAAATGACCCCACCCTCAGTTAAATATATTTAACTGAGTTAAATATTATATTATTCGTTATTTTCTGATATCTGGAAACATTGTGAAACTTTTTTCTTCCACCAGTTGAATGTTTGTTTTTATCTCGACGTTTCTAGGCACTGAATCTCCAGGGTCGCCTGAAGTTCCTCCATGGTCAGAACAGACGACTGGACGATGGAGGTCAAGCACCACCTCAACTGGCCTTGTTTGCTGTAGCCACTCCCCTTCAGCCCCCTTCCATCCTGGAGATCCGCACCAAGAACATGATCTTCAGAACCAAACATAAGCTGGACTTCACTCCTATGGCCTGCGATGCCAAGTAACAGATTTAACATTTTATTTCTGCTTGAAAATAACATTTTAGATGCTTCTAGGAGTATGTTTATCCTTCTTGCGGTTGCTGTGACTTTTACAGTGTAACCCAAATTCCCAATAGTCACATTTTTTTCATGCTAGTTAATTAACCATCCGCTTTGATCTGAGTCATTCATATGACTACTGTATGTGTTACAGGGGTAAAATAGTTCTAGGTTACACCGAGGCAGAGTTACGAGTCCGCGGCACAGGCTACCAGTTCATCCACGCAGCCGACATGCTGTACTGCGCAGAGAACCACGTCCGCAGTAAAACACTTTTAACTGTGATTAAAGCTTTAATCTGTTTTTTTTGTGCTTCTTTTTTGGTTTGTTGCTCAGCACAGTTTCTCCTTAATGCTTAAAGTCACTCAGAACCAACCATGCCCTGTTCTCCCTTCCCCCTCTAATCCTCTCATTTAATCACAGGAAGTGACATCACAGCCTGATATCTCTTCTACTTCCAGCTTGTGGGTCAAGTTCAGTGTCTCAGCATTCGTCCCATTGAGATGAGCTTGAGTACGATGTAGTCGTACATTTTATAATCTGTAAGAAAGGAAGGACGATCTATAATGCTACAGATCGTACAGAGGATTGAGTCGTTTCTTTTAAAGTAAAATTTTAATAAGAGTCAATACTCAATATGAGTCTGAAATATATACTGCTCAAAAAAATAAAGGGAACACTTAAACAGCACAATGTAACTCCAAGTGTTCCATTTATTGTTTTGAGCAGTATATATGAAAATAAATCTGAATTGAACTGAACTTTATGTACAAGAGCATTGTCATGCTGGAACATTGTAAATTGTATTGCTACAGCATACAAAGACATTCTGTACAATCACATACATGGGGAAGAACCACATATGGGTGTCGTGCCCCGGCGTCCACATACTTTTGGCAGTATAGTGCGAATACGTGGAATCACAGTATTACGATCAGCGCTGTTTGATTTACTTGCAATGTTTGTTTGATTTTATTGTGACTAAAATGTATACAAAAGAGATGCGATGCAAACCAGTGTGAAATGTGCTTTCGCAGTGATTAAGACTGGGGAAAGTGGCCTGACTGTGTTTCGACTGCTCACCAAGGAAAACCGGTGGAAGTGGGTGCAGGCCAACGCCAGACTCGTCTATAAAAATGGCAAACCCGATTACATCATTGCCACTCAGAGGCCGCTCGGGTGAGTTCTGGTGAAAATACAGGTCAAGATATGTTAGTCGTAATTTAGTTCAGATGTTTATCATCTATGCTTACGTTTATTTTTATCATGCTCAGGGAGGAAGAAGGAAGTGAGCATTTAAGGAAACGATCCATGCACCTCCCCTTCACGTTTGCAACTGGCGAAGCTTTGTTATATCAGACCAGCTTCCCCATCCCTGGCTTCTCTGATAACATGGCAACCAAAGGCAAGAGTGGGAAAGCCAAGAAAACCAACGTAGACAAAGGGTCAAAAGATGAGCTGGACCCCAGCTCCCTGCTTGGTGCAATGATGAGGCAGGACAAGTCGGTTTACGTATGCCAGCCCGCGTCAGACCCTAAAGCACCATACCGCAGCAGCCTGCTTAGCAAACAGGAGGAGACCAGCACCTTTTCTACATCTGTGGAAAGTGATAACTGGAATTCTGTACCAAATAGTGTAAACGGAGTCCCCAAGTCTGAAGTGCCAACTAGTTTCGACCCCCTGCTGGCTACACTGGATTCTCTGTCGCTAGAAAACGAAGAAAACTGCTCCAACAACGAGTTGTTTAACGCGCTGGAAAACCTGGGATTGAATGCCGAGGATCTGGAGCTGCTGCTCCTGGATGAGAGGATGATCCAGGTGGAAATGGAGCCGGAATACGTACCTTCCCTCAACGATATCCTTACTAACAATGAGATCCTGTCATATATCCATGAATCATTAGAAAATAGGACAAGCAGCAGGGATGGTCTTCTTCCCCTTACAGCCCCAGACCTTGTGGACCCTATAGAGGGCTCCTCGAATCCATATAACCCACCCTCCATGTCTGATTCGACTCCTACAACTGTTTCAAGCCCATATTTACCCTTCCAACCTCCCAGACGTTCGTCACCCATTCTGCATCTTTCGCAGCAGATGCAGCAACACTTGAGCACTCAGTCCCTGCACCAAAAATGCCACAACTGGATTCCAGAGTCACAGATTAGCGAGGTTCCATTCCCTCAGCACAGTTCAGTACTTGTTAATGCAATAGCTGATGTTCAGAATGGTCACTGGATCACTCAACAAACTCCGGAGGAAGCCTCACAGGTTGATGTAAAGTTTCCAGAACCCAGTAGACATCTGCAACCTTGGTGCCAAAACCAGATGCAGTCCCATTTTCCGTATAAACATGAACATATTGGTGGCGGTGGCTCCCAAAATGGGATCTACACCACCCATCAGTGGCAAGGACACAACTACATGGACCAACTGGTCACTGCTGGTAGCCATGTGGATTACAATATGGCCAACGAGTCCGGGGTAGAGTTCAATAGTAGATCGGTTGGGGAATTGCTGACATCATCATCGTCATCATCATCTTATCAGCAGCTTTACACAAAACAACCACCCACAAATTTTTCCTACACCAATCAGAACTCCTCAATGGATCACATTCTTCCCTCATTGGATGTTTATGAAATTTTTGATTCCACACAATCCCTTGAATCCACTCACAGAAAGGTAAGAAGTCATGAGAACCTGCATTTTATACCACAACAGTCTTCAACACATTGATTCTGAATACAGGACATGCTCAAGACTCTGAGGTTTTACCCCCCCATCCGGAGTTTGCAAGTTTGAAGCTACATCCATGTGTGGTTCACAGTCTAAAACACATCATCTAGTCTGTAGTTTGAATCAGCAAACAAAACACCAGACCCGCCAACCTTTACAGATTCATCATCGCCACTCCACATTTTAACATCGGAGTACATTGCTGTGAGTTATTACTTGAATACGATTCTAAAATGATCGACACTTCTGTAGATGGTTTGTTCCCCTCTAATATTAACTGACCCACTGGAAGCCCCACCCCTTTCACCCCTTCTCAAATTGGTTGGTTTGACTCTACTCAATTTTTTCCCGTTTGAACGATGCGCTGACACAGAGAGTCCCCGCTCCCTCTTAGGCAAAATGGAGAATGTTTGGAGCTCATTAATGTGGAACTCAAACTCTGTGCGTGTTCAACCTCAGTTAACATGAGACACGGGTATATATGTAGCTATAGCTAATGGATGCGACTGAAACTTTTCAGATACTTTTTTTTAAAAGAAAGAACAATTAATTCAAGCACATTGCCATAGAAACTGGAGTCATCTTTTTTAGCTAAAGTATAGAAGGTAAAAAATGCAACATATGCACTTTATTATTAACTGTAACCGTGATAAACACTTATAACACGTGAAAAAACACACACAACGGGTGTGGCAGATTCATGTTGTAATGGGTTTTTTTTTCTTCCCCCCAAAAACACACATCTCGTCTACACAAAAACACATTTCTCCAGATTTGAGGATGTATGCGACCCGAAATATTATTTTCATGTAGCTGGGAGGACGAAATATATATATGTATATATATATATATTTGCTACAATGTAGTGAGTGTACAGCTTGTGTAACAGTGTAAATTTGCTGTCCCCTCAAAATAATCCAACACACAGCCATATATATATATATATATATATATATATATATATATATATATATATATATATATATATATATATATTTATGTATGTATACGTGAGGACAGAGCTTAAGGGTCGGGGCGGGGGCGAAGGGGGATGTTAGGTGGGGGCTCAAAAGCAGTGGGACACTATGGGGCTCCAGTGGAACAAGCCTGTCCTCATTAGGCTCAAAACTGTCTCGTGTATCTCACTACACAATGTTTGTGTCCTCGCTATTTCAACTGTGCGTGTTATTACTTAGTGCAAGATATGGACAAAGCGTGATAAAGGTGGAGTAAGCAGACCGAGTTCAGTTCTTCATGTCTAGTGGGCAGTCCTGTTTTGTGTGTGTGTGTGTGTGTGTGTGTGTGAATTTTTGAGGTCGTAGCTTTCAGTTAAGAGAATAGAGCTGCCGTGTTCAGTCAAGCATGAGCACCACTGACCTACAATCTACTCACAGCATTATCCAGAACACACACACACACCACACACACACACACACACGCACACACACTTCATCTAACACATTGTTGTTACTCCATTCCCTAGATAATAATGCTAATTTCACACAATAGCTTTCTTTTGCTAAGTCTATTTTGTCTCGTGTCCTTTCTGTGTGTGTGCGCGCTCTCAGATGGAAAACGGCTTCGTCCTCGACCCCACCACGACCTGCCCGCTCCCTAACAACAACGGTGTGGCACCAACGCCAGGCGACAAGCCGCCTCTCCCAGATCCACCAATCACTGGCTTCTATCTCTAACAGAAGCCAGACGACGGACCAATCAGAGCGTGCGCTGGCTAAATCTGACCGGCAGAAACGAACGACTAAAATGAAGCGTTTCTGATATTACTGTTAATATATATTCAATTCTAAGGTGAGGTGAGGAAGTGGTTTAGTTATTCCAGATAAATCAGTAAGCACTCGGAGGTGTGTGTGTGTCGAGTTCTAATGTGTTTCTGAGATTTGTGTATTATTCAGCTGAGGATTTCAAACATGTTATTGGTCACGACTCATCGTTAAAGACGTCACCGGTCTATAAACGTGTGTGCGTGCGTGAGACGCAGTGAAAGCTATACTTAGACTGCACTGAAAAAAAAGCAGTATTATGATAATAAATAGAAACATGAATATGCAGATGATTCATTTATTTATAAGCTGGTCAGATGATTATGAACGTATTGTATTTAATAGCTTAACCAATGCAGCACTTCTGTTTAAGCACTAACTCTGAAAGAGTTTAGCGTTTCTGAAAAGGAAAAGGTCTCTCTTTGTCGCTGCCTTTCGCTTCAACTTGATGCTTTAAGTTACACCAGCTAGCTGTGGGGTTTTTTTTTATGAGGATTTTGTACATTTATGACAGAAATCTTCTCCTATTTCTCATAGAAAAGCCTAGCTAATATGATATGATACACTAGTTGGCATGCGTAGACATATATGTATTTATATGTCTATGTTGCCATGTAACACAACAGCCTAGCGGTGTTCAATAGCATTGTTAGCTTCCACGTATGGGATTTCTACCATCCCCCATAAAATTAAGCTTTTTTTTTGTTGTTGCTTTTTTTAAATTATTGTTACAAGAACGTTCGAAAGGAAATCATCTTGAAACTTTTAAAGGGTTTTGTAAAGTTCTGACTGGAAAAGTTAGCTAGGCGGTTTTGTTTTTTAGTTTTTGCTAATAGCGCTTTATAATAGCTAATAGCTTTTGCTAATCGCGTTTCTTAAACTCGCCCATTCCCAGTACCGCACGATCCAAGCCTTATTTTTTAATGTTTTTTTTGTTTTGTTTTGTTTTGGGTTTAAAAAAAAAAAAACAACCTGTGAAGTATTTCTAAAATCTGAAAAAAAGCCTTTTTGTATTTCTTTTTTTACTTGAGCTTGCTGGTCTGAGAGTGTGTGTGTGTGTGTGTGTGTGTGTGTGTGTGTGTGTGTGTGTGTGTGTGTGTGTGTGTGTGTTTTGTAGCATTAGGGTTATGTATGGTTAATCATTATTATTATTATTAAGACTGTACTATACTGGAGAACTTATTATTATTATTATTATTATTATTATAATTATTATGATGATGACTGGAGTAGGAAAATTAAGTGAACTATATATGTATTAAAGTAATGCTATAAAATGGAGTTTCTACATACGATTAATTACTTAAAGTGCAACCTTCTTTTAAAAAAGCATGTGGTGTTGTGAGCAGTCACGATGTCACCCTCTTGGAATCGGCAAATTTCTGCTGTATTTCCTGTCAAGTTCCTGTATTTCTTTAATAATATGTAATGAATTGTCACCAACATAAGGTGTTTACTTCCAGTGTAAACATGTCCAGACTTTCATTAGCGTTACCAGTGCTCATTCAGCCGCCGGTTTACGAGCCGCGAGAGTAAAAGCAGTGAACTGTGACTCTCCGACTTGTCCTCTCGCCGTTTATGCACAAAAAAAAAGCAAAAGAGTCCTTTCGGTGTGAGAAGTTTTCTAGAGTGCGAGCGATGCTTGGATGTCCGTGCTCGTCTAAAATCCACCAATAGGAGGATGGAAGATTCACAGGACGGCAAGAAAATATGGCAATACGATACAGCAATAAACCAAACGTGCTAATGGGCAGAAAACGCTTCCTAATCACCTCGCGTTTGCGTTTACGCGAAGCCGTTTTCTGCACAAGCCGATTTCCGAACGCGGTCACGCAGGTTTATCGTTCGAGGATCTTCATCGTATAGTCTGACACGCTATCACACAATCTCTTATAGAATTCAGAGTTTATTGTACAGGATCTCGTACAGCGTGACAAAAGATAATCTTACGCAAGTTACAAATACATTTTTTAAAAATAGTTCATTGTTTGTTGTCAATCAGTGGGCCAAACAAATGTTCTAGCAGTTTAGCTTACTTACGAATAACTTCATCACTGCACCTGAAATACAGAACGCATTTTATTACAGGAACGTATTTAACACATATTGCATATTTATGACTCTTACATTTGAGATCAAAAGATTAATACAGTATTTGAAACAAAATAAATTGTATGTTATACTATATATAGAAACACCGTCTTAAATATACCTACTTAAAGATGGTACTTACGTGAGGTGGCATCAGCTCAAACTATGAACCATACAGTGAAATTTCAAAATAGAAAATAATAAAAACAATGAAAAGGTGTAATGTACACGAGGTTTTGTTGCTAGCACAGTTTTAAAACAAAACAAAACAAAAAAAAAGACTCGTAGCACTCACAGGAGATTTACTTACGCAAACTTCTACTTCAATGAAATATTTACAAAGAGCTAGCTTGTTACGTAGCTAACGTTAACTGGCCATGATGCTAGCTAGCAGTGAATCACGTTTTCGTCGTCAGGGACTACTAATTTTGAGTTGGTTAAAATATACTAGAGTAATTCAAAGCGTCCTAAATTCATTCTGCTGGAAACCGAGCCAATGTTCGGCCCCTCTCGAACAGCGTGTCAGGACAAGTTCTCGAGTTGTGAGCATGTGCTTTGGAATGGAAGCCGAAAAATCACAAATGCAGCATGAAAGTTGATCAGATAGAACATTTAGAAGCTAGTTAAGGTGGACGTTTCTCTCCTCAAGTGGCGGTTAGCTAATTTGATATAATTTTAAAGTTATATAGATAGCTACTTTTTTTAATGAAAGTTTTTCAGTCAAACGACGACCAACCGTAACGTAAAAATGGGTGAATGAATATTTATACGAATGTTTTTGGTTGTGTGTGGTGTTGTTGTTTTTTTTTAGCTATTTAAGAAAGCTAGCCACACAAGCACACCAAATACCTAATTTGCCACCTTTCTGTAATAAGAAGTTGAACGTTTATCATGAAAATGTACACATTTTAAAGAGGAATGAATGAAGGAATGAAAAGAGGTTGGGGTAACTAAAACTCGCGTGAGCACATGACGTAGACCGATAGAAAGATTTTCAGATTTAATACTGCACTAATATTCTGTACTGTGAAGGGAGGGGAAAGGGTTTAACATGTTAGGGGAAAAAATTATAATAATCATAAATATTATGGTGCCATAATTGTGAAATTCTCGTTGTGATAAGTGTCGTACATGTTGGGGATTTAAAAAAAAAAAGAAATATTAAATAAAATTCACGCCAGAGTTTTTTTTTGAATGAAGTGGGGAAGGAGGGAATACATACGTACAGTATGCAGTGTTATCTGTGTGTCTTTGAGATGTATCCTTCAATTCTGGAATTAAACGATTCGTGCAATCACAAGGTCACGTGTCTCGTGTATTTATTGAATCACAAATCCGTTTTTAACCATTGTGGTCTGATGTTTTTCTTCTTTTTTGTTGTTGTTAACATAAATATTTGTTTGCTAAGCCTAGCTACCTTACTAGCTAGATAACTGTCGTACCATGAAGGTTAGCTAAACAACACATACGGCTAGCTAGCAAATTACAGCGTAGTTAAGGGGTTGCATATAGCGAGCTAGTTAGTGTAACAGCGAGATGTTTTTATCGCAGTAGCTAAACTTAAAGAGCTAGCCGACTAGGTAGCTAGCGAAGTTCTAGACTTCAACTCGAGTATAAAATATTGAACAAGGTCATGATTGTAGTAGCTAAATGTTAGATTTTTGTTTTAGCTCCACCCATCTTTGGAGTCAACATTTGGCCCTGCCCGCTGTGTAATGTTATGGTGATTGGATACGAGCTGTGGAGATGCGATTTGGCAGTGGAAGCAGAGAAGCGTAAAAGCAGCATCTAGTTGTGCGTGAACTGAGATTTTTGTCGTTAACATAAAAACATTAATATTTGTGATCAGTTACAGATCATATTTTACACAGAAAGTGATGTCACAATAACAGCTGCAGAGTTTATTAAAAATTTCATTTCAGTATAATATGTAAATAATTACATTATCATCATTAATTACAATCAGTGATTTCATATTTCTGTGCTATAATTAGATTTTGTTGTGTGTGTGTGTGTGTGTGTGTGTGTGAGTGTGTGTGTGTGTGTGTGTGTGTGTGAGTGAGATGGACAGGGTGTGCGTGAGAGGAGAGGGTCAGTAAGCGGTGGTCGTCAGGCTCCTGGAGAGACTCGTCTACACACTCAAACTCGAGCAGACAGACAGAGCGGGGGGATTGGGTTGTGTGTGTCTCTCTCTCTCTCTCTCTCTTTCTCTGTTGTTCTGTCGTGTTTTTTTCTCCTGCTCTACAGTGGAGGACTCTGAGTGGCTTCATCGATCGGTTGACTTTTTTAAAGTAATTTGTTTTGAGCAGCACTTGACGTCCTGCACTCTCAGGAAAACACCAAGCTCTCTCTCTCTCTTTCTCTCTTTCTCTCTGTTCATCAACTCCTCTACAAGTCTGTCAAAACACATTACTTCTGCCATTCTCTCTCTCTCTCTCTCTCCTTTACAGACCTAATCGTAATTTGAAGTTCCTCGTCATCCTCCAGACATGTTAAATGTGAAAGAGGGAGACAATGAGGAAAGAGAGATGAGAGGTGGACAGGGTGAGAGAATAGAAGCAGAGATGGAGAGATGAGAGAGTGAGATGGAGATATGTGAGAGAGATGAAAAGATCAGAGAGAGAGAGATGGACATGGTGAAAGAATAGAAGGAGAGATGGCAGGATGAGTGAGTGATGGAGGGATCAAAGAGAGATAGGGCTATCTGAGAGAGATGTAGAGATGAGAGAGAGATGGAGAGATGAGAGTGAGTGATGTGAGAGATGTAGAGATGAGAGTGAGCGCGTCATGTGAGAGATGAGAGAGAGAGATGAGAGAGAGAGAGGTGTGAATGATGGACTGAACAGTTGAAGGTCACTGAATGTCTAGTAGTTTTCCTCCATGAAGGATGAGGCTGTGATTGGTCAAGTGTGACTTACTGTACTTTACCTCTGTGTGTGTGTGTGTGTGTGTGTGTGTGTGTGTGTGTGTGTGTGTGTGTGTGTGTGTGTGTGTGTGTGTGTGTGTAAATCACTGTTGATTCCAAACACTTTTACTAGAAAGCTCAGTGTGTGTGTAAACTGAGGGGGACGTCACAACGGATTTGCTCAAAATGTCACGCTCACACACACACACACACACTGAGCTGATCACACCCCTGCTTTCACCACTGTACCTCTCTTCCTCTCCATCCATCCTCTCATCATCTCTGTTCCTCCATCACGACTCACATCCACCTCTTTTTCTTTCTTTTCCTCCTTTCCTCTCTCCATATAATCGTGTCTTTTCCTTCTCTCTCCATCTCTTTCTCTCCATCTCTTCCTCCTTCCCACAGTTGTTCTCTCTCTCTATCTCTCTCTGTGTTTCTCTCTGTTTATCTGGCTATCGTTCATCTCTTTGTGAGGGAGAGGGCACTCGCTAGAATGGACAGATGTAACACCTCTGTCAAATAACAACTGGATGACAGGATGGACAGAGGAGAGAAAGAGAGGAGTGGATGCTCTTTAGTGTGTGTGTGTGTGTGTGTGTGTGTGTTCTCGTTTCCTGGTGTGACTCGAGGCCGTGTTCAGGCTCGTCGTTAGTGTCATCAGTAATTAATCAGCGTTAATAACAGAGTTACACTAATTGGGCAGTAATAAACCTCATGTGTACTCTCTCTCTCTCTCTCTCTCTCTCTCTCTCTCTCTCTCTCTCTCTCTCTCTTTGTAGAGACGATGAAAGGTAGAACTAGAGGGAAAGGGAATGAAACAGAAGAAAGAAACTAGTGCTGAGTCTGAAGTCATTCCGTGTTCACTATTTAGGGAGCAGCCATTTTGTATAGTGGTATCTAGTTTTGTTTTGGGGTTTTTTCTCTGAGATGATAATCACATAATTCGGTTCAATGAACCGGCTGCAACTACATTTAATATTTACAAAATATATATTCTGATTCTGAAAATACACCATCATTAAGTGATATAAGTAATATCGTAAGTTTTGATTCAAATAAAAACTAGGGCAATTACCGTGATATAACATGGTGCCCCGCGCGTTTAAAGCGTTGTCTTTGTTGCCACCTGCTGGTCAGATAATGAACTGCAGCTGTATTCAAAACCCAAGTGCTTATAATTAAATAAAAATGAGTAAACAAACAAACTAACAACAATGCGCTTATAATTCATCAACTGAAAACTTTAAATACTCCATTTCATGACTTGCAGTGTTTCCGATAACTAAATACGACAAATACTCCTTTTATTTACTAATAATGTTACTAATAAATAAACACTTGATATATTCTATTTTTAAATGACATTAATAGAAACGTTAGTAATGACTAACTTCTTTATATGTTCTATTTATTTACAGATAATATTATTTACCAAAAAAATTAATTTATCGGGCCTACTAATATTGTTACTAATAACTAAAATCTTTAAATACTAATATCATTAATAACTAAAAGCTACAAATCTTCTTTAAAAATGTTTACATATGCTAAACAGCTGATTATTTGTCACTAATGTTATTAACTCATAACTGAGACTTCAAAAACTAAAAATCACTTCGGATATATTACAGATATTGTACAGGGGCATCGCCTGCTCGATGCGGCTCGCGCTCAGGTGAGACGCTTTTCATCCTCCATTCATCCAATCCATCATGATTGGATCCGGACGCTGTCTGAGCCCCGCCCACTTGCGTTTGTTTGTGTGCGGGGGGGTGGGGGGGGGTGGTTCGGTCCAGGCTGAGATCTGACGCGCGCGCGTGTTGTCTGCGGTGTCGGTGAGCATCTCGGAGAGTGCGCGAGAGGTAAGCAGCCTTAACTCCCACTTCCGGTTATTTGAGGTGAGTGCAGGGAGAGAGGTCGGGATTATTTAGGGTTAAGAGTTAAGAGTAAGAGTTAAGGAACATTCGGGAATGAGCTGGGGGATTTCACACTTTCAAACAACATTAAAGTTGATTATTATTATTATTATTATTATTATTATTATTATTATTATTATTATTATTATTATTATTAAGAGGAATCCTAATAGTGAACACTGTAAAGCACTATAAGTTGTTAATAATGAAATAAAAACACGTTTGGGCTTTTTGATGTGTTTTAAAAGTCTGTTGCTTTAGTGGAATTGAACCTGGGAATGTGTTATGTTTTCTTTTTCTTTTTTTTTTAAATTCCAGGTCAGTGTGTGTTAAAGCTACCAAAATTTGGACTAAACATCCATGATGTTGCTTCTTACAACGAGTGTAGGGAGCCGACAGATGTCTGCGCTTTGAATTTTGTCTTTTTGTGTTCGTACTTGAGCTACGTGTCTAAAACTGAATAAAAGCGTGTAGCGTTCAGATTAGCACGGTCGACGTTTGTCTGATTTTTTTCTGCCTCCGCCCCCTTTAACAGTCCGTTAAAACGAATCGGTAACGTGACGGTGGATAACCCGGCCCCGAGCGGCCCGAGTACAGAGCCCTGAGGAATGCCTCAACTCAACGCACTGTCTTCACTGTCTTAATTTTGCAGTGGTGCTACGAGAGGGTTGTAGCTAACAGTAATAAAAAGCGTGTAAAAGTCTTTAGCGTGGCTTTTCGGAGTCAGATTTGACGACTCTGCAGGGCACACTGTTACCTGTGAACGTGCACAAAAGGACAAAAATCACAGAGAAGAAACCTCCAGGAAAGGGGCGTGGCCTACAATCTGAAGGCAGAGCTTGTACAGACAAGATGATTCATATGAAATGAGATGTAAAAATGGTGTTACTTAGGCACTCTGAGGTAAATGTGTGATGTGTTAAACACAGTTTGGTGAGATTTTGGACGTTTTTTGGCTGAACATTTGCCTTAAATCAATATTTTATTATAAAACAAAGGAAGAGAGTGCTGGTGTTGTGTGTTGAGACCATGAGATCCAGATTATCCTAATCTCTCTCTCTCCATCTCTCTCTGTCCAGCTCTCTCTCTCTGTGTCAGATGTTCAGAGGTCAGCTTTATCGGGGATGATTAGATCTGTTCTGTTCAGTATTATTGAATGGAAAGAGCAAAGTGTAGAGCGAGATTAGGACAGAGCATGGATTGTGATTGGGTCAGAAGGTGTTTAGTTCTCTAGAACAGCAGCTCGGACAGTAGCGCAGGTTTATATTAATCATTATCGTTTCTATAGTAACAGCTCGTCTCAGAGACTCGTACAGCAGATTCTCTGATGATAATAAACAGATAAAAAAAATCCTTGAAACTGTGATATTTTTTTTTAAAGTAAGGAGACGTTTATTCATGTAACATGTATGGAAGGAGTCTCCAGTGTCAGCACTTTGTAACGGTCAGAGTTACAAGCTGTAACTTTAAGTTTTCCCACATCTTCAGGACAGAGGAGTTTATGCTTCTTTGCGGTTTCTCGGTAACATGCTGCATTTCTTTCTTTCTATCTATCTATCTATCTATCTATCTATCTATCTATCTATCTATCTATCTATCTATCTATCTATCTATCTATCTATCTATCTATCTATCTATCTATCTATCTATCTATCTATCTAATAGACATCAGTATTTGTACATACGCATAATATTCAACCATATTTTAAAGAAATACAAAAATCTGTCCATCTCTTTCTGTCTCTGTCTGTCCTTTCTAATCTCCATCTTTCCTGTCCCTCTGTCTGTATGTCTCTCTTTCTCTTTTTGTCTGTCTATCATCACTCCAGACGCTCCCTAAAATATTAATGAACTCGAGCTCTGGCCTTTTTTTCTGTCCGACCAACAGCTGCCCCGTGGACAATAACATCTCTCATCACTCACACACAAATACACACACACACGGATACACACTGTACTGTCTGTAATCCGGTATACAACACTAGCTCTTTCCCCTGCTCACTGTACTGTACATCCAACTGCTGTTCATTGTACAGAACATTATAATTAAACTAAGATAATTCCACTGTTACTATAAAGATGTGAGATGTTTTTGTAAAAATAATAATAATAAAATGAATAAATAAAGTTACAAAATGCAAAAATGTTTATTCAGAATAATAATTCTGACAGTAAATATCTGTGTGTGTGTTAGCAGGATGTCTGTGCTGCCGTTGTTGGTGTTGTCGTTGGTTTTGACATCGCAGTCCATGTCGTCTAACACCACCTTCACCTGCCCCAGATACTGCACGTGCCACCTGGAGCTCAAATTCTCCTCCTGTTCCAGTGCTAATCTCACCAACTTGCCCGCCGTCCTCCCTCCTTACACCGAACACCTCAATCTGTCCTTCAACCACTTGGTCTTGATCAGGAACCAGGCTTTTCAGGACGTACGCCGTCTACACACGCTGCTCCTGAATGATAACAAGATTAACAGCTTGAGCGACGGCGCCTTCGAGCCTCTCGAGTTCCTCCTGAGACTCGACCTGAGCCGCAACCGCATTTCCATCCTCTCCGGAGGATTCTCGTTGGGTTTGGTTTCTCTTCAGGAGCTCTCGCTGGTGGAGAACCAGCTCTCGAGCCTAAATGAACACGGTTTCTTGCACCTCGATGCCATTCGGAAGCTTGATCTGCGCCACAACTCCATCAGCTTAGTCCACGAAAGGGCGTTTAGCTCTCTTAGCACTTTACGGCGTGTGTACTTGGATCACAATAATATCAGCGATCTTGAAAAAGGAGTTTTCTCCATGACGAGGAACCTGGAAGTGCTCGGGCTGAGCGGTAATAACATAAGCCACCTCAATGTCGGCCTCCTTTCTCCGCTAACCAGCCTAGCCTTCCTTAATTTAACCTATAATAATCTATCGGTGGTGGAATTTAAGGCGTTCATCAGCCTGGACACGCACAGCACGCAAATTCACCTCCGTGGGAACCCTTGGACCTGTGATTGTGATTTGCATCGAGTTTTCCGGAAAATTGACAGTGTCCACAGGCTGCAGTTGGACGACTACAACAACCTGAGCTGCTATCTGCCCGAGGAGTCGCGTGGTAAACTGCTGAAGGACGTCGAGCTGTGCTTTGCCGAAACGGTCACCATACTCATCGTTACCCTCACCGTGATCATCACCATCGTGGCGGCCATCATCATGGCTGAGAAAAAGAGGAAGAAAACAAATAAAGGGAAGCACTGGACGGAGGTCCCCGAGATCTCGTGCGAATCGCAGAACTGAGAAGGAACATGCAGGACTGAGATTTTTCACATTTTACATTACCAAATTCTGCAAAATCTGGCAATAAACTGTGACCTGAAAAAAAATTACATAAATTCAGGATGGAGCCACAAATACCTCTATCTACTGTATAAACCTTTGTTTACTTTCTTTAAAATGCTTTCATTCATTCCCAAAACACATTCCCATGTGTCGGCTTTTCATATTTCCCAAACATCTTCCTGACACATTTGAGTCATTTGACGTATTTGATTCATTTGAGTCAGTTGAGGTTTTTTGAGTCATGAGCCTTTTTTTTGATAACTAGTGACTAATTAGAGTACCAACAAGCTTGCTTGCTCCCTGGTAGTGTACATTTATTAAAGTGAGATCAACTGTCATGTACAGATGCAGGAGCTGAGTAATAAAACCCAAATTTAGCAATGAAAAAAAAACATTTGAAAAAAAAAAGTTTCAAATGGAAAACTGCCTCAGCCCACAGTGGCTTTTGGGAAATTTCTGGCCCTGAAGTCTACAGCGCAGTCGACTCTGATTCTCAAAGTGGTGATGGAGATTTAACCGAGCTGACTGAGTGGAGGGATTTTAGGGAGAAATTTGTTGCACTACAACGAAAACAAAGATTAGTTTAGTTCCCATTCAGGATAATTTGGGAACGCTGTAGTTCCTCATATCTAACTGACTTGGTTCACCTTACATTTTGCATGAAATATAACAAAGAATAATATATTCACATAAGTACATTAAATTAAAAGTGATATATATATATATAATGCACATAAAAATAAAGTTGTGATGTTTGTTTGCCTTGAGATGAGATTTGTTGACTTATTGACCTGTTTATCTTATGGTAAATGATAAAGGTGTGTTGTTATTGTAAATAAATATTATATATATTAAAAAAAAAAGTTTCCACTCTGTAGCTTTTTTTATTTTTTGAAATGTTTCTTATTTCAGCCAAGGCATTTCCCGGTATATGTGCCAAAAAGCCAAAGTTCATCTGCATGCCTGCCGCTCAAGCCATCGACTTGTCATGTCAGGGCTTCAAATGGGAACAAAAAGCAAGCTAACACGGAAGTAGCCTATGGGTGGAGCTTAATTTGCCCCAACATGACAAATCCAACATAAACTAAACTACATTAAACAAACACTTAAATTTAGAAAAGATTTTAAATATTTTTTTAATGTTATAATTAATATAAAATTAAATAATAACTTTCATAGCGTGATCAACTAGTACAGAGTACAGATGGGGTTAAGGTTGGATTATTAAAACCAAAATTTAACAGAGAAAATTTTTTTTTAATATAATTATATATAAAGTTATATTTTTCAAAATAAATGTTTGTGTTATGCTTTATCTTGTGTTTTTTGCTCTTTTTTAAATTACATTTTGGATAAGGACTGACTATTTTTATTAGTAGTAGTAATAGTAGTATTTTTAACCAAATAACTTCAACTGTATTATTATTATTAGTAGTAGTAGTAGAAGTAGTAGTAGGCCGGCTGCCGGCTACAGCGGATCAGCGTCTCCCTGTGTTGTGATTGTGGGTCTCTTGCCTGGCGTAGTTGGTTATTCCAGTAGCAGTCCACCTTATCCTGTGGTCTGTTTTTTCTTTGCTAATGAATGTGTGTGAGGGTTTGGGAAAATTTACTACTAACCATTACAGTACTCTTCGCCCCTCCTCCAGTTATAATTGCCACATTTGGCGTAGTCGGTAAAATTAGAGTAAATCCCATTATATGGGTTTCCCTCCACTCCTGGTGTGCCAAAATCTGGTGTGGTCGGCAGGATCGCCAAATTCGGCAGAGACATGGGTACCAAATTCTGTGTGTATTGAGCAAGTGGTTGTGTTTTATTATTATTTATTTATTTATTTATTTCCATTATTTTTTTATTTAAAGCAAAACGGCAGTGTGTGGCGTCGATGCCATTGTGGTAGGTATGTGTCCGGACGATACTACCTGTTATATTTTCCCCTCCGTTACTGGTAAGGGCATTAAATTTATGGAAGGGACCCAAGAATTGCAAGATTTGGAGATCCACTTGAGGGCATATAACAAAAGGCCGTGACAAGAATATGTGTCGGTTATGTCACATGACCTTAATATTGCACCTATGGTCATTTCTGCAACATAAGAAGCGTTAGAACCTAAAAACACTTCACCACAAACATGAACTCTAACCACTACACCACCTAGGGACAGAAACAACCAGTGTGTGTTGGACTTTAATCATTATAAATCACTTCACGTGGACGCACAAATTTTAGTCTTAAACCAGCCAAAAAGCTTCTATGTTTTGCCAAGAAATAGGAAGTTGTTATAACTCAAACATACATCAAAATCTGCTCCAAAATTCACGCTTGATAAAAGTCCCAGCCTGAAGCGATCTTCAAGCCAGTATTCAGTTATACTTATAATGCCACCTGCTGCCAACAGGAAGTGACATGTTTTTCCACTGATGTATTCCAAGCAACATATAGCTAGACAATTCTAAACATGCTAGCAACATGTTAAAACATGATCGCAACACTTAGCTATCTGCTAAAGTGCGCTATTACTGCTATTTAACAGGAAATTGTTATCACTCATGCATACAATGCCTAAATTTGATACGAATCCTGGCCGGAAGACATCTACAGGCCAATATTAAGTTAGAGTCATAGCGCGACCTTCTGACAACAGGAAGTGCCATGTTTTACACTGTGATGCACTCCTAAATATGGTAAATGTGCTAACAACATGTTAGAAACATGTTACACCATGCTAGCAACAGTTAGCTGTACCAAACTTCACATATTTGATATGACTCCAGGCCTGAGGCTATATAATTTCCAATATTCAGTTATAGTTGCAGCGCCACCTGCTGGCAACATGAACTGACATGTTTTACACCAACTCAGATATACAATGTTCAATCTGCAATAACTTCGCAGTTTAATACTACTACTACTACTACTACTACTACTACTACTACTACTAATAATAATAATAATAATAATAATAATAATAATAATAATAATTATTATTATTATTATTATTATTATTATTATTAGGCGCACGGTGGCTTAGTGGTTAGCACGTTCGCCTCACACCTCCAGGGTCCGGGGTTATTATTATTATTATTACTATTATTTAATCCGGGGTTCGATTCCTGCCGGGGCCATGTGTGTGCAGAGTTTGCATGTTCTCCCCGTGCTGCGGGGGTTTCCTCCGCCAGTCCAAAGACATGCATGGTAGGTTGATTGGCAGGTTGGTAAATTGTCCATAGTGTATGAATGGGTGTGTGAGTGTGTATGTGATTGTGCCCTGCGAAGGACTGGCACCCTGTCCAGGGTGTACCCCGCCTTGTGCCCGATGCTTCCTGGGATAGGCTCCAGGTTCCCTGCGACCCTGAAGCAGGAATAAGCGGTTGAAGATGGATGGATGGATAGTAGTTTCCTCATTAGACTATTGTCTAAATCGGGTTAATATCGGGTTAATATAAAGTCATACTCGAAGTAAACACAAATGGAATTAAGACATATGGAGTATTCCTATTTTAGTTTCAGATGCAGCCCACAGTTTCAAGCAATTGTCTATTAGCACGTACAGCACGACAAATAATTAACTGCACTCAAAGCTTTCATAAAATTAAAAATTAAGCACCTAAAACTGTATACGGTTCCATAACGAAGATAAATTGTATGTTGATACGTGAAATTCTGGAAGGAACATCATACGGCGTGGTGTGGGGACGTAATGACCTGTGCCGTTAATCGATCTACATTCTATAGCATGTGAAACAGGGACATGAAAGGAATATTCTAAAAGCGACTCATGTAAACACCTTAATCAGAATTTTATACATCTTATTTCAAATAAGGTCAATTATTAGATTACTGCGGTCCATGTAAACATAGTCATCAACAGGAAGTCAGCAAACTCTAGCATAAAAGCTGCATGTGTCTTAGCCTTAGGTGGTTTATAGACTATCGCAATGATGGTAGATATAGGAGCAGAAATACGCAAGACCAGGCATTCAAATGATGGAAACTGGGGAGTTTATAGTGAACTTCAGTTACAATAATGCCTCTGGAAATCTAATACTCCAAAGCCAGCAATTCTCTAAACATGCAAGCAACATGCTAGCAACACTTAGCTAAGTGCTAAAGCGTGCTATTACTGCTGTTAAACAGGAAGTTGTTACAACTCAAGCATACGATGCCTAATCCTCCCAAAACTTCATACGCTTGATAAGAGTCCTAGCCTGAGACACCTACATGCCAACATTTAGTTATAGCGCCACCTGCTTCCAACAGGAAATGACATGATTTACATTGTGATACACTCCTAACAACATGCACACAAGTGCTAAAAAGTGCTAAATAAAATGGAATGACATTTCCCTGCCAGAGCAGCCCCAAAGTGCACCCGGTTGTGGGGGCCTGTTCATCGCTGCTTGTAGCTCCAATTATTATTATTATTATTATTATTATTATTATTATTAGTAGTAGTAGTAGTAGTAGTAGTAGTAGTAGTAGTAGTAATAGTATTTATAAATAAAATAACTACAACTGTATCATTATTATTATTTTTTATTATTATTGTCAGTAGTAGTAGTAGTATTTATAAATAAAAAATAACTACAACAATATTATTAGGCTATTATTATTATTATTATTATTATTATTATTATTATTATTATTATCAGTAGTAGTAGTAGTAGTAGTAGTATTTATAAATAAAAAATAACTACAACGATATTATTAGGCTATTATTATTATTATTAGCAGTAGTAGATGATATGTCACAGCTCCACCCCATCGGCTACTTCCGTGTTTTTGTTTCTGTTTCAAGCCCCGCCCACATGACAGTAGCTCTTTTGCGCAGTGCGCGCGCAGGTGGACGTTTCCTCTACACTGGGAAATGCTTTAAGGGAAGGAACGAGACCACCGGTGATTACTATTATTAACATTGTTTAAAAATGGAAGGTCGACGGGGTGATGTTTAGCCCCGTGTTAAGGTAAACACCTGAACCTCATCATTAGTGTCTGTGTGAGGTGCGGAGGAGAAGGAGAAAGAGAAGCCGGTGGAAAATGGCAGCTCGGAGTTGACTTCAAACCGGCGGATGACACCTGGGGCAACACCGGCGAACTTTTCCCCGAGAAGCCTGCGGTAATCACCGTTACAGTTATTACCCTGTTACAACAAGTGTAATTCTCAACAAAAATGGTTTTAAAAATCTTCTCTTTTTCGACTTTAAACTATTCAGCTATACAATGCCATCTACACTATACTGTACTATACAATCTATACTATATTATCTATACTATACTGTACTATCTATACTATACTGTCTATACTATGCTATCTATACTGTCTATACTATACTATACTATACTATACTGTACTATCTATACTATCTATACTATACTATACTGTACTATCTATACTATACTATACTGTACTATCTATACTATACTACCTATACTGTCTATACTATACTATACTGTACTATCTATACTATACTATCTATACTATACTGTACTATCTATACTCGATCGTCGTTTTTTGTTCTAATAAACGGTTCAAATCAGATTTAAAAATAATTAATAACTCCTAAATGAGGCAAGTATTAATATCTCGGTTTGTATGATCGTAATATCATCATTCTGACAACGTTGTCGTCCAAAGTGTGCCATTACCAAGTGCTCTAAACGTCCTATTGGCTTGTAATACGCACTATTTTTGTCGTACTGTATAGAACGCTAGTGTGCTGCAGGCGTAGCCATGGCGACCCGGCCTCTGGTGACGTTCTCCGTCCAGGTGTACTATTTAGTGCGGTAGTGCGGTAGTGCGCATGCACTTCCGCAAATGTCGCGCGCGCGGAGACAGTGGCGTCATTGATGTCAGTGTCAGTCACGCCTCGGTTCCGCGCTGGTTTATTTTTAGCGCCTCTTTGTGCAGTAAAAATGGACTTTTCCATACGCGCCTTTTCTTAACCATCACCTTTTTAATCTATACTAATACAACACGTCATAAATGTAACGTTGTTGTTGTTGTTTGTTAGGGTAATTAACTGTTTACTGTGTTTTCTGACCCCCTCAGTCAGTTAAGCCTATAAAGGCACCCATACCATAAAAATGAATAAAGATGAATAGTCTAAAGCTCTTCACACTTCCCCGCCGTTACACAACGAGCATCCATGAACATGAGTCTCGAATTGCACCGGTGCCGCTCTGATTTATTTAACAGTACACAAACAAAAGCCCCTCTCAAAGTACAGTGTTACCATAACGACCACGATTTCGTCCGCCGATGTAATCACTGATAGTAGGAAAGTTTGCTCTATAGCTAGAAAGATGGTTTTCCCACTCCCATGTTATGCTTCAGTAATCTGCATGTCGGACGTGATCGGTGCAGATTCGATGAGCTGATTTTGTGACGTCACAAAATCTCTCTGTAAGAACTGGCCCTGGAGAGGTTATTTTTTATCTCCTTGATTTGTTTATTTGTTTACTTTTTCTTATTGTTGTTTTTTTGTTCTTTTTTTCTCTTCGTTAGGATTCTGTCATCTAAAGGCCATGGCGCACAACGACCGCATTGCCATCCTGGACGACGACGAGGAAGAGCTGAAAAGGAACGAAGCTCTTTCTGACGACTTTAACCGCCTACACTTGGAGGTCCACCAGGGTGACCCCACCTCCGTACCTCCACCCGAACCCGGCGACACCAACCTGGAAAAACCACCCGTTCCCTTCCACGAACGCCAGCTGGGCTGCTGTGATCGCATGTTCCTCCGGACCAACCGCTACCTTCTGGTCTCTAAAGTGTTCTACTTCTTCTTCTACGCTGCCTACGGCTCGCTGCACCCTTTGCTAGCCGTGTTCTATAAGCAGCTAGGGATGAACCCTTTCCAGTCCGGTTTGGTAGTGGGGATCCGCTACTTTATTGAGTTCTGCAGCGCCCCCTTTTGGGGCGTTGTAGCCGACCGGTACAGGAAGGGAAAGGTAGTGTTGGTGTTTTCCGTTTTCTGCTGGTTGGTGTTTAACTGTGGGATCGGGTTTGTGAAACCAGCTTCAGTGAGCTGTAGGTTGGAGAATCAGATCACAACTACTCCTTTGGCTACAACCGTAGCTACCACTAATGGGACATTAGCACCAGTGGTAGTTTTCACCAATGCGACTTTTAACTTAAATATGGCGTCCACCAGTGGGACTGTACCTCCAACTACAGCATCCACTAATGGGACTGTAGCGCCATCTGTAATTGCACCCAGTGCGACTGGAGCAACCACTTTATCTAATCCATCAGCTAATAACACTAGGCAGCGCAGAGACCTGATTGGACATTTCTCCAGTTTATCCCTGCTGTCGTCCAATCAGGAGTCAGCCTTCAGTTCTCAGCATAGAGTCCGACGAGACACTAATTTTAGCGTTAAAATGGCTTCAACTGTCCAGACCACTACTGCAGGACCTGAGCAAACATTTACCACAGACACTCAATCCACAGCCTCCAGTAACATGAGCTCTACTTCCACGCCTCCAAACCCCGGCACCACCACGACACCACCCAAACGTACTTTCTACTACAACCCCGAACAAGTGGAGGCCATCTTCCTCCTAATCCTGCTGGTCGTCATCTTCGGAGAATTCTTCAGTGCGCCTGCAGTCACCATTGTAGACACGGTGTGTATCTTAAACATATGCCAACGTGAATTGCAGTCTGTTGTGGGACTTTGCAACTAATTAGCTTTATCTCCCATTTCTGTGTATAATTTGTCTGATTAGCATTTCTGAAGTTAACTTCTCTGCATACCTGATTTTCTTCCTCCCAGGTGACCCTGCAATACCTGGGTGCACACCGTGACCGCTACGGGCTGCAGAGGATGTGGGGTTCTTTGGGTTGGGGGTTGGCCATGCTCTCCGTTGGCATCTGGATCGACCACACCCGCATCTTCTACCCCATCGACGGTGACGGAGACTGCCCCCTGCCCAACTACAAGAACTATCAGATTGCCTTCATTGTCTTCGGCGTGCTCATGGCGGCAGCGCTAATTGTCTCCACGCAGTTCCAGTTTGAGCTGCCGCAGTCCGATGAGCAGGTAGGGAGCGAGACCGAGCGGGACTCCTCAGGTGGGATGGAGTTTCGCTACATGGAGCTTTTGCGGCTTCTGTGCGGTGTGCGCTACAGCACCGTGCTGTTCGTCGCCTGGTTCATGGGCTTCGGCTACGGCTTTGTCTTCACCTTCCTCTACTGGCACCTGCAGGACCTGAACGGCACGCCCACGCTGTTCGGAGTGTGCTCCATCCTGAGCCACCTGTCCGAGCTAGCCGCCTACTTCACCAGCCACAAACTGATCGAGCTGGTGGGTCATATAAGGTCAGTATGAGGTCAGTGTAAGATCAGTGTAATAAGGAATTTAGTATAGATCTTTTTCATTATTTCATACTTATTCCTACTTTTCTGTCTGTCTGTCTGTCTGTCTAACTCAATTCTTTTTGAGGCCAGCAGGGTGCTTTGCATTGATCTGGCATGTAACACAACATACCTACATTCCTGTCTGACTTTCTGTCTGCCTCCCTGTCTGCCTTCCTTTCTGCCTCCCTGTCTGCCTTCCTGTCCGACTTTCTGTGTGTTTGCCTTCCTGCCTGACTTTCTGTCTGTCTGCCTTCCTTCACCTTTCTGTCTCTCTGCCTTCCTCCGGCTTTCTGTCTGTCTGCCTGTCTGTCTGTCTGCCTATAATGCAAAGTGTTGCATATGGCTAAAGTTAGTGTAGTACACAGTGTTTCACGCTGTACAGTATTTAGCACTTGTGTTTTTATATATATACATATATATATATATGTGTGTGTGTGTGTGTGTGTGTCCATCAGGGTGCTGTATATTGGCCTGGCGTGTAACACCGCTCGCTATCTGTACATCTCGTACCTGAGCAACGCCTGGACTGTGCTGCCTATGGAGGTGCTGCAGGGTAAATCAGTCATGCACAATACAGCTCATAAAGAGAGTGTGTGTGTGTGTGTGTGTGTGTGTTAGATGAACAGGAATAAAGAGTGACCTTTGTAATTCTTAGTTTTCTCTGATTACTGGTTTTATTTTCCCCTCTGTTGCATGTCAGTGTATCTGCTGTGACTTCTCTCCTCCCCTTCGCTGGTTTTGTGAAAGTGACGTTGAGTTCAGGAAATGACCCGGACTAAATAAAACCATCTCTCGTTTTCATGAGTGTAACAGTCGCTAGTCTGATCATGTGTGTGTTTAACAGGAAACGGCTCACTGATTGTTACACTTCAGTACCTTTCTGATCTTGTGCGTAATTTTTTTCAGGATGTACTGAGTCTGGACTTTTATGAATGTTATTCATTATGGTTTTGTTCCAGGATTAGTTAATTTTCTTAAATCAGTATCTGCCGTAGGATTTATTGATTTCTGGATCCGTTATAACATTTATTGATCCTCAATTTAAAAAAAAAAGGATTTATTGATTCTGGATTAATTTCAGGATCGATTGTTCAGAATTTTTTTTCTCGGATGTAACGATTCTGGAAGTGATGTAGGATTTCATAATTTACTATTTATAAGCAATTGGATTTACTGAGTCTGGATTTTATTTCAACAGGATTTATTTATTCTGGATTAATTGTAAGATTTATTCGTCCTAGATTTATTACACAGTTGTTGTTTTTTATTATTCTGGATTAATTGTTGTTTATTCTGGATTTGTGTTTTTGGTGTTAAAATAGAGCTCTCGCTATACATCTCTCTCTCTGTCTGTCTGTCTGTCTGTCTACACAAAATACTCGTAATAAAGCAGAAAATGACCACTGATGATGATCACTTATACATTGTATAGTGTAAGACATTACAGTTGTGTACGGTAGGTAGACACGATTTAGACACTGATTGTGTGTGTGTGTGTGCGTGTGTGTGTCTGTGTTGCAGGCGTGACCCATGCTGCAGTGTGGGCGGCGTGTATCTCATACATCAGCGCCGCCGTACCCCCCGCTCTCCGCACCTCGGCTCAGGGAATCTTACAGGGTCTCCACCTCGGTCTGGGCAGGGGCTGCGGCGCCATGCTGGGGGGTATCCTGGCCAACGACTTCGGTACGAACACCAAGCACCCCTCTCTGACTACGTTTACATGGACATCAGTAAACTAATTATTGACCTTACTCTGATTAAGATAATAATGAGATTAAGGTGTTTACATGAGTCGCTTTTAGAATACTCCTGTCATGTTCCCGTTTTACATGTTATAGAACATAATTAGATTAACAGCCCACACCACGCCGTCCGACGTCCCTCCAGAATTTCACATATCGACATACAGTTTGTCTTCGTTATGGTACCGTATACAGTTTTGGGTGTTTTTATTGAATTTTTTTTACGCTTTAAGGACAGTTAATTATTTGTCATGCTGTACGTGCTAATAGACAACTGCTTGAGGCTGTGGCTGCGTCCCAAATCGCGTAGTTACCGTCTATATAGTAGCCGAGATACATGTATCTTTCCCCACTACAGGCCCATAGTAGAAAAGTATGCAGTTTAGGACGCAGACGAACTCTCTTGTTCACCGTAAAACATAAAACCGCCGTGTGTGATCGTGTCCTGTTGCAAAATGCGGTGAAAACTCTCACACGACGTTCATAATGTGATTAAGGTGTTTACATGTCTGTAATACACGTCCATAATGTTACTAAAACAGGAATACTCCACCTGTCTTAATTAGATTAGAGCTTAATTCGAGTATGACCTTAATTAGATTAAGGTAAGTAAAAATTCCTGTTTACATGCTAGTTTCTTAATCAAAGTATGGTCTTAACCGGGTTAAAAGTGGATTATTGTTGTCCATGAAAAAGCAGCTTCTCTCTCTCACACACACACACACACACACTTACACACACCACACACACACACACACACACTAAAACACAATTTCTGTGATGCCAGCGCAGGAAAACACCCTCAGCAGATTCTCAGAGCAGAAACCTCATTACACAAGACTCATTTCTATTTCTGACGCGACCGGAGGACTTTTACTTTTAATTAACTGGAATGAACTTTAATTCAGAGTGAATGTGGGAGGTTTTCTCATGAGGAACTGAGAGGAACAGCGCACTGGAAAATTTTTTTTTTTTTTTTACAGGTGTTTGATTATTAAGAGTGTGTAGCAAGTGTGTAGCAAGTTTGAAGATGTTTACAATAATAAAGTTTGTTGTGAATTTGTTATTAAGCTGCATGTCGTACATTTCATGGTTTTTAAAAAAAATGAACAGTTTTAACTCTGGTTTAAGAGAGAGTTGCAGATTTAGACACTAAGTGTGTGTGTGTGTGTGTCTGTGCGTGTGTGTATGTGTGTGTGTGTGTGTGCAGGCCCCGCAGAGACATTCAGGGGGATTGGAATGGCCTCACTCGTCATCCTCCTGCTCTTCGCCTTCATCCAGAGTGTCACTGAAAAGGGCGAGGGTAAGTGAGACAGAGAGAGACACACACACACAGAAGGAGAAACAGAGAGAGAGACAGAAGGAGAAACAGAGAGAGAGACAGAAGGAGAAGCAGAGAGAGAGACAGAAGGAGAAACAGAGAGAGAGACACACACACACACAGAATGAGAAACAGAGAGAGACACTCACACAGAATGAGAAACAGAGAGAGAGACACTCACACAGAAGGAGAAACAGAGAGAGAGACACACACACACAGAATGAGAAACAGAGAGAGAGACACTCACACAGAAGGAGAAACAGAGAGAGAGACACACACACACAGAATGAGAAACAGAGAGAGAGACACTCACACAGAAGGAGAAACAGAGAGAGACACACACACACAGAATGAGAAACAGAGAGAGAGACACACAGAAGGAGAAACAGAGAGAGAGAGACACACACAGAAGGAGAAACAGAGAGAGAGACACACACACAGAAGAAGAAACAGAGAGACACACACAGAAGGAGAAACAGAGAGAGAGACACACACAGAAGGAGAAACGGAGAGAGAGACACACAGAAGGAGAAACAGAGAGAGAGAGAGAGAGACACACACAGAAGGAGAAACAGAGAGACACACACAGAAGGAGAAACAGAGAGAAGAGACACACAGAAGGAGAAACAGAGAGAGAGACACACAGAAGGAGAAACAGAGAGAGAGACACACACAGAAGGAGAAACAGAGAGAGAGACACACACAGAAGGAGAAACAGAGAGAGAGACACACAGAAGGAGAAACAGAGAGAGAGACACACAGAAGGAGAAACAGAGAGAGAGAGACACACACAGAAGGAGAAACAGAGAGAGAGACACACACAGAAGGAGAAACAGAGAGAGACACACACAGAAGGAGAAACAGAGAGAGAGACACACACAGAAGGAGAAACAGAGACACACACAGAAGGAGAAACAGAGAGAGAGACACACACAGAAGGAGAAACAGAGACACACACAGAAGGAGAAACAGAGAGAGAGAGAGACACAGAAGGTGAAACAGAGAGAGAGACACACAGAAGGAGAAACAGAGAGAGAGAGAGACACACAGAAGGTGAAACAGAGAGAGAGAGACACACACAGAAGGAGAAACAGAGAGAGACACACACACAGAAGGTGAAACAGAGAGAGAGACACAGAAGGAGAAACAGAGAGAGAGAGAGAGAGAGACACACAGAAGGTGAAACAGAGAGAGAGAGACACACACGAAGGAGAAACAGAGAGAGAGAGACACACACAGAAGGAGAAACAGAGAGAGAGAGAGAGAGACACACAGAAGGTGAAACAGAGAGAGAGAGACACACACAGAAGGAGAAACAGAGAGAGAGAGAGACACACACACACAGAAGGAGAAACAGAGAGAGAGACACACACAGAAGGAGAAACAGATTGAGAGAGACACAGAAGGAGAAACAGAGAGAAAGAAAGGGACAGAAAGAGAAAGAGATGAAGAGAAGGAGAGAGAGACAAACAGACAGAAGGAGAAAGAGAGTAAGACAGAGAGGCTTATGTCAGTCTCAGAAAAATATCCAAAGATCTCTTGTTTGAAAAAAAAAGAATTATTCATAAATCTTGTAAAGGTTATAACATGATTTATAACATGATTAATATCGTATTGTGCTGCTTGTAAAAGTGGTTCTTGTGAATACAGCCATTTAGTTGTCTGACTGTGTGCTAATTAATTCTCACTAACTAATTAACTTAGCAGTTGAACATAATAATCCGACTCTTTCTACCCAGTCGTTTCTGGTCTGAAAGGGAGAGCGTGTCAGATTACAGTGCATTGTGGGTCGTCTCGCTCCCTCAGTCCTCATTAATGAGCAGAGCTGATCCGATCTGATAACGAGTCCAACCAGTTCCTCTCTCCACCCCACAGAGGATAAGATGCTGGCCGAGAACATCCCTGTCCCCTCCAGCCCGGTCCCCATAGCAACCATAGACCTGATGCCGAACTCTGAGGTCATGACCCCGAGTGTCCACCAGGAGCCCACTCGTCCGGCCCGGAAAACACGGCACCAGGAGGAGCAGGAGGACGGCGCCAAACCCGCTTGGGCTCACAGCGTGTCTCCGTGGGTCACCATCGCCTTCGCCATCGTCCAGATCAGAGAGCTGATCATCATGAAGAAGACACACACACACACCGAGGTCCAGCCTCTACAGGTACTGCAGGGCATTGTGGGTAACAACCAGACCAGGGCTGTTATTTATCGCGTTTATTCATGTGTGTTCTCACCTTGTCTTTCATGCCTTCCTCAGAAGGAGCGAGGTAAGTGTGTGATGTGATATTTATAAAAGATTGCATACAAGAAGACGTGAAGTTTGAGTCTCCTGCTGATTTCGATCAAAAATCGTAATTAATTAGCACTTTCTTTGGTAATATAATATATTTATATATAATTTATATATAAAATATTATATATATAGTATATTTTGACTTATTCTACTTCGTTTCCTTATTTGTACTTTTAACTCGGTGGTTCGTTAAAGATGTCGGGGAAAAACTAGAAAACCGGTGGAAGCATTCAGACAAAACTGAGGTCTAGAGAGCGCACCGCGAGCGCGTCTCCTAAAGAATCCGCAGCCCTCTCACCATGAACCCGCGCCTCCTTCTCCTCATGAATCCGTAGCCACGCTCCCTTCCCCCTGTGAACCCGCGGTCGCATCCGCGTAACGAGTGGTGGCTCTGACCTCGCCGCATTCAAGCTTGAGTTGCTGGCCTTACTGAGGAAGGACATTGCCGATTTTAGGAAGGAGTTTCAGGATCATCTGAAGCACCAGGAGACTCACCATGAGAATCAACAGAAGACTCTCAGGGATGCGCTATCTACTATCCAGCTCGACCTGCAGGTCATGGAAACACAGCATGATAGTGATAAAGTCGCTACCGATGCCACCATATCAACACTGAAAGGTACTGTGGGGGAAATGGGGCACACTCTCTCTGGTTACACCGATGATATCGTTCATATGAAGACTACTATCGAGTCTCTCACTGCGACCGTGACTCAATTAGAGAATAAATGTGAGGATCTGGAGTCGAGGTCACGGCGCAATAACGTGAGGATAGTCGGAGTTCCAGAGGGTGCTGACACTTGTACAACCGGTGCTGTAACGGCCTTGTTAAAGGAGGCGTTTGGTCTGGAGAAGGAGCCGGTTCTGGACCGGTCCCACCGGACCCTTCAGCCGAAGCCGAAGTCTGGTGAACGACCACGAGCTATTGCATGCAGATTCCATTACTACAGTGACTGTATTGATATTTTAGGCCGTGCGAGAGAGCGCCAGCAGATTAAAGTGAGGGATCTGAGCCTCTCAGTTTTTCCTGACTACACAGTCCAGACAGTCCGGGCCCGGGACGTGTTTAATGAGGTTCGGCGTCAACTTCGTGATATTGAGGGAGCTCGCTATGGAATACTTCATCCAGCTCGGCTTCGCATTACATATAACGGTGTCCAGAAGGACTTTATTTCAGCGGAGGAAGCAGCAGAATACGTTAAACTCTTAATACACTCCATCACCTACACAGCGTAGTGTTATATATTTTTTCTTTTATTCTTCAGTCTTTATTTTTTTTTTTTTTTTGCACTCGGCCTTCCAGCTCTACATAATTCGAATTCTTATATTGTCGGTGCATTATTACTTCGTTATTCTCTTCTTGTATTTTATTTTAATATGCTACACTGTGTAATATTATTAGGTATAAGTTTTTAAAAGGTAAGGACATTATATTTGTTGAAGTGCGCAGACTATTTATTAGATTTGAAGTCAGCAGGGGACTTTTTTTTTCTTACTGGAATTTTTTTTTTTTTTTTTGTACATTTTTTTTTAGCTTACTCTAGGTCCACTTTGTGGACAACCCTAGGGGTGATACACTGCTGTCTCCTTTGTTTTATGGAGACTTTGGGTGTGTGTCCCTCTTCAGGTCCAATTGGCTATTTATATTCTTATTTTTACTTTAGTTCTTGGGTTTTATAATTTTTATATAACCAGCGACAGCTATTGAGTAGCCATGATGAGCCGGGGGGGCGGGGGGATTTTTTTTAAATTTATTTATTTATTTTTTTTTATTTATTTATTTATTTATTTATTTATTTATTTATTTATTTATTTCTCAATGAAATATTTGGGGAAGGGAGGGGAGAAAAGGTAAATTAATTATATGAATATGATTTCAATGTAAATGAATCACATGAAAATGAATCATATGTAAATGAATCACATGAAAATGAATCATATGTAAATATGTAAATGAATCACATGAAAATGAATCATATGTAAATAAATCACATGAGTATGGAAAAAAAATTGCATACATAAGTATTTAACCCCCCAATAAAATATACGGACAGAAAATATAATTTGCAAAATTATTTACAAAAAAAAGTTATAATTGCATAAGTATTCACCCCTGTCAGTTGCTATGAAACCCTTAAATTATTTTCGTTACCATCCAAACGAGAGGACATGTGTGAAAAGTGTTAAAAGTGTCATGTGATGTCTAGAGGAGGCTGTCCAGCAACATTCAGCGAGCAGGTCAAAGAGGGGATTAGTCAGAAAAGCAACAAAGGGGCTAAATGTATTATTTAATGTACTGTATGATACTACCACCATCAGTCTTCACACTGTGGATGGTGTTCCAGGTTGTAACACAAAATAATGCAGAAAATTTCATTTTCATGTCACTTTTTGATTTTGATAATGAGCTTTTTTGTTGTTGTTGTTGTTGTTTAGATTAAATGTGTTCTCTTTCTCTCTAGGACCCAGATAGCTGTCCTCCGAACTCACAGGATGAGAATTTCCCTCCTGATTCTCATGAGAGCGCAGCGCAGGCCGAAGGTTCTCCCAATGGAACACACACCCTGCCGGACAGGGCGTTGTCTCTGGGGGCCTCCACATGAACAAAGCATTCTCTCTCTCTCTCTCTCTCTCTCACACACACACACACACACACACACACAGACTCCATAATGACCATGAAGGACTTTCAAATAAAAAGCATTGATTTTTAAAATAGAGAGTGTGTAGTGTGAAGATAATCACTTACACATTCCTATTGCGATATTCAGGAACGTTATAATTTCATCATGATAAAACCATGATAAGAGGATAAGTTAAGATAATTATTGAGATATGACAGTCGGTATTTGTGTGTGGCTGTAAGTTATTTTCTGTATTTTTGTAATTGAATGTCTGATATCTCTTAAAGAATGTTGGCTTTGGTTACTGATCGTTGTCATAAACACTGAAAACATCATTGTTTTAATTTATTATTGGTCTGTTATTGATTTTTAAATTGTTTTCCTGCAACAACGGTCAATAAGTTCCAGTCGAGGTTGATTTGTTGTACTGTTTCTATTACACACACGCACACTCGCACACTCGAATTTCATTAATGTTTACACCACAGTGGTGTTGAATTCTGGATTTGGTCAGAAGGTGTTGAATAATTTTCTATAACAGCAGCTCTCATGGTTTATATTAACACGCTCGATCTGGTTTAATTCATTCTGGTTTCTATAGAAACAGCTCATTCCCAGGGACTCGTACAGCGGACGCTCCACATAAACGGAGTAGAAACATCGTTAATCTGGTGAAGGAGGTGTTTATTTAACGTTGACGGAAGGAGTCACCAGTGTCAGCACTTTGTAACAGTCAGAGGTAAAGCTGTAAGTTTAAAAAAAAAAAAAAGAAGAAGAAGAAAGTTTTCTGACATCTTCAGGACACAGGAGTTTACGCTTTTGTGGTTTCACGGTCTGTGACAAGCTGCGTGAGAAATAAAGAAAGAGATAAGGAGAAATAAAGATAGAGTCTGGTGAGGGTGAGGTGACCGTTTATAGCTGCTATAATGTAAGTGGCAACAGCAACTAACCTGTTTGACGTTCCACAACATTATGTAACTATAAATGGTTCATTGAAAAAGTATGATGTTCTTTAATAAGTAAAAAAAATTGTAATCGTTGTAAATCTGTCTCGGATTTATTATAATGGCGCAATCAGTAATGACTCACTTTGCAGACGTCAAAACTATTTTGTAATAAAGACATACAGAATAATTCGGAGATGGTACGTGTGTGTGTTTTCATCAACGGGGGCATCAGGCCTCTCATGTTGGCTTTTTAAGCCTGATGCTCAAGACAGAAAATCTGAAAAGAAGCAGTCGACTTCCTGTTCAGAGTGCGTAGTAGGATTGTAGGAGTTCAGTCCAGTCTCAAGACATTTTTGGGACATATATGTCCTCGGTCATGATGGGGAGTTTGTCTTTTCTTACGCAAGTTTGATGAGAAGTAATTCCTTCTTCCAGGAAACAGGCCAGTCACTGGGACGATGCACGAACGAGGCCACGTTGAAGTAAAGATTTGGCCTCAAAAAGGAATTGATGCTCTTGACACAGTCTCACTTTTATTTAACCCCGTTAAGACTTAATCTTGATCTGATCTAGGCTAGTCCTGATCTCGAATGTCGAAAATGTCTCCATCAAGACCAGAATCCGCCTTTTCCAGATGCTGATCCTGGCAGTTCTCTTGTATGGATCAGAAATGTGGATTCTGCTCAAACCAGAGCTGAACAAACTCGAGCTTTTCCAAACGCTATGTCAGATCTTGGGTGTTTCCCTTCGTGATGGACGAAGATGCAGCAATCACCTCGGCTGATGAGGTGGTTTGCGCACGTCTGCTGAATGAGCACCACCTGTATACCGTACTACTTTTTCTGGCGGCAATGACCAGAGGACTAGCAGGTGCAAAGATCTGTGCCAAAGAAGACATGGTCCAAGTAAATCGAGGAGGACCTGAAAAACCACTGACTCTGTCTCCATGGCCATTGCCACAGATCGTAAAACATGGAAAGGCATCATGAGTGAATTTCGAAATCCAACAGCAGCGTACTGACTCCGGAAGCACCCCCACCCTGTAACCCACTAGGAACCGAAGAAGTTCTGATCTCGACCTCACCAACATGATCTTGACTAAAACCCTGAACGTGCACTGAAGAATGGGTTACCAATCTGGAACACACTACACCTCAGCACTCGACATTTCTGGAATATTTGTACAATCTCTTTCCTTCATTGTATGCACCAAATTACATCCTCAATCGGTGCACAATTAATAACTAGTTCCAGACAAATAAAACTGTGATAGTTGTTTATTTATTTATTTTTTTACAAAGGTATGGTGCTGTTTACGCTCTGTGAGGTGAGCTAGCATTTTGCCCAGTGTTCAGTGTTTGATGTTAATGTCCACACTATAAACATCTGCTACATAGAGAACATTATCTCTGCACACACAAACACACCCGAGGATATATACACACCCTTAATGTCTACAGAATTTCCCATAGGAGAACCAGCAGCAACATCACCGTGGAAACCAAGTGTGTGTGTGTGTGTGTAGGCGGGGCCAGATCTTCATCTCTATACCTCTGTCCCTGTGGCTGTATCACGCATAAGGGAGAGATTTCTCGAAGGCCTGTGATCTGATGCGCCACAGATCCCCTGGAGGATCACGGCTCACGTGCGCCGATCACGTTAATAGTCAGTAGAGGTGATTTCTAACCTGATAGACCTGATGTAAAAATAACTCCTGAGTCACAGTGCTTCCTCCTGCTGAGACTCAGACTTCCTCTTTACCTCTATCTCAGACGATGAGTTTCTTCTCATCAGTGCTCATTGATGAACAAATGTCTAAACTATATTATATTCACCTGTAATGAACAAAAATATATCAGTAAGCATAATGTATATAATCTGATTGCAGATAAGCCGAATATGAGGCCTTTTCGCACTGCTTTGGGCTCTGTGATTATAAATTCCCTTGGATTAATTCCTGGATTTGGTTATTTGTTTCAGTAGTATTAACCAGTGGAGGAATTTACAGCCAGCACAATCACACACACAGCCTTTATGTGAGCGAGAGAAAAACAGGTGTAGGGTACAGAAGAAAGCCTAAAATATAGTGTAGGAAAATGTATTGAGCTGCTTTTTAATATGATAATGTCAAGTTTTAATGCACGTTTTACGCCTAAAATGCAGCTCTAAATGATAAGAATCAGAGAGGAACATAATATGAGCAGTAATAAATAAATAATAATGATAAAAAAGAATGCATATGTGTAAACATTACAAAATAATTCATGCGAATAATTCATATAGAATAGTTCGTAAAAGATAAACGAGAGTTAATAAAAGCTGAGGAAACTTTATAAAATAGTCTTTATTCGCTTTTTTTAATATTACTGCTGTTATTACTTGTTAGCACTAAGCTAGAGTAGAAAAGTTTGCCATTATAATGAATTAATAAACGATAAAAAACTGAATTTCATTTAATATATTAACTTGATTTAATATACAGGATTTATTTTAATATTGAAACTTTATTTCACATGTAAACTCGTATTTGAGCTGACGCAGAAGCATCTGAGCCCCGGTCCTCACATTACCACACATCTAGCTGAGCTGTCTTTATTTAGCTCGTCACCTCTCACCGGGCGGCTCTCTTGATTTTCCCCATTATTAATGAGTGACACCTGATTCCGCCAATCGGCGTTGCGAATGGTCTGACGCAGGCCAATGGGAACGCGGGAAGTGAAGGGAAGGAAAGGCGCGCGCCGTTTTACTCCAGTAGCGCGGAGGCGGAGAATGCAAAGCCGGATTAATCCGATACGTTTTTAGATTTAATATCTAAGCGAGCGCTCGTGACCTCCGGGTACAGTGAAAGACTGACAATGTGGCCGTTTAGGTGCTCGGTAGCTTTGAAGGAGCTGCTCAAACCAAACCGGACGAGTCCGTTATCTGTTATCGCCGGGGATAAGACGTCACGAGCCGCTCCCGACAAAGTCACACCGGCGACGTTGACGGGCGCGCGCGCTCCCGCCGGAGGATGCCGCCGGTATCTGTGCACGAGCTCTGGCCAAACGAAAAACGACAAAGATGCAGCCAACGAGAAGTGAGTAATATACAGTAGTGCGCTAGCATGCTGAAAATACACATATAAACCCGTCCGTGTTCAGCTAGCATGCTATAGAGCTGAGCGGTGTGACGCAAGCATCACGGTATCACGACATCACGGTATACCACGGTACTGAGACACGCGATATCACGATATTCATCTAACACATACATGGCTTTCAAAAATGATGTATAACGTACACTCGACGGAAATTAACGTATACAGTAAATCATTTAAAGTAAAAAGGAAAACCCCTATGATTTTATAGTGTATTATTACAGTGTATTATGCTGCTCGCGCGGTTTCATTACTCACCTCACGCACAGAAAACAAGAAAGTCTTCACTTACTTTCCAAACAATTGGAAACGAATGACTCCTGAACCGGATACGGTTCATTTATCAAGAATAATCACGAACTATTAATTACTTATCTGACTTTTACTTTTATTTATTTATTTTAAATAAAAGAAACGTATGATGCTAGTGAGCTAGCACTGACAGACTACAGCTGGACGCCATTTTGGACAACGTTTTGCTTGTCAATATTTGACGACAAATATTTTTGACACTCTCATATATATGTATATTATGTATGCGCTGGAAAATGCTCCTGAATGCACTTCAATATGGTTTTACCTTTAAATCTGTGACTATAACGAGCAAAACTACTCCGAAACCAGAAGCATCACCGTGGTTCCTTTCATGACCTACACAGTCCAGGAACGAGAGAGGAACCTGTTCTGTAACATAAACACACGTGGTGGTAGGAGCCATGTTCATATGATCTGCCAGTGAACCCCTGGAGAAAGACAGACTGTCGTCTCTCTCTCTCTCTCTCTCTCTCTCTCTGTGTGAGACTGTTGAAGGTCATCAGTGTATCCTCTACATCAGTGTGTAGATGTGTGTGTGTGTGTGACTGTTGAAGGTCATCAGTGTGTAGATGCCTGCGTGTGTGAGAGATGATAATCTGTATATTTCTACTAACACTTGCACTTCTTTATCAGGCCTGTATTTCTGTTTCAGTCCACTGACGTGTGTGATGGTGATGATGATGATGATGATGATGATGAAGATTTTGTATCATGTTCATTGACTGTGTGTGTGTGTGTGTGTGTGTGAGTGTGTTTCTCCCTGTGATGATCGATCTGCTCACTTTTGCATTTGTTCTGTAAGTATTTTTGTTTCATTTTTTTTGTGTTTATGTCTGTCTTCCTTTCCACGGTTATGCATTCTAGAACCCTCCTCAGTCCCAAGCCCTTCTACCATGACACGTTCTAGAATATCTCCCGCAAGACTTCCGCGTTCGTGTCCTCGTTCTAGAACCCTTCGGACATCCGACACTTTAGAACGCTTTCGACAAATATTGAACGTTCTAGAATTCGGCATTTCTAGAACCCTCCCAGCAAGTGTTCCGCATTCTAGAACCCTTCCAACGGTCATTCCACAGAACCCTTCCGCCAAGCCTTTAGCATTCTAGAGTCTTTTCGACAAACATCTCGCACGTTGATCCATGTTCTAGACCTGTTCCCGCAGGCGTCCTACGTTCTAGAGCCGTTCCAGCAGGCGTCCCACGTTCTAGAGCCGTTGTAACAATTCTTCTAAACATTCACCATTCTAGTACCCTTTCATTAAACATTCCACATAGTAGACCCCACCCAACCATCCAGAGATTACATCACAGGGACATCTCCTGTGAGTCATACGTTCAGATGTAACGCTGCTTTGTGTTCTAGTCACAGGGTGCGATGACATCACAGCGTTCTCCTGGTGGACAGAATGCAGTGTTACGGTTGCTCATATATTTATTTAATATAATATAAATATAACAAAATGTATCGTGAGATTTGCACGAACCTCTTATGGTGGTTTAGGATATTATCTTTATGCTGGTTGTTATATATTTTTTTACAATACACAGCCGGAGTAACGGTTTTGTCCGTCATGTTTCTCGAGAAGTTCGCGAGGACACGTTCTCGAAGTTCTTCATGAACACAGAACTTGAAACTGCCTTCCAGCGTATGTGAGACAGATGTTCTCTATGATGTGTCTCTGGATGCGCCTCCCCAGTGAAAGAAGCTACATCCTTTTTTGTTTTTTGTTTGTTTATTTTTAAAATCCCCCCTCCATCATGGAGGAACGCTCCTCAGCTGTCCCATAATGCACTGCAGCACTGAGGTGGACCTTCCTCCTTCAGAAATGTGTGGAATCAGTGTCTGATTTCAGGCTTTTCCTCTGCTGTCACTGCATCTCTACCTATCTTGAGTGTCTTCTCCCTCACAGTGTCTGTGATGATCAATACCAACCTTTATGGGGTTTAATATATTCTTACTTGATCGTGACCAATTTCGTGTGTGTGTGTGTGTTTTATCTACAGAAGAAGGAAGGCAGGAATCCTGCCCAGTCTCGAGGATCTGCTCTTCTACACCATTGCCGAGGGCCAAGATAAAATCCCAGCACACAAGTTTACTACGGTGTGTGTGTGTGTGTGTGTGTGTGCATATATACTCACACACTGGTTTATCATCATACCTTCAATCAGGTTCTATGTGGAACTATGCAAAACTCCTTCAGTTCTACATTCTACAGTCCTCACAGCAAGCACCCCACGTCAATCCACATTCTAGAACCCTTCCACTAAGCATCCCACATTCTAGAACCCTTCCACTAAGCATCCCACATTCTAGAACCCTTCCAACAAGCATCCCACATTCTAGAACCCTTCCAACAAGCATCTCACATTCTAGAACCCTTCCAACAAGTATTCTGGAGTTCTTTCAGCTAGTACCCCATGCATTCTAAGATGCATTATAGAATCCACAAAGTTCTCTTAGTGTTGACTGCTATGTTAAAAAAATTCTGATCTACATCATGATCTCTCTCCCTCTGTGTGTATGTGTGCGTGCGTACATGTGTAGGCATTGAAAGCGACAGGCCTGCGTACAGGAGATCCCCGTCTGAAGGAGTGTATGGAGATGCTGAAGATCACACTGAAGACCTCGTCTGATGGAGCGCTAGATCGACACCTCTTTAAAAAGTAACAACACTTATTCTGTGTGTGAGAATAAGATCATGCTAAACATTATCAATGTTTTAGTTTTGAATTGGTTTTAAAGATCTTATATCTCCCAGTAATGAATTATTCATTATTAATGACCGATTCAGTTCTCCAGGCGTGTGATTGGCTGTTCTGTGAACATCTACCACAGCTCATTAAATATTCAGCAGCGTTCAGGTGTTTGGTGTCTGTGAGGATTCACTGAAATCCTGACCTGGTGTCTCGATCATCATCTGCAGCTTCATGCAAAAGCATAAAAAGGGCTGTGTGTGTGTCAGTCAGTCAGTCTTTAATTCCAAATTGATATTTCCATCCATCAACCAAGGGACAGTTTTATCTATTCTATATATTTAAGTGATGAAATACACTAGGTGAGATAATACTCATTTCTGATTGGCTGACAGTATTCAGAAGCATCCAGTTCCATCCAGATTAAATGTTTGTGTATAAAGCTTCCTGCTGCGATCCTTCATCTGGCATGTAGTTCTGACAAGAATAGGTTGTAGGATTAGATTATATTTGCTGTACAATCTCCAGTGGTTATGTAAAGACTCCACCCCCCCATTTCCCCTTCCAATGTCTAATATTGCTTTAGTGGGGCTAGCAAACATTAGCATATATAATGTAAATGTATTTGTTTAGGTGTTAAAATGCCAAGCATGGCTGAGCAATATGCACAACGTTTTAGTCAGGATTTACAGCTAATCGTTCTGAAAAAGCGCTGGTTAAAGTAGTAAATAGCCGAATACTGACTTAAGTCTAAGTAAGTTAATACTGACTGCTACTGAAAAGAATACTGACTTTATTTTATTAATTCTTTTTTGCTTGGATTACTCGCTCTCCGTAGATGTTATTCTTCCAGATAGACTGAGAATGTTGTCAGGGGTCAAGAGGACAGGCTTTTTCCTCTCTTTCAGATCTTACCTGATTGTTCTCAGTGTGTAAATATTCATGATGGCTTCTCTGTGAAAACGAAAGTAAGGCTTGTTGGTTCCACAAGGTTCTGTTCGGTACTGTATAAGCTGCCACTGGGTCGCGATTATTCCTAAAAGTGGTATTCGCTTCTTCCGCTATGTTGATGACGCACAGCTGTTCTGTAAGTTTGAGCAAAGCCGGATGACGCACACCGGCTTAATACGCACTTTTGGCTGCTGAGTCACATGCTTGACCCGACGGAAACACTTCCACTACAACCTGAGAGATACGGGGGGGAAATGGTCAGGAAATTGACACACATGTACAGTACGACAGTAAAAACATTCATGTGAACAAGTTCCTCAGTCCAGAAACTGGACGTGCAAATGATGTTGGAAATGATTTCTGTATTATTTGGTATAATTGATGATAAGAAAGTAAACAGAAAGATTTGTGGTGTGTGTGTGTGTGTGTGTGTGTGTGTAGATGTGTCCAGAGCAACATTGTGCTGCTCTCTCAGGCGTTCCGGAAGAAGTTTGTGATTCCTGATTTCCAGTCATTCGCATCGCACATCGACGAGCTATACGAAGGCGCCAAGAAGCTCTCCGGAGGACAGGTGACGATGTTACCAGAGTGTGTATGTGTGTGTGTGTGTGTGTGTGTGTGAGTGTGTGTTTATGTGTGAGAGAGAGAGATAAGACATCTGTGCCTGGTAAAGAAGAGGATTTGTGTTGATGTTGTATTGGTGTGCAGGTGGCAGACTACATCCCCCAGCTGGCCAAGTTCAGTCCTGATTACTGGGCCGTGTCTCTCTGTACTGTTGATGGGCAGAGGTAAGACACCGATTATTTTCCCGGTGTTTTATTCCTCTTGTACCACAGCGATTTGAAAACGAGCCAGTGAACGAGCTGTTACTATAGAAACGATGATGTGTCAGGAAGGAGTGCATTAACGTGAACAATCGTTTTTTTTTGGTTGTTTTTTTGTTTTATTCCAACGCAGACACACAGCAGGCGATACTAAAGTGCCATTCTGCCTGCAGTCGTGCGTGAAGCCGCTGAAATACGCCATCGCCGTTCACGATCACGGCACAGAGTACGTGCACCGCTTCATTGGGAAAGAACCCAGCGGGCTGCGCTTCAACAAGCTGTTCCTCAACGAGGACGGTGAGACACACACACACACGCATAAAACCCCCTCACGTTATACATATATATATCGCCTATACGTTATTTATATAAATAATCACTGATGTCATTGTGTTTTTATTAAATAATGGTTATTTTCGCAGATAAGCCACACAATCCGATGGTGAACGCAGGAGCGATAGTCTGTACCTCACTCATCAAGGTAAATCCTGTTCACACTGTTTTACAGTGATGCTCCTACGACCGCGACTTAAAGGATTCCGAGCTCGTCGGAAAACGTTTGTGTTCGGCGTCACTGCGTTCTCGTCACGCGTCGTGTGTTTCTGTTTATTTTACAGCAAGGTGCCGGAAATGCAGAAAAGTTCGACTACGTGAGTAAAATGGAATCGGACGGTTTGATCCCAACACAACAGCCGTTCTCCGTAGACGACAGGGTTTAATACTGTAAATAAATAAATAAACAAACATGTGGGCATCGGAGCTCTGACAGTGTTTGCTTATGTGTCTGCGTGGTAGGTGATGAACTTCATGGAAAAGATGGCTGGAAACGAGCACGTGGGTTTCAGCAATGCGACGTGAGTCTCTGCTTCCTCTGGAAATCCACACCTGAATATAGCACACACACACACACACACACACACAAAAGTGAATCCGGGAGGGTGGAAAATGAAAAAGGACATGTTTTCTTTTCTTTTTTTTCTTCCCCCCCTCATAATTTGTGTAGGGAGAAGTGTTTCACATGTGTTTCTGATGCACAGATGTTATCCACTTAAACCCCCCTTTTCCACTTTCTCAGTCTTTACACTGTGTCTTACAATAGAAATGTTTCAGTACATCATACACACACCGCTCGCGCTTACGCTCTGCCTATCTTTGTGGAAATGTATTCGGTTTATTAATTCATTCCTATTATTTGCTAGAAAACAAGATCTTGGTTGACACTGAGTATTTTTTTAATACTAACCTGAGCTAATCTGGCAACCCTGTCATCACCTGTCCTGTCTCTGCTGCTCCGCTCCCTGAGCATGGGGCAGCGTGATTCCTGCCCCATCTGGAGCCCAGTTAGCGCTTGGTGCAGTTTCCATATTTGACCACTAGGTGTAAATAATAATAATAATAATAATAATAATAATAATTCCTGTATGGAGTTAAAGGTTGCAGAAACATCTAGAACCGTGAACGAATCAGCACCATCGGCTTCAGTCTGTTAAATAGAGACACTTTTTAATATCGCTGCTCACTCAAGAAGTATTTCATATTTCAGCAGAATGGAACATGTGTAGAGAGGTGAATAAAGTGGTGTTGGTGTGTGTTTGTCTGGTCCAGGTTTCAGTCTGAGAGAATGTCTGGAGACAGAAACTTTGCCATCGGTTACTATCTGAAGGAGAAGAAGGTATAATAATAATAATAATAATAATAATAATAATAATAATAATAATAATAATTTAGACTAACAATAGAAGGCAATTCATATATTTTTATCATTATTTATTTTATTTTTTTTATTTATAACACCATTATGAATTATTCTAATCCCCCCCCCCCTCCCTTGTACAGTGTTTCCCAGAGGGCACAGATATGACCGCTATCCTGGACTTCTACTTCCAGGTCAGGATGATATTCTAAAAAATTTAATCTGGAAACTTTGAGTTTAATATGAAAGTCTTGCAATGTTATGAGAGTTTTATTGTGTGTGTGTAGCTGTGTTCTATAGAGGTGACGTGTGAGAGTGCTAGCGTGATGGCGGCTACATTGGCCAACGGAGGATTCTGTCCAATCACAGGTGAGCGTGTACTGAACCCCGAGGCTGTGAGGAACACGCTGAGCCTCATGCACTCCTGTGGCATGTACGACTTCTCCGGCCAGTTCGCCTTCCACGTGAGTCTCTCACTCTCTCACTCACTCTCACTCACACACATATATAATAGAGTTCTGTTTTTATTCAATTCACTTCACATAGTTCCACAGCCGGATGGAGGCTACACTACAGTCATACAGAGTTACGTGTGTGTGTGTTGTAGGTGGGTTTACCAGCGAAGTCGGGCGTGGCTGGTGGTATTTTGTTGGTGGTTCCGAATGTGATGGGTGTCATGTGCTGGTCTCCTCCTCTGGACAAACTGGGGAACAGCGTCCGTGGCATCAAGTTCTGCACGGTACCCTAACTGTCTGTCTGTGTCTCTGTCTTTCTCTCTCTCATTACAACACTTAAACGTGCCTAAACTCTCATGTAAATTCTGAACAGTGTGTAATTTCAGTATTAAATCCTCACTGAGAGATTAACTCTACTTGACTCTCAGATTAATGTGTATACTGTACATATAAATTCATACAAGACCCTCCGTGTGTGTGTGTGTGTGTAGGATCTGGTGCATCTGTGTAACTTCCACAACTATGATAATCTGCGTCACTTTGCTAAGAAGCTGGATCCTCGGCGAGAGGGCGGAGACGAGCGGGTGAGTGACACATACGTCCTCCAATCACGACTGCCCTGTCTTTTCTGTATTTCTATAATGTGTGTTTTTCTCTCTTCCAGGTCAAATCTGTTATTAATCTGCTGTTTGCTGCCTACACAGGGGACGTGTCTGCGCTGAGGAGGTGCACACACACACACACACACACACACACACACACTTGCAGCACCTGTCTCACCTATAGCCCATGGCACACTTTTCTTCCCACATACTTTCTGATACAGTTAGTGTGTGTGTGTAGGTTCGCTCTGTCCTCGATGGACATGGAGCAGAGAGATTATGACTCCAGGACGGCGCTTCATGTTGCTGCTGCTGAAGGTACTGACAGCTCATTATTATTATTAGTATTATTATTATTACTACTATGACTTTACTGCCCCCTGCTGGCTGGCAGCTGAACTGCAGTTACACTGACATATCCGTCTTTTCTCGTGTCTCAGAAGTACCTCTGATTGATCTCCGGGGTGTTCTCTTCCCCCTAGTTGTGCAGGAATATAAATCTACAGACGCGTATTTATGACGTGTGTGTGCAATCACATCACATCACATCACATTAACCATATTATTGGGGTTTGTTCAGTTGTGTGTGTGTGTGTCTTGCAGGTCACACTGAGGTTGTGCGCTTCCTTCTCGAGGCGTGTAAGGTGAACCCTGAACCCAGAGACAGGTAAGAGGTTTTTTTTGTTTTTTTTTAATCTGGTTATAGCAACATTTTTAATGTTGAGGGACAATGAGGGGCAATGTGATGAAACCAACCCCTCTCTTTTCTGTTCTCTCTCGCTCTCTTTTGAAGCTAATAAAGCAAATTAATATTGTGTGTGTAGGTGGGGGAACACACCCATGGACGAGGCTGTGCACTTCGGTCATCATGACGTTGTGACGATCCTGCAGGATTACCACAACAAGTACAGTCCTCAGGAGAGCCGGCCTGCCGGGGACAAGGAGACAGCTGAGAAGAACCTTGATGGCTTGCTCTGAGTGTGTGTGTGTGTGTGTGTGTGTGTGCGTGCGCGCACACGTCATGTTCCTGATGATTATCTCCATAGACCCTGTGTGGTCACGTGTTTGTGCATAAGGGTGTATTTATTATAGATCTTTGTGTGTGTGTGTGTGTGTGTTGTGCTATAGGTATGTAACCTGCAGGTGATGCTCCACAGGGTTGCCAGATAGAATAAATGGCACCAAGCAGAATTTCACCAATCAAATCAGGAAACTTTGACTATAAATAAATGTCATTCTAATTGTGGCTATATGTTCATTACCATTAATTAGGAGGGTTCAAATCCTTTCAATCTGGCAACCTGTGACAATTCGCTTTACTGCAGCTGTGTTGTATATTATGTATAAGTGTAGTGTTAGGAAAGATTTAGGGTTGTAGTTTTTTTCCGGTAGCTTCAGAAAATAAGATATAATTTTATTTATTTTTATTTTATTTTTTTTTAAAGAAATGATAAATCAGGTTTGGGCTTGTGGATGAGCTTTTCTCCGATCGCATTGTTGTTTGCCTTTTTAATGGGTTTTAAAGGGTTAATGGTTATAAATCAAGCATCAATAATCACTAACATGGTACATCACAATATTCAACCTGAAGCAGGGAATACGCATTCATTAAAAAAAAAAAGTATGTTTGTCTTCCAGTGAATATGAAATGTTCTCCAGGTTAGGGGGTTCCCCACGTAACGGACAAAGAGTACAGTATTCTACGGACAGAACGACGGCTTATGTTTTTGTCTAAAACTTGCCGCATTCAAACAGAATTCGTTATCATCATGCGTGTATATTGAGGATTTTAAGACGTGGCTCAGCCAATCAGATTGTAGATCTGTTTTAAAATGAAAGGTGCATTTTAGCTAAGCTTTATGAAGATGTAGATATAGTACGTGGAGGTGAATACAAATTGAACGATTTGTTTATTTGCTCCTTGAGCCCGCCCCCTCATACCCACCCACGTGTGCGGAGCTCCACCCCAGAACCAACGGCGGTAGAATTAACAGTCGGACATTCGATTGCTCGAAAGCCGTGTTCTAACAGTATAAACGCATGCAGAACACGGCTCGTGGCGATTTTCGAGATTGGTCAAGCGTGCTGTTTTTCTTTGTAACCAACGGTTTTAGCCTTTAACCAGCACCACATATGATTCTATTTCAATTTGGTTTATCCAAACTGACCCGGTTGGCTCTCTAAGTAACGAAAACTTTATTCAAACAATTTAAGTTCACCAGTAATAAATGACTCCCTTCTTGGTGGGAAAATCTAGTCTTTAATTCAGGTTTTGCTACGTTTCTTGTTACGTTTTTAAAATACTTTTGATTTTTTTTTAAATCGCAGGAGAATTATCTGGCTGCCTCTGCGTGGGTACCGATTTCACACCGAGATCTACAGTTTTGAATGCATTAAAACGTGTCTATAACATGTCGTCTAAACACGAGTCACTCTGGACCATAACAATTTCCAAACGGTTTTCTCAGCCACGTGTTACACGTTCGTGTCTTAAACCTTCAGTATCGTGTGCTGCAGATTTTCCAGGTTATTAGTGCAGGATAAAAAATGTGAAAAATTGCACCTTTTTCATTTTGTTTTGTCTGACTTCTCGTGCTCCATTTGAGTAGGCGGCCTATGTACTGTGTAACTTGTGTGCAGTTCTGAAGGGTTCTTATTCAGTTTTATTTATCCCGGACATGTGTGTGTGTAACTTTGTATTATCGTGATGTACTGTATTGGTGATTATGGGCTGATGTGTGTGTGTGTTTAAGGGTTTTTGAGTGTTAAGTTTTAGAGATCAGTTCTGAATGTACTGAAGTGTGACCGGTGAGTTTTAGGGACCAGAGAAATTAAGATCAGAGGTATGACAATGTAAAGACCAAATCAGATTCACAACGGTTTGTTTACTTATTTATGTATTTATTTATTGGTTGAAAAGTACTTGAAACAAACAAACAAACAAAAAAAAAAAACACTTGAAGCAATTCTTTTATGAACAGCCTGAATACGCGGACTCTCATGCATAATGAAATCAATCAGTATGTTACTGCAAATTGCATTTATTTACATTTCTAACATCATGGACATTAAGAGTCTTCTAAATTTTCTACATTTGGACGTAAAAAAAAAGAAAAGATTTTCATGAACCTGGTCATTTAAACGTTTACTATCTTGAGATTTCGTATTGTATTCTGATCTTAGGAAATTACAACAAAATAATCGAATGTGTCTCGTGTGTCTGTGTGTATAGAAAAGCTTAATATCTATATATACACACAGTACAATCCATAATTATTGGCACCCTTTATATACACACAGTATACAACGGGCCTTGTAGCTTTATTTGAATGCACAGTTTTTTTTCCCTTTCACACAGTAAACTACCCCGACCCCACCCCAAATAAAAAGGTGCCAATAATTTTGCATATCCAGGCTGGGAAAGCATTTATACCATACACCCATAAAAGAAAAAAACGTTTTTTGTTTTTTTTTCCTGAAAACTAGCACAAGAAGCTTTAACGTTTGTTGCGAGTTGCTGCTGGAGACGAGAGGAAGAGATTTATAGCGGGATATAATCATTTAGCGTACGATAGTAACACGGCGAAAAAGATCCACTGTAGAAATCAGTCTAATCTAGTGACACCCTGCACTCTGACCAATCACAGGCTGTGTTTACAACTGAATGTATTATATTTAATTTATATATATATACTCTATATTAATATGAATACGCGTATGTTTCTGTTTGTACTCTTGCTGTTACGATTCAGTGGTGTTAGAGACGACGCCGAGGATTTATTTCACAAACAAAACCTCAAATAAAAGGAAAGCTTTCCAAGCACATGATTTAGATGTTTGTGGTGGTGGTGTTTTTTGGGGGGGTTTACTGGGAAATATTTAATGGACATGGTGGCTTAGTGGTTAGCACGTTCGCCTCACACCTCCAGGGGTAGGCTGATTGGCGTGTCTAAATTGTCCATAGTGTATGAATGGACCGGCACCCTGTCCAGGGTGTACCCCGCCTTGTGCCCGATGCTCTCTGGGATAGGCTCCAGGTTCCTCACGACCCTGAAGGAGTAAGCGGTAGAAGATGGATGGATAATCGTCTGTCGGCTTTGTGCATGTATACAGTGCAGAACTACTGTCGAAGACTTTTTACGTTAACAACACCTTGACTTTGTCTCAGAAACAATGCTCTACATACCAGTGACGAGACAAATGTGGGCGTTTCCCAACAGGTGGTAACCATGACGACAATACACCGATAGATACTTGATCACTAAACATGCATGTTTATTAGATTGTAAAGAAGATTGTTTCTTCTATGACACGCCTGATCGTTTTTTTTTGGGTTTTTTTTGAGAAGTCGGTTACGTAACGGTGTTCACACTAGCATCTTGTTGTCACGGTGATGAAATAACCCCACGTCAGGTTTACATTATACAGTAACGTTCCTGTTGGACGAGAGGAGGCAGCGTGTGAGGAGGAAGGTGGTCCCCGTGCCTCTGTAGATAAACTGAAATCTGTTACAATGGAAGATGAGCTGGACTTACAGTGACTTGCCTACCATGGTAAATAATTCGTTTTTTGTTTTGTTTTTAATATTCTAATATAAAATAAATGCAAGAAGGCACAGAGAGCCGCGAAACCCTGATCCAATACTTTATAATTTTTTGGTGCATCGACAACTTCCTGTCTAATTTCAAAGGCGAGAGGAAAAGTGCATCAGCAGCAGGTAAGTGCTGTTAACGTGTAAGGTGCATTCAAACTTTTTTTTCTTTTTGTTTTGGACCTGTGGGTTCAGCTTCTAGAAAAGTCCGTATGAGTGGGAAGAGGATGTGCTGAACCTCATGCGCTCTTTTCCTCATTTTGTTTTGTAGGGTGAGAAGATGGGTGAACGTCTGTTGGCTCTGCCGGTTCGTCACTCGTCAAGGTTACAACACAGCTGCAGACGGAAGAGATCATCATAACGGTGGGTTATTACTCGTCAGAACAAATAAAACGCCAAAATAAAACTTCAGCTCCATTTTTATGTCAATATAACGTAAAGCAACGAATCAGAATATTCCACTCCGGTAAATTATCATCGTACGCTCAACGCTGTCTCTGAAGTCTCCGCTAACTTAAAATCGCACTTCTAGCTTCTCTGCTTTATTACACTAACCGGTGCATAGAAACAATAATAATAATAATAATCATAATAATAAAATAATAATAATAATAATAATAATGCCAGATATGTAGAACAAACCGGAAAATACATCAACTCCATACAACGAAGTAATATTTAAACACATTTCTATTTATTTTAATCCTTTTACCTCTCCAAGTTCTCCAGTCAGTCCGGTCAGATCACGAGTCTAAAATAAAAAAAGAGAATTAAAAAACGATACGTAATACCAGATTACACTCGCAGTTTACATTCCTAATACATTTACAAAATTTAAAAAACAGGTTTTACTTTTACTAAATGGTTATTTAAATTGAAACCAAAATAAAAACACATATATACACACACTATTCCGTTTTGCTAATAAATCAGTGTTGCTGTGTTCTAAATGCATTTAAACGTACATGACTGAGTGTGCTGCGTACCATACGCTCCAGTTCTCCGTACACCTCCGGCGACAGCGGCATCATGATGTCGTTATACTCCGATGTTTTCCTGCAGACACACGAACAGACCGGTTTTACTCTACAGTCACCTTACCTCGGAGGGAGGAGGCGGGAAATCGGAGCTCGGAATTATGCCATTTTTGTCGACCTCCGTGCGTTCGAGCTACAAAGTTGGGGGTTGGGGGTGGAGGCGGTCATACTGACGGACCATGGACTCCTCCATGTTTGTCTTTTGTTAGCAACAAGCTAGCCAGCTGACTGTAGTCAAATGCTAAGTAAATACAGTATAACTAATTTTAAAGACAAGAAGTGCTGCTGTGTTTACTGTTCATGCTGTTCATGTTGGTTTGGCGTCACTTGCTGAACTTGGTGTTGAGGAGACCATCCTGGGTTCCCGTGTAGGATTTCAGAGTTGAGGAGGTGTTTTCTTTGGTTTTGCCTAGTCAGAGGTCGGAGATTACGAGTTACGACCTTTACCATATTACCACATACTGTAACATCTAAAATATTAATATTATTATTAATACTATTATTACATTCTCTGGATGAACAGCTATTTTGAGATCTGTGGCTTGAAAGTACTGAAATTACTGACACGTGTACATTCCCAACTGTTTGAATTTTGAATTGTGAACAAACACAGACTCAAATCTCTACTGCTGGTTAGTTTGAAATGTCTTTAGCTCTTTTTCCCTCATTAAGCCTTTCAGCTTCAATAAATAACCAAACTGTATAACAAAAAAAGAAGACATTTTTAAGCCTATTAATAATGTAATGATCATATATTATGATTATTAAATCTTAAACTGATTTGAGATTTTACTTTAACAACATTTAGCAGTAAAACTTAACAGCACAGTCATATTAACAACATGGAGTACATGCAAGCTGACCTTCAGTACTGACCTCTAACTAACTATACGGTCATTTCTGCAATGCTGAAGACTTTCTAATGTGCAGTAACGTCGTAAGAACATTAAACATGTTAGTTATACGCCATCCGACTCTCGACTGTTAGTACGTAGACGGAACGTAGATATTGATAGGCCAAGGCCAGATACGCTGCGTATTCACTCTGGGTGATGATTAGCTGGAACCTTATAACATCACGTTTATCCAAGTGATTAGAGATTTTACAACAATTTTACAATTGTTTTTCCAATAAAAAAAATGACACCATTAAAGTCTCCCTCAGTTATGTACTTCAAATGTTGATAGAACCCTTACAACACTAAATTCACTTAAAAAAATTCAATTAAAAAAAATGTTCATGAACATGTAGTAGTGAAACTCCAGTGAGGTGGGTGTGGACCGTGGTGATGTCATTCGTGTGAGTAACAGACGTGACTCACATTTCAGAGACGGAGATGAGCGTGGTTCTGATATAATCGTCCGACTTCTTATCCACGTCCATCGGTTCATGTTCTACACAAAGAGCACAATTTATTACAGTCGTGTAATACTTAATATTTCACAAGTATTAATTACAGACCTTACAGGAGAAGAAAATCTAACTAAACATTTTAACACTTAACATTTCAAAAATTTTACATCAAAAAAGTGGTGAGAATTTCGTCTGCAATTTATTCACGATTTATTGCGATTCTGATACTGTTATTGTGTACCCCTACTATACTACACTACACTATTCCATACTGTATTACACTACCATACTATTGCACTATACTATTCTATACTATATTACACTATACTATATTACACTATACTATTCTATACTGTATTACACTATACTATATTATTCTATACTATATTACACTATACTATTCTATACTATATTACACTATACTATATTACACTATACTATTCTATACTGTATTACACTATACTATATTATTCTATACTATATTACACTATACTATTCTATACTATATTACACTATACTATATTACACTATACTATTCTATACTGTATTACACCACTATACTATATTACACTATACTATTCTATACTGTATTACACTATACTATATTACACTATACTATATTACACTATACTATTCTATACTGTATTACACTATACTATTCTATACTGTATTACACTATACTATATTACACTATACTATTCTATACTGTATTACACTATACTATTCTATACTATATTACACTATACTATATTACACTATACTATTCTATACTGTATTACACTATACTATATTACACTATACTATTCTATACTGTATTACACTATACTATATTACACTATACTATTCTATACTGTATTACACTATACTATATTACACTATACTATTCTATACTGTATTACACTATACTATTCTATACTGTATTACACTATACTATATTACACTATACTATTCTATACTATATTACACTATACTATATTACACTATACTATTCTATACTGTATTACACTATACTATATTACACTATACTATTCTATACTGTATTACACCACTATACTATATTACACTATACTATTCTATACTGTATTACACCACTATACTATATTACACTATACTATTCTATACTGTATTACACTATACTATATTACACTATACTATTCTATACTGTATTACACTATACTATATTACACTATACTATTCTATACTGTATTACACTATACTATATTACACTATACTATTCTATACTGTATTACACTATACTATATTACACTATACTATTCTATACTGTATTACACCACTATACTATATTACACTATACTATTCTATACTGTATTACACTATACTATATTACACTATACTATTCTATACTGTATTACACCACTATACTATATTACACTATACTATTCTATACTGTATTACACCACTATACTATATTACACTATACTATTCTATACTATATTACACTATACTATATTACACTATACTATTCTATACTGTATTACACTATACTATATTACACTATACTATTCTATACTGTATTACACCACTATACTATATTACACTATACTATTCTATACTGTATTACACTATACTATATTACACTATACTATTCTATACTGTATGACACCACTATACTATATTACACTATACTATTCTATACTGTATTACACTATACTATATTACACTATACTATTCTATACTGTATTACACTATACTATATTACACTATACTATTCTATACTGTATTACACTCTATATTATTCCATAATTATATTACACTATACTATTCTATACTATATTACACTATACTATATTACACTATACTATTCTATACTATACACTACAATATATTACACTATACTATTCTATACTATATACACTATACTATATTACACTATACTATTCTATACTGTATTACACCACTATACTATATTACACTATACTATTCTATACTGTATTACACTATACTATATTACACTATACTATTCTATACTATATTACACTATACTATATTACACTATACTATTCTATACTGTATTACACTATACTATATTACACTATACTATTCTATACTATATTACACTATACTATATTACACTATCTATACTGTATACTATACTATATACACTATACTATTCTATACTGTATTACACCACTATACTATATTACACTATACTATTCTATACTGTATTACACTATACTATATTACACTATACTATTCTATACTGTATTACACTATACTATATTACACTATACTATTCTATACTATATTACACTATACTATATTACACTATACTATTCTATACTGTATTACACTATACTATATTACACTATACTATTCTATACTATATTACACTATACTATATTACACTATACTATTCTATACTGTATTACACTATACTATATTACACTATACTATTCTATACTGTATTACACCACTATACTATATTACACTATACTATTCTATACTGTATTACACCACTATACTATATTACACTATACTATTCTATACTGTATTACACTATACTATATTACACTTATAATATTCTATACTATATTACACTATACTATATTACACTATACTATTCTATACTGTATTACACTATACTATATTACACTATACTATTCTATACTGTATTACACCACTATACTATATTACACTATACTATTCTATACTGTATTACACCACTATACTATATTACACTATACTATTCTATACTGTATTACACTATACTATATTACACTATACTATATTACACTATACTATTCTATACTGTATTACACCACTATACTATATTACACTATACTATTCTATACTGTATTACACTATACTATATTACACTATACTATTCTATACTGTATTACACTATACTAACACTATACTATATTACACTATACTATTCTATACTGTACATACACTATACTTACACTATACTATTCTATACTGTATTACACTATACTATATTACACTATACTATTCTATACTGTATTACACTATACTATATTACACTATACTATTCTATACTGTATTACACTATACTATATTACACTATACTATTCTATACATTACATATACTATATTACCTATACTATTCTATACTATATACACTATACTATAACACTATACTATTCTATACTGTATTACACCACTATACTATATTACACTATACTATATTACACTATACTATTCTATACTGTATTACACTACTATATTATATATTCTATACTTATTACACCACTATACTATATTACACTATACTATATTACACTATACTATTCTATACTGTATTACACTATACTATTTACTACACTACACTATACATATTACACACATTCTATACTGTATTACACTATACTATATTACACTATACTATTCTATACTGTATTACACTATACTATATTACACTATACTATTCTATACTGTATTACACTATACTATATTACACTATACTATTCTATACTGTATTACACTATACTATATTACACTATACTATTCTATACTGTATTACACCACTATACTATATTACACTATACTATTCTATACTGTATTACACTATACTATATTACACTATACTATTCTATACTGTATTACACTATACTATATTAAACTATACTATTCTATACTGTATTACACTATACTATATTACACTATACTATTCTATACTGTATTACACTATACTATATTACACTATACTATTCTACACTGTATTACACTATACTATATTACACTATACTATTCTATACTATATTACACTATACTATATTACACTATACTATTCTATACTGTATTACACTATACTATATTACACTATACTATATTACACTATACTATATTACACTATACTATTCTATACTGTATTACACTATACTATATTACACTATACTATTCTACACTGTATTACACTATACTATATTACACTATACTATTCTATACTGTATTACACTATACTATATTACACTATACTATTCTACACTGTATTACACTATACTATATTACACTATACTATTCTATACTGTATTACACTATACTATATTACACTATACTATTCTAACTAATACACTATACTTATATTACACATATATACACTATACTATTCTATACTGTATTACACTATACTATATTACACTATACTATATTACACTATACTATTCTATACTGTATTACACTATACTATATTACACTATACTATTCTATACTGTATTACACTATACTATATTACACTATACTATTCTATACTGTATTACACCACTATACTATATTACACTATACTATTCTATACTGTATTACACTATACTATATTACACTATACTATTCTATACTGTATTACACTATACTATATTACACTATACTATTCTATACTGTATTACACTATACTATATTACACTATACTATTCTATACTGTATTACACTATACTATATTACACTATACTATATTACACTATACTATTCTATACTGTATTACACTATACTATATTACACTATACTATTCTATACTGTATTACACTATACTATATTACACTATACTATTCTATACTGTATTACACTATACTATATTACACTATACTATATTACACTATACTATTCTATACTGTATTACACTATACTATATTACACTATACTATTCTATACTGTATTACACTATACTATATTACACTATACTATTCTATACTGTATTACACCACTATACTATATTACACTATACTATTCTATACTGTATTACACTATACTATATTACACTATACTATTCTATACTGTATTACACCATACTATATATTACACTATACTATTCTATACTGTATTACACCACTATACTATATTACACTATACTATTCTATACTGTATTACACTATACTATATTACACTATACTATTCTATACTGTATTACACTATACTATATTACACTATACTATTCTATACTGTATTACACCACTATACTATATTACACTATACTATATTACACTATACTATTCTATACTGTATTACACTATACTATATTACACTATACTATTCTATACTGTATTACACTATACTATATTACATATATATTTATACTGTATTACACTATAATATATTACACTATACTATTCTATACTGTATTACACTATACTATATTACACTATACTATTCTATACTGTATTACACTATACTATATTATACTATACTATTTATACTATTCTATACTGTATTACACTATACTATATTACACTATACTAATCTATACTGTATTACACTATACTATATTACACTATACTATTCTATACTGTATACACTACTATACTATATTACACTATACTATTCTATACTGTATTACACCACTATACTATATTACACTATACTATTCTATACGTATTACACTATACTATATTACACTATACTATTCTATACTTATTACTATACTATATTACACTATACTATTCTATACGTATTACACCACTATACTATATTACACTATACTATATTACACTATACTATTCTATACTGTATTACACTATACTATATTACACTATACTATTCTATACTGTATTACACTATACTATATTACACTATACTATTCTATACTGTATTACACCACTATACTATATTACACTATACTATATTACACTATACTATTCTATACTGTATTACACTATACTATATTACACTATACTATTCTATACTGTATTACACCACTATACTATATTACACTATACTATATTACACTATACTATTCTATACTGTATTACACTATACTATATTACACTATACTATTATACACTGTATTACACTATACTATATTACACTATACTATTCTATACTGTATTACACTATACTATATTACACTATACTATTCTATACTATATTACACTATACTATATTACACTATACTATTCTATACTGTATTACACTATACTATATTACACTATACTATATTACACTATACTATTCTATACTGTATTACACTATACTATATTTATATATATACACTATACTATTCTATACTATATTACACTATACTATATTACACTATACTATTCTATACTGTATTACACTATACTATATTACACTATACTATATTACACTATACTATTCTATACTGTATTACACTATACTATATTACACTATACTATTCTATACTGTATTACACTATACTATATTACACTATACTATATTACACTATACTATTCTATACTGTATTACACTATACTATATTACACTATACTATTCTATACTGTATTACACTATACTATATTACACTATACTATTCTATACTGTATTACACTATACTATATTACACTATACTATTCTATACTGTATTACACTATACTATATTACACTATACTATTCTATACTGTATTACACTATACTATATTACACTATACTATTCTATACTGTATTACACTATACTATATTACACTATACTATTCTATACTGTATTACCTAATGTATATATTACACTATACTATTCTATTGTTACACCACTATACTATATTACACTATACTATATTACACTATACTATTCTACACTGTATTACACTATACTATATTACACTATACTATTCTATACTGTATTACACTATACTATATTACACTATACTATTCTATACTTATACACTATACTATATTACACTATACTATTCTATACTGTATACACTATACTATATTACACTATACTATTCTATACTGTATTACACTATACTATATTACACTATACTATTCTATACTGTATTACACTATACTATATTACACTATACTATTCTATACTGTATTACACTACTATACTATATTACACTATACTATTCTATACTGTATTACAATACACTATTCTATTAACAATATACTATATTACACTATACTATTCTATACTATATTACACTATACTATATTACACTATACTATTCTATACTGTATTACACTATACTATTCTATACTGTATTACACCATACTATATTACACTATACTATTCTATACTGTATTACACCACTATACTATATTACACTATACTATTCTATACTGTATTACACTATACTATTACACTATACTTATTCTATACTGTATTACACCACTATACTATATTACACTATACTATTCTATACTGTATTACACCACTATACTATATTACACTATACTATTCTATACTGTATTACAATATACTATATTACACTATACTATTCTATACTGTATTACACCACTATACTATATACACTATACTATTCTATACTGTATTACACTATACTATATTACACTATACTATTCTATACTATATTACACTATACTATATATTATTCTTATTATACACCACTATACTATATTACACTATACTATTCTATACTGTATTACACTATACTATATTACACTATACTATTCTATACTGTATTACACCACTATACTATATTACACTATACTATATTAAACTATACTATTCTATACTGTATTACACCACTATACTATATTACACTATACTATTCTATACTGTATTACACTATACTATATTACACTATACTATTCTATACTATATTACACTATACTATATTACACTATACTATTCTATACTGTATTACACTATACTATATTACACTATACTATTCTATACTATATTACACTATACTATATTACACTATACTATTCTATACTATATTACACTATACTATATTACACTATACTATTCTATACTGTATTACACCACTATACTGTATTACACTATACTATATTACACTATACTATTCTATACTGTATTATAATCTATACTATTACACCACTATTCTATATTATACTATATTATACTATTCTATACTATTACACCACACTATTCTATACTGTATTACACTACTATTCTATATATTATACTATTCTATACTATTACACCACTATTCTATACTATATTATACTATATTATTCTAAATTGCACTACACTGTAATGTACAAACTGATAAATAATCACCATTATGGCCTTGATGAAATAAGACGCGTGTTGAACACTGCAGCGCAGAGCAGTTATGAGTTTAGTGGTGTACTCACTGTCAGTAGGTTTGGAGTAATATTTGCAAAAGGCGTCGTCTTTGGGCGTGTTTGGATACAGGAAGCGCAGGGGGTCCTCAGGGACGTTGTCGGCCGCCATAACTCTGTAATTTCTGAGGATGTCAGCCAGAGAGACAGCCGAGAGCTCTTTCTTGGTGTAGGGCTCGACTGAGCGCACCTGTGGTTCACCTACACACACACACACGCACTTCTGTTACAGCTTATAACGAATGAATCCAGCTCATCTGTCAGGACTGAAGCTTATATGCACTCATTCACACACATTTACACAGGATGTGGGCGTGTCTCACCGTTGGGGGTGTGTTCAACCCAGCTGAAAGTAATGGCGCCGTCTCTGTTACTCTCACTGAATCGCAGCAGGAAAGTTCCAGGAGCTTTATCATTCAGCAGGGCCTTAGTGCGCTCCTTAGTCACAAATCCCATAATGCACCTGTTAGAGAGTGAAAGACAAAGACAGAACACACTGAAGCTAAAAAAAAAAAAAAAAAGTACAGATAAATGAGAACAGGAAACTGCGTGTGTGTATAACGAGTGTGAAGGACCAAAAAGGGTTAACCAGGACAGAATCGGTTTGGACGTCACACTGTTAACACCTTAAACCTCATCATGTGTGACAAAATTAAATCACCAACAGATACACACGCAAACGTGTTTTTATTCTTTTATAATCTAAAATCATGATAAACCGATGGATGACATGACTGTAGCAGTAATGAGGATAAAATTCCCATCTTACCCCTCGTCCCACAGGCTCAGGAGGTGTCTCTTGATTAGGTCCAGTATTCCCTCGATCCACAACCAGAATGTGAAGTTCTTTTCACTGCCTCCCTGAAGGAACAATTATTAGTTACCAAAAAAAAAACTTTATAATATAGATTTGAATAATATAAACCATATAAAACTGTGTGCGAGTGTGTTTACTGTTCATACCTTACAGAATTTATTCCAGGGAATCTGAGCCTCAGGGTCTTTGGCTGCTTTTGGACCTGTGGGGGTTAAAATGTAATTACGTTAGAAACGTATTATGTTAGTATGAGAGGGAAGTTCTGTCTGGGAAGGTCTCGATCTGTCTGTCGTATTCCTTATCCTGCACTCACCCAGCAGTTTGTGTCCCAGCATGCTCAGCTGCTCAGCATTCAGGCCTCGCTTGGTGATGGAGGAGAACTGCCAACTCAGCACCTCAGACAGCTGGCCCCAACTCACCGAGGGCGGGCTCACGAAGAACGACAGATTCTGGAAGAAAGGAAAGAATAGACGTTTGAAAGAATTTTAAAAACCGAGATCGTTCAGCATAACACGGAGGAAGAATTCTGGGAGCATGGCCTACCTTGGGGTCAGAGGTCAGCATATTGTACCACAGGATGGAGGCCCAACCACATGGTAGCTGGCTAACATTGGAGATCACCACAATAGGCAGAGATGAAGTCTGACATCAGAGAATCACATTATCATGTTACTGGATTGTGAATTTAGTTAGACAAAAAATAACATGTTGCAGCAGGTATAAGTGTAAAAAAATCATGATGGCGCTAACTACAAATTCAATAAAAATGATTAGCCCAGTATTTTGGGCTAATTTTAGGAAATCCAAATGGAAGTAAAATTACACAGTATTACTAATAAGATATGTAAAAACCCAATAATGCTAAAAAAGCCAACCCCTTTTTGAGATTGATATTAAGATAGAAATATTTTTGATCATGTGGGTTATACGTTCTGCCCTTTAATACAGTGACATTTATTCATCTGTCCACTAGGTGGCAATGTGCACTTTTTACTGCACAGTGAGAGAGAGAAAGAAGCGACCATGATTTAAATCATGGTTTGGCTCATCTAAAGGAGTCGACACTATCAGCTCCAAAACGGCTCAGTGGCATTTTGTCCGAAACTAGACAAAGTTTGTAATAATTTTGACGTGCGAGAATGGTGTTTTCAAATAAATAATAAATATACGGGAACGACATCACATATTTCAGACAAATGTCACGCACGCGCTGGTTGGACAGACGAAATTAAGTTTTAAGTTTTAGTTGATTCAATTATGGAAAGTAACGTGAACCTGAATTAACTTAAGCTAACAAACACGTCAGATAAGGAAAAGGTTTCCGTGCAGGTATTTAGATCAAATCACAACACAAGAGTAACGCCATTGCTTAAATCTACACACAAAAAAATTATATACGTACATACATACGAAAAAAAACCCCGGCTAGACGAGTCGGTTCTCCATGCTCAATTTAAAGAAACGATACAAAGATCCGACTCGTGCCCGAGCGACACATCACAGAGCAAGTTGAGTAGTTAACCTGTTAGCTTCAACTTATGAGGCGAAAAAACACCTGCGTGAAGTTGGCCCCCCCACCAACGCAAAACGTCAGCAAAATAGTCTCAATCGTTTGTGCTTCATTTGTGCTGGTTTGCTCCAAATTAATTTTGGAAATTTTAACGGCACAAACCAGCACAAACGAAGCACAAACGATTGAGACTATTTTGGGTTAATTTGGAGCATGTGGGGGGCTGGTGACGTCACCGCGCCATAATTAAATGTCTAATATCTTAAAAACGAAAGCAGCACAAACGAAACTTTTAACGGCACAAACCAGCACAAATGAAGCACAAACGATTGAGACTATTTTGCTGACGTTTTGCGTTGGTGGGGGGGCAAACTTCACGCAGGTCGAAAAAACGGCCCCTAATGAGATAAATGTCTTCGAAAATTGGTGGTAAAAGGCCACACACACACACACGTCCATTGTAGTGTGGAATTCTAATGAGAGCAGTACTTATTTTTATAACTTTACCTCAGACTGACTAGTTTCTAGCTGTAGCAGCGAACAACACTTTAAACAACTTTGTTTACAAGCTCAAATTAAAATGTCATGTCTTATCATTCATATACATAAGTTTTTCTCTCTTTAGAATCAATATTACATCATTTTGTTCAAAATATCAATAAAACAATATCAGTAATATATATATATATATATTTGTTTATTTGTTTTTTTTTAAAATAAGATGTTTTGGCCATATCATCTCTGTAAAAGTAATGGTACCCTATCAGGCCTCATTTACTTAAGTTTAGTACAGATTAAATGCAGGACTTTCTGTAAGGATTAGGACTTTATTTCAGTACAGAATTATCAGTTCACATTTTTTATTATTTAGTTTGTGCTTCTTGAACTTTATTGGATTTTGAACACTTAAAATTATACACACACACACACCAGGTCAAAAGTTTGTGGACACCCGACTGAAATGTTTCTCATGATGCTAAAAACCTTTTGCTCCGAAGGTGTGTGATTAAATGTTTGAAATCGGTGTTGTAGACAAAAATATAATCGTGCCGACATATTCATTCCTTTCATTTTAAACGGACGACTCTGAGCGAAATATTCGGAAAAGCAGCCGATAAGTGTGCTGCGTAGGTGTGAACTTTAATACTGTTTAAAAAGCATCTCAGGGGGATAACTCAAGAAATCGGTCGAGAAAATGCCTTTTTGCCTAAAATAGAAATTTTAGGCAAAAAGAGCATCTACATTGAAGATGCTAAAACATTACATTATTTTTTTTATCACAACATAATTCCCATAGCTCCATTTGTGTTACTCCAGAGTTTTGATGACTTTTTTTTATTATTAATATTATTATGGAGGGGGTGGGGGGTAGGGGGGGGGAATGCTTCGGTTGTGTGTGTGTGTGTGTGTGTGTGTTTATCCCTCACCTCAAAGTTGATGACTAGTCCTGACCAGCAGAGCTCCGCCTCAAATGTAAAAGAGTGGAGCTCCTCAGTGACGATCAGTGGACCCTGACACACACACAGACAGAGCCTTACAGTTACGGCTAGACTTAGTTTCAGTTCGAGTTTAGTAAATGAAGGCAAATGAGAGTGTTTATGATGTTGATGTGAACTGTTACCTCATTTGTCCTGTTTCCTGCTACCTTCTGCTCTTTCAGTTGCTGTTTTAGTAAAAAAAAAATGAAAATAATAATAATAATTCATTAATAAATACTGATAAATCTCACCATCTTCAAAAAACAGCTATAGACCCACCTCTTCCGTGAACACCTAACCAACCCATATAAAAAATAAATAAATAAATAAATAAATGGCTCTTGCACCTCTACTCTGCGCACTTTGCTTCTTCTGGAACTAAATGAACAGATCCTGTACAGTAGCACTACTTGTATTGTTCTTTGCTTGATATATCGCTTTGATATATTTTCTCATTTGTAAGTGGCTTTGGATAGCGTCCGCTAAATCAATAAATGTAAATGTAATGTAAATACTGGTCATTTTTAAAGTACTGTAATCGAGTGATGAATACAGTATGTAGTATTTAATTCTTTACCAGGTGTCGGAATTCAGCAGCCATCCCGATCGACTCCTCCATGTTCATCACCTTCATGTTCGTGCCGAGGATGTTGAACTTCCGGAAACTGCAGACAAAATCGGAACGTCAACATAGGAAACAACCGACTGGTCAGTACTTACTTATTATATTTTTTTCCAGGAAACATTAGAAATCAATCCTAGATATGACACACAATCACAAATGGACAATAAGTAATTACATAAACAAATACTTTACACAGCCTTATTTTACAAGTACACATCAAAGTACAAAAAAAAAAACGTGTAAAAAGATTTTTGCGAAATATGTGATCCTACCCTTTCCTCTTCTCCGTCACATCTCTGGGAAAACAAAAAAAGAAGAAAAGAATCATGTGCTAAAATGCTAAAAATAGCTGTCCTACTGGGTGTGGCTTAATATTCTAATTAGCATGCTTGATTGACAGCCCTCTGTCTAAGACTCTTAGCCTTTCACTCATTAGATTAACTTGATAGGTTTACATTTCTCCTGATTATATTATTTATAAAATGAATAGCTTTCTTCAGTCAATTACATTTCAAATTGGACTTACTTATCCAAGTGCACTTTTACCCGAACCGTGTGATTAAATTCCTGAAGTTTCACCAGTAATCTAGAAAGCGGCACGGAGAAACGTTACAACCTGGTCATCAGGAGACATCTTTTACATTTTTCTTTATTCTAAATTGTTTTTGCATTGTATAAGGATTCTTGGAGTGTAATAGTTAGTGTGTGTTGCTGTGTGTTTGTACCTGACTTTCAGAGTAAACAGAACACCAGTCTTCAGCACCAGTGGCCTCTGAAGTTGTGTGGGCATGCACGGCTGTCTCTCCACAACCATGGAGCTACAACACACACACACACACACATTCACTCAGACTACACTATGGAATGCATTCTTTATACATAAATAGTATGAAATTACAGCAATGTGTGTGTGTATGTATATACAGTATCTCACAAAAGTGAGTACACCCCACACATTTTTGTAAATATTTGATTATATCACTGAAGAAACACTGAAGAAATGACCCTTTGCTACAATGTAAAGTAGTGAGTGTACAGCTTGTGTAACAGTGTCAGTGTGCTGTCCCCTCAAAATAACTCAACACACAGACATTAATGTCTAAACCGCTGGCAACAAAAGTGACTAATCGTGTGTATAGATGAATACACTGATAGGCAGTGGAGTCTCACTTGGTGATCAGTGTTTTAAGCTGTGCGAGTGCACGCTCCTCCAGCGAGCCTCGGCTCAGGGTGATGGGGTCCTGGTGGTATGAATACTTCTGCTCCAGCTCCAAAAGCTTCTTCAACTGCTGATGAACCTGCAGTAGACACTCACCCAACGCTGTGAACCTGCACACAAACAAACAGAGAGAGAAATGTTCCTTAGTGCACACGTGTATTAAAACTGACACTGTTCACACATCATTTCTGCATGCACTTTTTGGCCTTTAGAGTTTAACAAAGTCTTCAAGTGCATTGTGTTACTTTAGACAATTCACGGCAAGGAGTGTTCTCTAAAGGAGTTGAGTAACTTCCTCCAACATTGTGTAAAAAGGTTGTTGCATAATTTTTTGCATAGGCCTTAGGCCTATAAACATTGGTCCCTGAACAAATGTCAGAGACTTAACTGGTACATTTAAACTAATGGCATCTGCAAAGGGTACACTAGTTGAAGAATGGGAATACCTGGCTCATGTACATCGGGAACACCTGAACAACCTGTCCTGATACACGTGAATACCCAGATCAATTCTGTTGGGATCATCTAATTATCTGGCTCAAGTATATTAAAAACACCTGAATACCGAGCTCAGGTCTGGTGGAAACATCTGGTCTGGATAACAGGCTCAGGAGTGTCGAGAACACCTGGATACCTAGCTGATATGAAAATCAAACTTGGGTGCATTGGGAATACCTACATACCTATCTTGTGTTCTAGGTGTGTTCTAAACACCTAGATACCTGGCTCAGGCACTATGGGAACAGCTGGCACTGGAGTGTTGGGAACACTAGAATTCCTGGCTCAGGAGCATTCAGAACACTTGAGAACTAGGTTCAGGTGTGTTCAATGTTGGGAACGTTTTAATGCCTGGCACAGGTGCGTTGGGAATACCTGGACACCTGGTTGAGGCATTTTGGGAATACATGAATATCTGGCTCAATTGTGTTGAAAATACCTGGATACCTGGCTCAGGCATTACACAAGTACCTCAGTGTTGTTTGGAATAACTGAGAATACCCGACTCAAATTGGTTGGAAAATCCAGCTCACGTGTATCGAGAATATCCAAATACCCAACTCTGGGGTGCGAATTTGTTGTCGTACCAGTTCTGCAGCTGATCGAGGCAGACGTGTTGGTGAGTCCTCCGATGCATGACATCTGCTGGCGTCCTTTCCATTCCGACAGCTCCACAGTGATCAGCTCATACTCCAGCTGCTCCACCAGGTTTAGCACCTCTGACAGTTGGCCAACCACCCCCTACACACACACACACACACACACAAAACAACCTGTTGCTAGCTAGCTAGTTAAGCAATTCTCAGCTGCAATTATATAAGGTGCTCCCAGTTACCATGACAAATAGCTAATGGCCGAATTACATCACACAGCCCTATTTTCGATTACTTGTATGATAGTATGAGGTTCTGTATGTGGTCATGGAAACACTGGACCACACCCTCAAAAGCTGTCTCACCCCTCTCATATCATTGAGTTTCATGAACATGGCTTTGAGGTAGAGTTTCTCACGATTCAGATCCTCCCGCGATATCGTTCCATTTAGCTCCTCTGTAAAATCAAAACAATAAAATCTCATTTTATCTCGTCATATCTGCTGATAACTTTTTCTTTTAATTGTCCAGCAAGGTCAAACATAAAATACACATTACTGTGAAAAATCGTGCATGCATTACATCATATTAGACTAAATATGAGAAAAGGAATCTAGTCTTACCCAGTGCACTTTTAAAATGATGTTATTTTATTAACAAGGCTATCTAATGACTGATTCCTTGTGCAAAAGAAACTGTCCCCTTACCACCTGTAACAGTGGTTACTTTAAACAATGACTTCCTACAGCACGCAAACCTTTAGTGTTTTTACAGCACTGTGCATCAGATCGACCCAGTCTCTCATTTTGTAGTAGAATTCATAGTAGGTTTATATCTAGACTTTAAAGAGGACACTCATGATAAAAAAATAAATAAAAATACCATGACTCTGCAGAGTCTTGCTCTTGAAGTCGTGTTCGTCCTGCAAATCCTCCAGGTTCTTAATGTTCTGCTCTGTTTCCTGGTTTACAGAACAAAAAAGTTCTAGTCACTTAAGGGCGCATAATATTTATGCAAAATACGATTGTTGAGACTTTTTAGGAAACAGGTTATGTCGCTTTAGTGGTGAAGACAAGTGCTGTTGCAACATAAAATGTAAGAGCCAATCATGTTCATATATGCAAATAGGTGGTGCAACAAAATGGTGGAAGGGGGAGGGGTGGGTATATATACACACACACACATACACACACACACACGTTGTTCCCTCACCAACTTCTCTTTGTTGAAAAATTAGTGACCTTAGATTTTTACCTGTACTTTGGTCTTGATATCCTTCACCTTGTTGTCCAGCTCTCTCTGCTTCTCGATCATCATGTCGCTCTGAGCGTTATGCGTCGAGTTCTGCATCAAACATGACACATATACATATATATACACATATACATATAATATATATACATATATACACACATATATATATATATCGTATATCATATCATTCACATATAACCGGTTCCCAAAGTCTGCATAAAACACCCCCCCCCAGATAATCCTTATCACTCGAGAATGTGTTATTTTAAATCTGAGACTGATCCATGGATTAGCTGTGGAAAACAATCCTCACAAGCTGCTAGCAACACACTGTTTTGGAGATTTTATTAATGGCACGTGATCAAATCTTGCTGGAGAAATGCAGCTCATGGTGTGTTTGACTGACTGAACAAGATGATTTGTTTAAGCCCTGGTGAAGTGCAGTTATGAGAATTTTCAGTCTCTATATCTTGTTCACTTTCCAACCTCGGAGATTTGGGCAGTTGCCAGAATCTTCCTCTCCTCCGCCAGGTTCTTGCTGATGATCATGGCCATTGAGACAGGGTTGTCCCCAAACAGAGTCTAAAATATAAACAGAAATGTTTGGATCAGTGTGTGTGACGTTTGAGGTGCTTATCTCACACTGATTCTTGTGTGTGATTATCAGGGTGTTGTGATGGTAACTGCAGTCTCACGCTAAAGGCTTGTATGTGTACGAATAATCAGATAATTATATGCGCTTGTATGACACACAAAATTTTGTAGTTCTTTTCACATTTAAAAAAACAAACAAAAAAAACACCAGTCACATGGAACAAGTAAGTACACCCCTACATTTATCACCTTCAAATCCATAAAATTAGAATCAGGTGTTGAAGATCGGGTGCCAATGATTAGAACCTGCTTAGGGAGTGCAGGTCTTATTTATACCTCTCTCATATCTAATGTCTGGTTTTCCCTTTGCTATTGCCAAGAGTTCTTATGAGTCTGGCAAGGGATTTAAAAAGATCTCCAAATTATTTGAATACATCATTCCACTGTAAGGAAAGTAATCTATAAATGGTGCAGATTTCAAGCGACGGTCAACTAATTAGTCCGGGACTGACCGTCCCAGCAAATTCAACCCAAGAGCAGACCGTCTGATGCAAGAAGAAGTCTCCAAGAACCCCAGAATTTTAATCACAGAATTCGCTAGTAAGTCTTGCAACTGTTGCGGTCAAAGTGCATGCTTCTACAGTCAGAAAAGAGATTGCACTGACTTGACCTGCATGGGAGGCGAGTCAGGAAGAAGCCTTCGCAAGACTACAGTTTGCCGGTGAGCGCATAGGCAAAGACCAGGCCTTTTGGAATAATGTGCTATGCACATGGAGTTGTTTGGCCACAGTAACAGCAGACATGTTTGGTGCAGCCATCTGTCCAGAACTTGAACCGAAAGTGGACCTTGCAACGGGACAAATGAGCATAAGCACAATAATAAATTTTTATAAATAAATTTATTCACTTGGCAGACGCTTTTATCCAAAGTGACTTACAAATAAGCTAAGCGAATGTCTCAGAAAGAAGAAATGGAGGGTTATGGAATGGCCTAGTCAGAGCCCGGATTTGAATCCCATTGAAATGTTGTGGGGGGATGTGAAACGGGCAGAACACGCAAGAAGTTATTACAAGAAGTTATTTCTTCTGAAGGGGGCAATACTAGCTTCTGAGGCCAAGGGTGTACTTACTTTTTCCACAGAAGAATATCACATCCATTGACAATTCTGTTGAATAAATGATTGATAAAGCTTTTTTTCCCCCAGCTCAAGTATATCAACTTTATTACTAAGCACCATTTCAAAGAGGATCAAATATTTGCTTGCCCAAACGTCAAAAACGGCAACAATTTCCATGGGGTGTACTTTTTTTTTTGTCTTCACATGACCGTATATATTCATAGAACTGCAGTCGGAGAAATGGGGAAGTGAGGAATGTGAGTGTATGCTGCAGACCTGCAGGTTGCGTTTGATCTTGCGGATATTGTGCTGATTCAGGAAGTCCTTCTCCATGGCGAAGCGGCTGTGCTGGTGGTCCAACTGGGTCAAAAGGTCATGGAACCGCACCGTGGCCAGCGACTCGTTCTCCACGTTAGCTACATGGTCCCTGCGTGAGCAAAGAAGTGAGCAATTGATTTCTTCACATCTCGATTGATGTCCACATTCCTTATATGGTAATTGTTTCCTGCTTGCTCTGGGTCTTGTTTTTTCACTGTATTTCTAGTTCCTGTTCTTTTGCTCTTTTATTATATAGTTGCCTGGTTCTTTAGTAGAAATGACTGTTTACGTTCTGTATTTTAACTCCTTACCTGGCATGATGACAATATTTTGAGAAAAAAAAAAGGTTCTAAAGCTAGCAAGTTAAATAATAATTAAATAACGCACTAATCATCGTTAAACTCGGTTGTCTGTAGCAGGTAGGTACTAAAGTTGTGAACGGGGAATTTGTCGCTTTACGGTCATACCTAATTTGCATAGAATTGAGATGATCTCAATCCGACTGAAGTTGAAATCTTTGGCTCTGTACCTAGAAGATTTATGAAGGAGTTTGTTTTGTCGCTCGCTTGTGCAAACACAGGGTAAGGATGGATAATAATTTTAACATACTTTTCTCGTGCCCAAGTAATAAAAAACCTGTTCTGTGTTATTTGCAAACTGTCCAGTGGTGTGCACCTTATTATTATGGTATGTCTGCATAAAACAAAACCAAGACATTCCTGTTTTTCCTTTTCTCCTCATCATCAAAGACTTAAACGTACATAATGTCTTTCTGAGAACAAAGAGAGTAGAGCGTAGAGTCTGAACGCCTGACGTTTCTCAGCTCCGCCTACACCTGTTCCACCAAAACCACTAGCAGTTGGTAAAAAACAATCCTGTTTGGGAAGAAGCACTGACCCAATGTGGATAGGGAGTCAGAGCGCTGTCGAGATTTAAGATATGATTTGAGCATGTTTTGGTTTTTTTTAGGTTTATTTTCAATGGGTGTTTAAGTGAGCATGTTTTTGCGTGTCTGTTACCCATAATGCACTGCCATTGAGAACTCTACTAATCGGTTATCAGTATTGAGAAATCTACTAATCCACTAACATGTAGCCGGCGGTCATGCGAGTTCAGAGTGTTGATTTATGCGGATCGCAAATCTGACATTAACCACAGCGCAAGCTCAGACGATTTTTCCTTCCTCCATTACCTAATGACTCGCACCATAAATCACTCGAGGGCAAGAAACTCGTTCTCATGCTCACCAGTCGTGGCTCTCGATCCAGTTGCTCAGGTACTGGCGGATGGCCATGGGGAAGTTGTCATCGTACAGCTGGTCCACCTGTTCCAGGAACTTGGAGTCCAGCTGCTGCAGCTCAAGCCACTGACTCATCTCGGATGTTTGCCTCACTGGAAACGGGGCGGAGGTAGGAAGAAAACTAATTATATGGTTTTTGTTTGGTAAACGACGTGCTAAAATTAACAAGCACCTTAAATGACAGACGTCACATTAGAAATGAACTTTGACAGTTCTGAGAGATCATGCACATCCAGTTCAAGAGCTTCAGTTAATCTTCACATCAAAAAGCAGAACAGGGGCATTGATGACGGCGCTCAGAGTTGACACGTTTCTGCGGACAGGAAAGCTACGGTAACTCAAATCACCGCTCTTTACAGCAGGGGCGAGCAGAAAAGCATCTCAGAACACAGAAACCTTGAGGCAGATGGGCTACAACAGCAGAAGATCGTGAATCTAAGGCAACAGGGTGCACAGTTGCACTTCGCCCAAATCGCACAGGTGAAGATCGGACAAAAACATCGCCTGGTCACGAAGATATTTGATGTGAACATTAACGCAGCACTTCACACTTACGATCTGTGATTTGTTGTATTGCACTGCTGGCATGTGATTGGCTGACTGGATAACTGTATGAAAGAACAGGTGCTCCTGCTGGAGTATATCTGTAATACTACTCCATATGTACTGCATAAACACGCTGCATGACTGAGGCACCAACTTTACTGAACCACATTCTAAACAAGGACGCTAGTAAAAACGTACTGTTAATTAATAATAACAACAATAATAAGCTGCAAGCAGCATTTTCAGGTTCCCAGCACCCAGTCTCCGTGAGCCGCCCATTCACAGCTACAGCTGTGAGGCAACTACAGCTGCTGCCTCACAGGAAACACAGGAAAGCACGTCCATAACTATATGCAAAGGGATTCAAGAATGAGTTGTAGTTGTATGCATTTGCCAACCCGCTGAATATCAGAGTTGCGTTGATGAGTTTTGTTTAGACAGGTCTCAAAATGATGGGACACAAAATTTTGCATTGTATCTGTTAACAAATTGTTGTGGGATGTGCTGGTACAGGAAAATAATGAAGGTAGGAACAGGACCGTTTCATCACACCACACCTTCAGTTGACTATTTTACTATAACCGCACCACACACAGTGGTTTGTTTGTTGTTAAAGTATAGTAATGTATAATTATCGTCGTATTTACACACATGCGGGTAACCGTCACACCCCACCAGCAGTGCTTTCCCAGAATGCACTACAGTGTTTTGGAGTCGTTTCACTATGCTTAAAGTGGTTAAAAAATACATGTTAATTGCAGGTTAATACGGAGTGTGTATGGATTTAAACTGCTACAATAAACAGTAATGTAGAGTTGGGGTACTCAAATATGAGTATTATGAATATTCATTATAAGTTACCACAGCTTCCATAAAATAAAACCGTACGCTACTAGCTGATCTGGTGGGGGGAAAAATTATTATTTAGAAGTACGTTTTAAAGGTTTTTTGGATGGAGAAGAATCTGGACTCAAACAAAAACAAAAACAAAACAAACAAAACAAAAGACTTGTGATATTTCACTTTGTGTAATGAATCTAGAATACATTCCACTTGTTGAATTAAATTACAGGGGAAGAAATATTTACTTTTCCACGAAAAATAAAATGGAAAAAAAAAAAAAAAAAAAAAAAAAAAAAAAAAAAAAAAAAAAAAAAATTTGGTAAAAAAAAAAAAAAAAAAAATAAAATGTTATTTTAAAAAAAAAAAAAAAAAAAAGCAAAAAAAAAAAAAAAAAAAAAAAAAAAAAACAACCCCCCCCACCACCGGCAAAAAAAACCCAACCAAAAAAAAAAGGGGGGGGGGGGGGGGTGGGGGGTTTTTTTCCTAAAAACATACAGGAAACGAATTTGAACAGGAAGTGTAGCTAAATTAATCGGAAATTGTCATTGGCAAGGTTAAAAATAATCCTTTTTAATTGAATCGATGAGTGTCTAATTTTGCTTTTGTCAAAGAATCCTCCATTTGCTTTTCTTTAGTATTAGTTTTATTATATATATATATATATATATATATATATATATATATATATATATAGAGAGAGAGAGAGAGAGAGAGAGAGAGAGAGAGAGAGAGAGAGAGAGAGAATAACTTTCTGTACTCGGCCCCTTTTGGTTGAAGACTTAGTCTCGGCTCGAACGCAACACTACAATTACGTCACTTCCGCCTTCTCCCACACAAACATCCTGCTGTTGTTTACGCTCTACCTGACAGGCTCGCGCTGTACACTTACCCCGAGTTACCGTAAAGACTGCAGGTCTCTTCCTCTGCCGTTCATACAGCAGTTCCTCGCGCTCGAGCTGCAACTATCGAGGCCTTGAAAACGGCAATAATAGCATTTACCGCTCCAGAGCCAGGACCCGCGTGCGCCCCACCTCCTCTTACTCGCTGAAGCTGTGAGGTCGCGCGCAGTCCTCCGTTCCCTTAACCGCTTCAGCCAATTACGGCGCAATGTCGAAATAACCCGCCCTCGGTCTGTGGTCGCGGGCCAATGAGAGTGCGAGCTTAGAGAGGCGGCGGCGTTGATGGGAATGCCCAGTGCCGTGGTCACGTGGTTTACGAGAAACTGAAACTTGAAGGCTTTGCTGTTTTTCCGGGAGTAAAAGAGGAAAAGACAAACTAGCAGTAGCGAAGTTAATGTTAGTGCCGCGTTTAAACGACACGCTTTCACCTTTCCTTTTACTTTCAGTACAGAGTTCTTCAAAATGTCATCTGTGAAAATGGGTTTTAAGCCTAGAACAAGCACAAACCGTTCGTTATTCCGTTAAAAGATTTCATGTTTTAAAGCAGGAAGAACATTTATCTTTAATCACTACGTATTAACCGCTAAACTCCCCCTAAACCCATCATTGTGCCGCTATGAGTCATTGCCCTGACTGCTATGAATCAGTATCTGCAGTAAATGAAAAAGTAATAGCAAAGCCTTTGTCTAGCTGTGAAACTGAAGAATTGAAAATCTTGATCCACTGGGGAGAAAAATACCCCTTGTACGTTGAAAGATTTACAAAGAATTACTGCTTGAGATTATTTAAATGGAAAAGTGTTAGGGGAGGAAGAAAAAAAATACACTTTCTGATATTACATTTTAATCTGTTGTGCATTTGACCATCCAGGGTGTCCCCCAAGTTCCCTGGGATAGGCTCCAGGTGACACTGTGTAGGATAAAAGTGGTGCAGGGACAAGGGATGGACGTATGTACCAAACGTGTTCTATACTTTGTTTAGTAAAATAAAATAAAAAAGTGACCAACAACTGGACTGGACCATTAGATAATCGAACATTGGATATAAACCTATCAAGGAACGATATCCTCGACTATGCAACTCGACAAAGAGTTGCTGAGTATTTTGGATCAAGATGTTTTTCACCAGCTATTTAATAGCTGCACTGCTTAAACTGATCTCGTTGGGAGATGTCATGCACCTGAGCCACCTGCTGCATCGTTGGGAGATCGTGAGTTTGAATCCAGACGATGCCTCGGCTATCCGAGTCCAAGAGAGCAAAACTGGCCATTCTCTCTGGGTCGGAGGGGCAAACTGTGTCTCCCCTTGTCAATCACTAACTAATCATGTGCATATCTGCACTTCTCTGAGGGTGTTACGCTGCCTTGTGATGCAGCGGTTCGAAAAGGTGCAGGTGGTTGGCTTCAGACGTCTCAGAGGAACTTAGTCGACAGCTGTTGTATGATAATGGGAGCTCAGTGGTTAAGACCAAGAAGGTTGTGAGTTCAGATCCCAGCACTGCCAAGTTGCCCCTGCTGGGACCTTAAGCAAGGGCCTAACCCTCAACTGCTCAGTTATGTAAATGAGATAAATGTAAGTCACTCAGTCCTTGGCTTTTCCCTCTCCAATGTTCAGCCCACTGTTTCTCTCCTGTTTTCGTTTATTATTATTCGTATATTATTTCTTTTAGACAATAATATATAGAATTCAGTATTTGTATACAGAGAAAAAAATGACTGCAATGGAAAGATATTTGTGGAAGTGTATTCATTTTAATGATCATGATGTTCTATTTCCATGCACAGAGATGACCATCATCCAAGATCCACAGTCGCTGTCTGTTAAAAGTGAAACCAAGACAACAACATAACACAACACGACACGTCTACAAGTTAATTTCACTCGCATTTTAGATGAGCTAAAGTTTTCCTGGTGGGAATGAATGGATGAGAACTGCTACTGATGTTTCTGATGTCCCATCACGCATCCTGAATGCATTAATGTCTAGACTATGAGACAGAAAGGGGAATGTCTCCAGTGGAGATCACTGACTCGTTTGGTTGTTTTTTGTTTTCTCTAAATCGGAAGATTGCCAAACATCTGGTCATCTGCTGTCGGGATAGAAATAGCATTTCCCCTTTTCTCACTCTCACATACTTAAATGCCAACTACTAAAGTCACCAAAGGAGACATTCTCTGAGATCCTCCGATTCAGACGTTATTTCAGATAACAGCAGGGCTTATGTTCCGGAGAGTCCACATTTCATGAACAATCACTCTGCGATATAAAGAGCCGAAGAAGAAGAACGCAGCTTTGCTCTTTAAAGCAATTGCTCTGGATTAAAAATGCTAACAATAAATGGAACTTTCAGACAGAAACGTTAGCATTATTTAACGAAAATAGCCCCAGTGTTGCTCATAACGCAGCTTTGGAATGTCTCTTTCCTAAGAATGCAATTTATTAATAATAAATGGGGTCTCGGATGAGCATTATTTTTAACAAAATTAGGCGTAGTTTATAAAAAGCACAAAAAAAAACAGTAACAGTTTGCATGACGACTAAAAAGTTAGGAAGCATTAATGCAGCAAAATCCAATCTCGTTACCTGCATTCATTAAAATACATTCAAATTTCTAGCTATGCTAACTCCTGCATGTTTTAGCATTTACTTTTAAACAGCTAAGCCTTGGAGCATTTGTCGAGTCAGCGTATTGGCCTAAAATTTCATTTCACGTCATACAGAAATCCTTATCACAGCTTAAATTATTAGATCTGCTGCTTTAGCTTTGCTAATAATGAACAGACACTGACTCTAACACGTTTTAATAATTTTTTTAATTAACTTTTTGGTCACGTCTTTCACAACCGTGAAACCGTGATTTTTATCAGATCGCCCAGACTGCAAGATCCCTTATAGCTTATCATCTAAAGTGTTATCACTGTGAACTTTAATAACTAACTGCTCCAGCTAATGAACACACGCAGACGCAAACAAGCCGGTGAAATTCAACTTCCAAAAGCATGAGTTCCTCTCAGAAACGCTAACACTGCTGATACTGAGTGAAAACTGAGCATTGTTGAGCTGCGCTAACTCTCTATTTGACGTTAGCCACGTGAACTGTGTAACACTCCTTTCACTGACTGAATATCAGGATGCCACACAGCCCGACTTAGCATTTATGAGCTATTAATTACTCGCTGCTCAGTATCTGACATGACTTGATAAAGAAGAATCCTAAACAAATGCTAACGGTAATGCTAACTGTGCTACTTTCAGTTTTATACACGGTTTATACATTTTGTCTCAGTTCTCGATTTTGACTCTGATAACAGTGCTAACTTTATCTTTTATTCATTACTAGCCATGTTGCATCCATTTCTCGCCCAGATGCTAACATTTTTAATAATAAATTCATAGTCATACCTAGCTAGGTTGCCATTATTTAGTTAATTGTGCCGTCTCGGCTAACGTATCAGACATGTTTGGGTGTTTTAAACCTTTCGAAATGCTAACTTTACTAATAACCAATAAACTGGGCTAAAGTCAGTTTTTATTCACTATTAGCTGTGTATATTTTTATACTGGGGCTATTTTTTTTGTGATTCTTTGCTAACAACGAATAAAGTTATTCAACTAACTGTGCTAACGGCACATTTGTGGTGCAGTACGCCTTTAACGGAGAAAAGAACAGGACCATCTGCCTGTACTGTTTCTGTCCTCAAGCTGAGGGCAGGGAATTCGCTGTTTTATCATCCCGGCAGGATCCTGCATGCGAGCAAAGTAAGCGCGATACAAGATTATTTATTTCTCTAAAGAGCTATAATCAGCTCCACATGCCCGATTCAGCAGGGATGTTGTGTTGGGGTTAGTGGAGGACAAAGTCTTTTAGGTTATAAAACAATTCAATTCACGTCAACAACTCGCCAGTGGCTTTTACACAGTCACTTTCACTCGTCATAAACACGACTCCTAATACCACAAACTCATATTTTAAATAATATCCAGTCTAATGCTGTACGTATGGTTGTAATAACACTGGAATGACCACGTATGAAAGTTTGTTATATACAGTGGTGCTTGAAAGTTTGTGAACCCTTTAGAATTTTCTATATATCTGCATAAACATGACCTAAAACATCATCAGATTTCCATCATCAGAAGTCCTAAAAAGAGAACCCAATTAAACAGTTGAGACAAAAAAATATTATAATTGGTCATTTATTTATTGAGGTAAATGATTCAATATTACATATCTATGGGGGGTAAAAGTATGTGCACCTTTGCTTTCCGTATCTGGTGTGAGCCCTCTGTGCAACAATAACTGCAGATAAACGTTTGGGGTAACTGTTGATCAGTCCTGCACATCGGCTTGGAGGAATTTTAGCCTGTTCCTCAGTATAGAACAGTTTCAACGCTGGGATGCTGGTGGGTTTCCTCACATGAACTGCTTGCTTCAGGTTCTTCCACAACAGATTAAGGTCAGGACTTTGACTTGGCCATTCCAAAACATTAACTTTATTCTTCCGTAACCGTTCTTTGGTAGAACGACTGGTATGTTTAGGGTGGTAACGGTCTTGCTACATCACCTACTTTCTTTTCCGATTCAGATCAAGGACAGATGTCCTGACATTTTCCTTTAGAAATCACTGGTATAATTCAGAAGTCATTGTTCCATCAATGATGGCGAGTCCTCCTGGCCCACATGCAGCAAAACAGACCCAAACCACGATACTACCAGCACCATGTTTCACAGATGGGATAAGGTTCTAGTGCTCGAATGCAGTGTTTTCCTGTCTCCAAACATGATGCTTCTGATTTAAACCAAAAATTTCTATTTCAGTCTCATCTGTCCATGTAATATTTTTCCAGTCGCATTCTGGCTTGTCCACGTGATCTTTAGCAAACTACAGATGGGCAGCAATGTTCTTTTTGGAGATCAGTGGCTTTCTCCTTGCAACCCTGCCAGGTACACCATTGTTATTCAGTGTTCTCTTAATGGTGGATTCATGAACATTAAGATTAGCCAATGTAAGAGAGGCCTTTAGTTGCTTAGAAGTTACCCTGGGTTCCATTGTGACCTCGTGGACTATTACACGTCTTGGAGTGATCTTTGTGTACAAATGGAGGAAATTCAACACCATTGTTCCCTCCCCAGGAGTGGAGACCAACAATCTGTCTGACTGTCGATTGGTGGAGTCCAAACTCTTTAGAGATGGTTTTGTAAGCTTTTCCAGCCTGATGAGTATCAACAACTCTTTTTCTGTGGTCCACAGAAATCTCCTTTGTTCGTGCCATGATACATTTCCACCCTTCCACAAACATGTGTTGTGAAGATCAGACTCTGAGAGATCTCTGTTCTTTAAATAAAACAGGACGCTCACTCTCACCTGATTTCTAATTTCTGACACCTGACTTCTAATTTCACCTTCAAATTAAGTGCAAATCCAATATGTGCCCATACTTTTGCCACTTACAGATATGTATCTATTTGTTTAATTGGGTTCTCTTTGTGTTAAAAATCTGATGATGTTTATTTATGATAAATGCATATTTATGCAGATACATAAAAAATTCTAAAGGGTTCACAAACTTTTAAGCACAACCCTAAATGTCCCGGTGGTATTGTATAGATTGCTCAGATTTGTTTTAATGAATTGCATTTTTCTTTTAAGACACAGCTCATTATTTATATTCGCTTATAAATCATATACAGTGGTGTGAAAAAGTGTTTGCCCCCTTCCTCATTTCCTGTTCCTTTGCATGTTTGTCACACTTAAGTGTTTCGGAACATCAAACCAATTTAAACAATAGTCAAGGACAACACAAGTAAACACAAAATGCAATTTGTAAATGAAGGTGTTTATTATTAAAGGTGAAAAAAAATCCAAACCATCATGGCCCTGTGTGAAAAAGTGATTGCCCCCTAAACCTAATAACTGGTTGGGCCACCCTTAGCAGCAACAACTGCAACCAAGCGTTTGCGATAACGTGCAATGAGGCTTTTACAGCGTCCTGGAGGAAGTTTGGCCCACTCATCTTTGCAGAATTGTCCTAATTCAGTTACATTTGAGGGTTTTCGAGCATGAACGGCCTTTTTAAGGTCATACCACAACATCTCAATAGGATTCAGGTCAGGACTTTGGCTAGGCCACTCCAAAGTCTTCATTTTGTTTTTCTTCAGCCATTCAGTGGTGGACTTGCTGGTGTGTTTAGGATCATTGTCCTGCTGCAGAACCCAAGTTCGTTTCAGCTTGAGTACACGAACAGATGGTCGGACATTCTCCTTCAGGATCTCTTGGTAGACAGCAGAATTCATAATTCCTTTTATCACGGCAAGTCTTCCAGGTCCTGAAGCAGCAAAACAGCCCCAGACCATCACACTACCACCACCATATTTTACTGTTGGTATAATGTTCTTTTTATGAAATGCAGTGTTCCTTCTACGCCAGATATACTTGGACACACACCTTCCAAAGAGTTCCACTTTTGTCTCATCGGTCCACAGAATGTTGTCCCAAAAGTCTTGGGGATCATCAAGATGTGTTGTGGAGAAATTGAGACGAGCTTTGATGTTCTTTTTGCTCAGCAGTGGTCATCTCCTTGGAACTCTGCCATGCAGGCCATTTTTGCCCAGTCTTTTCCTGATGGTGGAGGCATGAACGCTGACCTTAACTGAGGCAAGTGAGGCCTGCAGTTCTTTGGACGTTGTTGTGGGGTCTTTTGTGACCTCTTGGATGAGTCGTCGCTGCGCTCTTGGGGTAATTTTGGGCGGCCGGCCACTCCTGGGAAGGTTCACCACTGTTCCATGTCTTGGCCATTTGTGGATAATGGCTCTCACTGTGGTTCGCTGGATTCCCAAAGCTTTGGAAATGGCTTTATAACCCTTTCCAGACTGATAGATCTCAATTACTTTCTTTCTCAATTGTTCCTGAATTTCTTTGGGTCTCGGCATGATGTGTAGCTTTTAAGGATCTTCTGGTGGACCTTACTGTGTCAAGCAGCTCCTATTTAAGTGATGCCTTGATTGTGAACAGGTGTGGCAATAATCAGGCCTGGGTGTGGCTAGAGAAATTGAACTCAGGTGTGGACAACCACAGTTATAGTATGTTTTAACAAGGGGGGCAATCACTTTTTCACACAGGGCCATGATGGTTTGGATTTTTTTTCACCTTTAATAATAAACACCTTCATTTAAAAATTGCATTTTGTGTTTACTTGTGTTGTTTAAATTGGTTTGATGTTCCGAAACACTTAAGTGTGACAAACATGCAAAGGAACAGGAAATGAGGAAGGGGGCAAACACTTTTTCACACCACTGTAAACCCATAAATTCGTAAAATACTACAAAAAAAACAACAAAAAAACGGTATAAAGCGCATTAATATAGTAAACATTGTTATCTTATGTGCTTACAGCATCTAAAACACTTGCTGGTGGAAGGTAATTATAAGGGTTTTTTTTTGTCCTGTTAATGTTGCTATAATTTTCTTTTGCATGTTGTATTTCTTGCCTCAACGGTGCTGCTATGATAATGTTACATCGGCACCAAGAGGAAGTGCTAATGCTGCGTTCAGCTAATACTCGTAACTTTTATAATACTCATAAATTTCCAACTTCCAACAGGACATACCAAAGAAAACCAAATACGTTCTCATTTCTATAGTAACGTATCACTTGCAGGGACTTGTACAACGGACGCTCAACATCAACGGATTTTTACGTTTTCTTAATGTGAGGAGACGTTTATTAACATGAACATTGACGGAAGGAGTCTCCAGTGTCAGCGCTTCGGAACAGTCGGAGGTAAAGCTGTAACTTTTACGTTGTCCGACATCTTCAGGACAGAGGAATTTACGCTTTTTTTTTTTTGCCTTATTAACTTCATGAGAGAAAAAATTGCGTAAGTAATCATACGTAAGTGAGAACAGGAACCGAGTTGTTTTGCAGATATTCCACATCATTAAATGTTGCTGTAATCAGATAAATGCGTTAATGAGCAGATCAATGATACTGTGATGAGATGAAGCAGAATTCCTCTATGTTCCCAACGAAGCCTTACTTTCTATCGGAAGAGGGGGTTTTTTATACAGCGTGTCGGCAGAGACGGGAAGCGGGAATCCCGGCGCGCTGGTGAATCTCAGGAACAGCCGCAGAGATCCACGACCATAGAAGGGATCTTCCCGTAGATGATCTGCTCTCGGTGGTTGAAGTAGAGCATGTTGATGGGGGACATTTTGGTGGGCGTGCAGCAGGGTCCGGCCGTACCTCGCGGGTTCGCCTTGTTCACCAGGTGCGTGTGCGGGACCTTCTGCAGGTGGACCTGCTCGCACTCGCCCGAGCAGTAGTTAGCCTTGTACCGCTTGGGCGCAATGATCCAGTCCCAGCCAAAGTCCTCGAAGTCTACAGTGAGCGGGTAACGGCAGCAGCGGGATTCTGAAGAGCGCTCGTTGCAGTCGAGGCTGGATTCTCGTCTGGAGCGCTTCGGCACCTCGGTGATTTTGACCTCTAGGAACGGTTGCTGCGAAAATAGGATTGAAAAGGAGAAAGGGGTGACATGCAACCTTTCTTCAGAGAGTTATAAACGCTACCAAGGCACACGCTCGACAGATAAGGTATGACAAAAGACAAGCTAGTTATCCTTCTGAACATGCAGCTAGCTAGATAATTTAGACTAAAGCTAGCTAATTTTCAAAGTAAAGTTATCTGTGGTCTGTCGCGAAGTAACGCTAGTTTTAACGTAAAGAAAGATCTATGTAACGGAGATGTTAATGAAATTCTCTTACGAGCCCCTCTTCCCCAGATTCAGCGGACGTCACGGCCAAGTCTTTCCCCAGACTGTCGAAGGCCTTGATCTCGATGCCGAAGTTACTCTCAGGCTGCTTGAGCCACGCCTGCAGGAGCGGCTTCATGTCGACGCTCTGCCACGGGTTGGTCTGGGCATCGGCGTCGATCTTTAGAGAGAGGATTTTGGGTCGGGGGTTGCTGTAGAAGGACGGCTGCAAGCGTGAGATCTGCATGAAGACAGTTGTGGCCTCTTTGCCCAGACGCAGGTGGATCCACAGCTGCGCCTTCACGATGTTGTCTGGCAGGATCTTCGGGCTGAGTGAGAACAAACAGCAGCGCGGTACGGAGTTGGCCTGAGACGCGCTTTGCGCTGCAACCAGGAGAAGCCGCTTTAATGAAAATACTGGGTTTTGTCTTTCTTTCCCGTTCGGTTTAATACATTTTCCATGATATTTAGCTGTGATGTTATTTCTGATCTAGTTCAAAAGTTTACACATCCTTATAACCAAATAAAATACATTTTATTAATACAACATGGATTTTGTTTCTTCACTCAAACACCAGAGGGGGTTGTAAACTTTCGCACAAATCTGTAAACTGATCCGGGCGGTTTAACAAACAATATTAGATGTATTCGTCTTGGAAGTGTTCCGTATAGCTAGCTACTTTATTCATGTTTATGAGCTAGTGTCAGTTTCTGTTTGATGCTAATAAAACTTGAATTAATGTTAGCTCTTTTAGCTTAGTGGCTACAGTGCCACAGAATACAGAAGCTGAAGTTGTTGGTTCCTCCAGAACATCTGAAGCCAGTGTGCAGCAGTTGCCTTATTCATTTCATATGAATTGCATCGAGTGCGCTTACGTTCCGTCGCCATGGTGATGATGGTCTCGGTGCTGGCCTCCTCGCGCTCCTCCGCCTCCTCGTAATCCTCCCCTGTGCTGCCATTGTGCCTCTCGTACCGGCTGAGAAGCTCGAGCAGCGGCGGAGCTCTGGGCACGAGCTGCCGCGCGGCGTCCCGGGTGAGGTTCGGCGCGCGCTCGAGGCGCAGCGCGCTCAGGATCTGCGAGCGGATGGAGCGCAGACGCAGCAGTTTACTCTGCTGACGGGACTCGCACGCGGCCGAGCACTGGCCGCTATCCTCGGTCACCGGGGGGCGCAGCGTCGCGCTCGGGCTCGGGCTCTGACCCTCCGGTCCCAGTACACTTAACACACTGATCAGGAAAATGATGAGAAGCATGGTCCGGGATGTTAAGGGGGCGCGCGCGCGCGGACCCTTTGTTCTTCCTTTTTTCTGAGGGCAGGAAACACGTCGCATCTGAACGTCTCCGTTAAGCGGCGCGCGGGTTTTATACCGAGACACCCTGCTGTGTGCATCACTCAGGATTGGCTCCGGGACACACTGATATAAAATCACACCAAGCGGGGAGGGGGAGTTACCTAACATCCATCCATTTATCTATCTATCTATCTATCTATCTATCTATCTATCTATCTATCTATCTATCTATCTATCTATCTATCTGTCTATCTATCTGTCTATCTGTCTGTCTGTCTGTCTGTCTGTCTGTCTGTCTGTCTGTTAATCTGTCTGTCTGTCTGTTTAATTATCTATCTATCTATCTGTCTGTCTGTATTTATCTGACTCTCTGTCTGTCTGTTTAATTATCTGTCTGTCTGTCTGTATTTATCTGACTCTCTGTCTGTCTGTTTAATTATCTGTCTGTCTGTCTGTCTGTTAAACTACCCGGAAAAGTTTAAACTCCCCTCTGGTGTTTGAATGAAAATACATTTCACCATCATGGCTTTTTATGTTGTTTTTATTATAAGGGTGTGTAAACTTTTGATCTGGATCAGAAATATTGTCACAGCAGCCCCCTGCACTTTCTTACCTTACTGATGGACAGTGAGTGTATTGTAAGGTTGCAGTGTGTTTATTATAAGGCTAGATCAGACTCGGTACAGAAATCAGACTCCGAGTGTTTAATGATTTTTTATTAAATATTGTGTTTACAGCCTGAGGCACAAATGATTAATGATCAGGAAGTGGAACAGTGCTCTGTGTCTTTTGGAGAATTATACCCACACCATCCATACAACAACTATGTGTGTGTGTTTCAGCCAGGTCCTGATACACACACTTCCCCTCTTCATGCTCCATGTTTGTGTGTGTGTGTGTGTGTGTGTTGTGTCTCAGAATGAGCTCTGAATCTCTACAGGTGTGTGTTAGTGTGTTTACTATAATGCTGAACTTTGGAGATTAAATACTCATTGCTGTGTTTGTGTGTGTGTGTGTGTGTGTGTGTGTGTGTGTGTGTGTGTGTGGTTCAGTGGCGTTTGCTGGCAGCATCCAGCACTTCATTAACACTCTCTGTGGCCTGCTTTAGCAGTGCAGATGCTCTCTCCTCCATCTGAAACCAAGCACACACACCACACACACACACACACACACACACACACACACACACACACACACACACACACACACACACAGTTACACAACAGGAATGAAGCATTGTGTGTGGTGCACTTATGGGAAATGAATCAGTGACAGGGTGGTGTGATGGAGCAGGTTACATGTCCCTGTGAATGAGCTGTTACTATAGAAACCATAAAGTATTAAAAGGAGCGCATTAATATAAAGCTGCTTCTGTTCTAGAGAATGAATCAACAGCTTCTGACCAATCAGAACACAACCTTTAGCTCTCTCTGTGTGTGTGTGTGTGTGTGTGTGTGTGTGTGTGTGTGTGTGTGTGTGTGTGGTAAATGTTGTTCTGTAACTCACGGCGCTCTTGAATGTCTCATCGGTGATGTCTTTCAGGTTGATGATGACGTTGTAATAAGCACCAAACACGGCCGTCTCCAGAGCTTTAGCTGCTACCTGTACACACACACACACACACACACAGACACACACACATACACACACACACATTACAAACAGAACCTTAACCAATCATCAGAAACAGATACACATCCGGTGCATCCGGAAAGTATTCCCAGCGCTTCACTTTTCCCACATGTTGTTCTGTTCCAGCCTTATTCCAAAATGGATTCAATTCATTATTTTCCTCAAAATTCTACAAACAATACCCCGTAATGACAACGTGAAAGGAGTTTGTTTGAAATCTTTGCAAACTTATTACAAATAAAAAACAAAAATGTACATAAGTATTCACACCCATAGCCATGCCACTCGAAATTGCGCTCAGGTGCATCCTGTTTCCACTGATCATCCCTGAGATGTTTCTGCAACGTGATTGGAGTCCACCTGTGGTAAATTCAGTTGATTGGACATGATTTGGAAAGGCACGCACCTGTCTATATAAAGTCTCACAGTTAACAACGCATGTCAGAGCACAAACCAAGCCAAGGACCTCAGACTGGGGAGAAGGTTCATCTTCCAACAGGACAACAACCCTAAGCACACAGCCAAGGTAACAAAGGAGTGTCTACAGGACAACTCTGTGAATGTCCTTGAGTGGCCCAGCCAGAGCCCAGACTTGAACCCGATTGAACATCTCTGGAGAGATCTGAAAGTGGCTGTGCACCGACGCTCCCCATCCAACCTGATGGAGCTTAAGAGGTACTGCAAAGAAGAATGAGAGAAACTGCCCAAAAATAGGCGCGCGAGAAACTGCCCAAAAATAGGTGTGCTAAGCTTGTAGCGTCATTCAAAAAGACTTGAGGCTGTAACTGGTGCCGAAGGTGCTTCAACAAAATATTGAGCAAAGGGTGTGAATACTTATGTACATGTGCTTTTTTGTTTTTTATTTGTAATAAATTTCCAATGATTTCAAACAAACTCCTTTCACGTTGTCATTACGGGGTATTGTTTGTAGAATTTTGAGGAAAATAATGAATTTAATCCATTTTGGAATAAGGCTGGAACAGAACGTGGAAAAGTGAAGCGCTGGGAATACTTTCCGGATGCACCGTACACATCTCTGCTCTTTTCTCTCTCTCTCGCTCTTTATCTCTACTTTTATATTTATCTGTCTTTTCTTCTATCATTTTCCTTTTTCCTTTTCTATCTCCTTTCCTCTCTCTCCTAAACTTTCACTCTCACTTCATTTTTCTCTTTCGTTTTTTCTTTCAGTCATTTACTCTTTTTCCCCTCTTTCTTCCATGCCCTCTCTTTTCTTTGAACTTTCTCTTTGCTCTTGTTTCTTCTGTTCTCTCTCTCTCTTTTTTTTTTTTTTTTTTTTTTTTTTTTTTTTTTTTTTTTTTACTCAGTTTATTTATTCTCTCTTGCTCTTAGTTTTTTCTTAACTTTTTATAACGCTTCTCTCTCTCTCTCTCTCTCTCTCTCTCTTTCTCTCTCTCTCTCTCCACGTTTAGCTCTTTCCCTCTTTTGCACTTTCTCTTGCACATGTTTTCCATCCATCTTGTCTGTCCCATCCCCTGTCTGTGTCTCTATTTCTGTCTGTCTCTCTCTCTCTCTGGTTCTCTTTCGCACTTTCCATATTTTTCTCTTTTTTCTCTTTTTCACTTGCATTCTGTCCTTTCTCTATCCATCTATTCTTCTCTTCACCCCCCTCTATCTTCCCTGTCTCTCTTCCTTTATGTCTTATTTTCCTCACTTTCCCCCATATTGTCTCTTTAGTTCTGTTGCTTGCTCTCTCTCTCTCTCTCTCTCTCTCTCTCTCTCTCTCTCTCTCTCTCTCTCTCTCACCTGGACGTCTGATTTACAGGCCAGGTTGCCGTACATCACCAGCTCCTTCAGCACCGGCCACAGCAGCGTCACTCTCTCAGCCAGAGACATGGGGACACTGACTGCTTTCTTCAGTCCGTCCTGCATGGCCTCGTCTCTCCTGACCACACACACACACATGCATACACACTCACACTCTCTATCTCTCTCTCACTTTCTGTCTGTCTGTCTTTCAAAATGATTAGCACTCTTAATGAAATCTAGCAGAGGTTGTTTTTCGTTTGTTTTTTTATCACCAAAAAGTCCAAATATCATTGAGAATAAACTGTAACAGGTCTGGAGTGTTAAAGCGTCCATTATTAATCATTATTATGTTTCTCATAATCTGATAAACGATGAGATGGAGTCTGTTCTCATACCTCTGAATTTCCTCCGCTGTGCTTTTGGGCATTTTCAGGGCAGCCTTAGAAGCATTAATACATTATTTAGTATTAATTACACTGTAATAAACTTTCACAACATTCGTGTGTGTGTGTGTGTGTACCATGTAGCTGTTGAAGGCAGTAGAATCAGCATCCACGGTCAGCAGCAGCTCGTCCATGGCCTGGTGGAAAGGAGGGATGAGTCTCCGCATCACACCATCCAACGCCTCAAACTGCTTCTTGCCATATGTCATCTGTGCCACCATACAGCCCAGAGCCGCGCCCTGACACACACACACACCAGGAGAGAGAAAGACGGTGAGGGAGAGGAAAAAGAGAGGAATGGGGGACAGGAGGAGAAGGGGCAAGCAGGAGATGAGAGAAATGGGAGGAGAGAAAGGGAAAGAAAAGGGAGAAGACAAAAAGGAAAAGAGGAGAACAAGGGTGAAGAGAAGAAAGGAAAAGAAGGAGGAGAGAAAAAGGGAGAATTAGAAACAGTGAGAAGTGGGAAAGAAGGACCATAGAGGGAAGAGAGAGAGAAAGGAAATGAGGGAGAGAAGCAGAGTAGAAAGTGGTAGAGGAATGGAGAAGATAGAAAGACACAGAAGAGAAAGAGAACCAGGGAGAAGATGGAAGAGGGAGAAAGAGAGAGGAAGAAATAGAAAGGAGGAAAAGAACAGGCGGATGGGAGAGACGGAAAAAAGGAGAAAGTGAAAATGACGAGAGAGATATGAAGAAAGAGGGGTGAATGAAAGAGGGACAAAGAAAAATGGATTAAAAAGAGGGGAATGAGGGGGTGAAAGGAAAGAAAGAGATGAGAGGTGGGGAGAGAATGAAGGAGAGATGCAGTCAATTGAGAAAGAAGGAGAGGAAAGGAGGAAGAGAGAGTGACCCAGATGGTAGAGAGAGAATGATATAAAGCAAAGAGAGAAGTGTGAGCAGTGAAAAGGAAGAGAGAGACAGAGAGACTTTCATTTAAACACAAGCTCAATTTTACACTTTCACACTCTTTCCATGTAGATTATGGGATGGCAGGTCTTGTTACCATGGCAGCGATCGCTGCAGAAACAGAGCCCCCTCCAGGCGCCGGGGTTCGAGCACCGACGCTTCGGACAAACTGGCGCAGAGAAAGAGACGCCAACTCTCCCTCCTTCTGAGTGGCTTCCACCATGTATCTGTACACAGAGTCGACCAATCAGAACGCAGCAGTGCAGCAGCGTTTATAAAACAGTAAACCTTTCATTTATATCCAAATATAACAAAATAACGTGTGTTAAATGTGCAGACTCACTCTATGATTCTCTCTTTAGGAACAAACGGACCCAGAGAGTCCAAACCCAGTTTACTAATGACCTGAGCACACACACACACACACACACACACACACACACACAGAGGAAACAAACACTACAGTGCAGTACACAAATACTACAGTGTTACTGGTATACGTAAACCACCTGCTTATACGACATGATCTGATCCGGATCATGACACTCACCAGACGCACTTTGTGCTCCTCTTCTAAGATGAAGAGTTTCTCTTTCTGGACGTAATACTCTGCACAGTCCAGCACCGCTTTCAGAGGAATCAGACCGACAATCTGAGATCCGACCACCGACAGGTTCAACTCCTGAATGCAAAAATTTCACACTGAATCAGTAATAAAGCTGAATCTGATTCAAACCGAGGAAGAGAAATATGAATCCAGCTTGTATTTGAGCAGCTGTGAACCTGATTCATAATAAATCAAAAATAAATCTGAATCACAATAAATCAATAATAAATATGTAATAAATCGGATTCACAGTGTATTAAATCTGAATCTGATTCAGACTGGTTGTGTATTGAATCTGAGTCCGAGTCACACTGAATCAGTCATAAATTTCATTCAGACTGGATCAGGAATTAATCTGGGTCAGACTGGATCCGTAATGAATCTGAATCTGATTCATGCTGAATCAGTGAATAATCTGATTCTGAATCTCGAGTAACTGAATCTGATTTCAGTTACAAATCTGATTCACACTGAATCAGTGAGTAAACTGATTCAGACTGGATCAGAAATTAATCTTAATATGATTCAGACTGTATCAGTAACGAATCTGATTCACACTGAATTAGTGATTACTGATCCAGTCTGAATCAGATGAATGAATCTGAATCTGATTAACATTGATTCAGTGATTACACTGATTCAGACTGGATCAGTTATGAACCTGATTTATATTGTGATTTATAATCACTGCCTCACCCTCGCATCTCTGCAGATTTCCTCGTAGACGGTGTGGAGCGGAGTGACCTCGAAGTCCAGGATGTTGGTGGACACCTGAGCTAGGTTAGCCTCATCCAGGTACCAGCCCATCCCCTGCACCTTCTTCAGCAGCCCTGGCTAAAGCAACACAAACACACCTGCTGTGAAGGGTTTTGGGTCCTTCTGATGATTCTACCGTCTAGTGATGGAGTCAGGCTAGCTTACAGCCACCAGTTTAGCTTTGGGCAAACAACAAGGCTAAGTCATCACATATATTCATATATTCATATATTCACACACTATTCAAATCATAACCTTGATTTTTTTTTTTTTGAAATGGACTTTTTGACTAACCGGTTGTCTTTTTTTTTGTTTGTTTAAACAGTTACTTCTTAGTGTCATAATTTTTACATAATGTCATTGCCTGATATTTTAATAGGCTAATGGAAAAATAAAATGTGTAATTAATTTATTAATTATTAAGCAAATAAAACAAAAACATGTCATATTATCTCAATCACTAGGTCACAGGAAAGAATTTTAAAGTAAAAAAAAAAAAACACTTTAAAAAATAATTATTAAATTCACTTTTATGTGTGAACAGAACAGTCAAAGTGTTCTTCTATAATGACTCTGATTTAGTAGCAAACTTGTACTGTGAAGGGCAAGTGTCATTGAGACATAAAATATAAGTCCCGGTATGCAAACTCAGAGGAAGGGGGATGTTTAAAGTTATCGAATTTGCATAGTCATAGAATCTGGATTTCTTGATGAGTGCAGGCGTTTATGTGCAACTTTTGTGTAAATGTGTAACGTACCTGTCCTTTGCCCCTGCCCTGCTCCCGGATGTCCAGAGCGATTCGGTGAGCTTGTTCCTTGGTGCTCAGCAGGTTCACGTTGAAAGCGATGAGGAATTTCCGAGCTCCGGTGACTGTTGCGCCCCACGATGGGACAAATGTGGCCGGACCGAAATCTGGAGCCCACTCGCTCTTCTTCAGCTGCGGGAATAAAGATAATAAATGTGTTCTCAACTGGTATGTTGAATTTTCTATATAATGTGTATATATATATATACAGTGCCTTGCGAAAGTATTCGGCCCCCTTGAACTTTTCAACCTTTTGCCACATTTCAGACTTCAAACATAAAGATATAAATTTTAATTTATATATATATATAGTGATGTACTTCATCATGCTATCCATTATATAGCAAGATCATTACACTCTCCAGCTCAATATTAGATACAATCTCAATAAGGTGCAGATGCAATATTGCGATTATATCAAATAACCGATAATCTCATATCAAGATTGACTGACTGAAGCCTCACCTTCTCCAGTAAAGCTTCATACTCTCCTGCACGGATAGACGGCAGAGAGCGCCTGCTTTCACTCCTCGCCGCCTCTCCGTACAGGTACACTGAGTGAGAGAAAGAGCGAGAGAGATTTAGTCTTACACTCCTCTATTACACACCTGTTGAGTATCAGAGCTGATCTCCATCTCACCTGGTACATGCAGCATCTCCGCTAATCTCCTCCCAAACTCGTTAGCGCAGGTCACACACTCCTCCATGCTGGTGTTCTGCACTGGGATGAAGGGACACACGTCCATAGCGCCGCTCCGCGGGTGCTCGCCTACAGCAAACACATTTGTACAGCTCAAACTCTTTGGTCGCATGTGTGTGTGTGTGTGTGTGTGTGTGTGTGTGTGTGTGTGTGTGTGTGTGTGTGTGTGTGTGTGTGTTACTCACCCTTGTGCTTGGTCATGTCGATAAGGGTGAAAGCAGCACGTGCGGCATTCAGAGCTCCCTCCACCACGGCCTGAGGAGAACCCACGAAGGTGTACACGGTGCGGTTTGTGGAAGCTCCAGGGTCCACGTCCAGCATGCTGCAGCCCTCTGTAGCAGAAACGACGTCGGCGATGGCCTTAATCACCTGCACAGGAGGAACAGAGGAACATACAACACACAGGAGAACCACAGGGTAAAGTTTAGGTTTTTGCTCTACTGACCAGAGGGTTGTGAGTTCAAATCCATGGAATGGGAGCCACAAGCAAGAACCATAATTATCATTATTATTATTATTATTATTATTATTATTATTATTATTATTATTATTATTATTCTACGTCAAAAAAATAATGTCTTCATGAACAGTTTTTCTGTTGCACTGCATAGGGAATGAAATATAAAATTCTTACACTTTGTATTAACAATAAAAAGCACTACATAGAGTTTAGTGCACTTTCTGTAGCCTACATAGGGTGCTAAATCCAAAATGAGTACTTACTACATGCGTACTACATAGGGTGTAGGATACTGATTCATTTATGGAGTAATGGCTATTTTATTCCCTATGTAGTCCTGTTTATGCACAATGCACGATCTTCTTTCTGTATTTTAAATAACATGACAGATTTCTGGAATTTACCAAAGAGCATGTGTGTAATTTTACAAAAAATATATATATTGTTTAACCACATTCTGTCATGATGATAATTTTAACAACTGAAACACTTATCGATAACCTTCATCTAACACTCTGTCGTGTGATTTCACCTCTTTATCTCGTCCCTCGGAGAAGTTGGGCACACACTCCACCAGCTTGGCCATGGCTGCACTCAGACTGAGATGCTCACACACACACACACACACACACACAGTGGCTCAATAGGGTTTCTCTTTCAGTAAAGCGGTCAGGGTTCCTCAGGAATCATTAACTCCTTCTGCAACGATTGGCCTGTCAGTACAGATAACACACTGTCGCTGTATCACACTCGTTTACACACACACACACACACACACACACAGTCTAAAACCCAAATTAGACAATGTGTCTGTAATTGTAAGAGCACTGAATTTGGTGATATAATGTAAACTAGACTATCAACACAGTTCTATTTCATAATCTTTAATGAACAACTTGTCTATACAAACATCCCTTTTGTGAACAGTGTAAACTCTGGAGTTAAGTAAGGAATAGAATAATATAACATTTTGCATTATGTGATGGTCTGGGGAAATCTTCTTCTTTTGATTGTTATTATTATTATTATTATGAGCAATTCCTTATCCGGATGCACTAACTAACTCCTCCACTTTATAGGAGATCTCTGATCTTCAAACGGATTAATAAATGACTCTTTAATCTCCCTGAAGTGTTGCATCACATCCCTGAAAGTAAACAGGGCCTCTGATGTGGTGGTTAATGAGTGATTTAAAGGAGCAGATCTGGGGGGGTTGTTTTTTATTTTATTTTATTTTTTTGGAGCAACATTTCAGCCTGGTGAAGATGTTTAGAGACCACACTGACTTTACACCTCCTCATTTTTATTACAATGTAGTTACGCAAGGCATGGGGACAGATCTCATTATCTCCGAGTTTCTCCTAGACAGCAATGATATCAAATGGATTTTTTCTCCTGAGACAAAATAAGATATATATATATATATATATATATATATATATATATATATATATATATATATATATATATATATATATATATATATATATATATATATATATATATATATATATATAAATTTAGGCAAACCATGAAGCAAGTTACGATGGATTTTACATCACTGCATAGAAGCAAAATGCATAAGCTTATTATAGACATTAGACCTTTTCAAAATGGCGGACATCTTGATATATATCGCTTTAGCTAGACACAGTGGTAGGCGCACGGTGGCTTAGTGGTTCGCCTTACACCTCCAGGGTTGGGGGGGTCGATTCCTGCCACTCTTTAACACACATTCCTGTGTGTGCGGAGTTTGTATGTTCTCTCTGTGCTGCGGGGGCTTCCTCCGGGTACTCCGGTTTCCTCCCCCAGTCCAAAGACACGCATGGTAGGCTGACTGGGGTGTCCAAAGTCTCCGCAATGTATGAATGGGTGTGTGAATGTACGTGTGAGTGTACCCTGCGATTGACTGGTGTACCCTGCTTTGTGCCCCATGCTCCCTGGGATAGGCTCCGGGTTACCTACGGCCCTGTGGTATAAGCAGTATAGAAAATGGATAGATGAATAGACACAGCGGCTAATCTTTTCTTTCCTTTTCTATGCGTGTGTGCTGTTTATAGCACTACAACTTATATTCCAAATTAAAACATATAGAATTATATTCAATATATATAGAACATAGAATTATATTCAATATATATAGAACATAGAATTATATTCAATGTTCTATAACTTATAAAGTAAAACTATCGCTTGCTGCTATAACTTTCTGTGACCATTTATGTTCAAATGCGTGCATGCAGCCACCTAATACTGTTTTAATGACATGTTTCCACGAATTATGCTCGGTCTAAATGTCGACTTTCACTGCTGCAGTGAGTTACAGCGGATGGTATCTGTACAGACCGCCATTACTTTACTGTCAGCTTATTATATACATCGGACCTTTCCAAAATGGCCGACACGCTGACACACTGCTCGAGCTAGCAACAGCAGCTAACCTTTCCTTTTCTAACGTTCCACGACAAGCGGCGCCATATTGGAAACCAAGTGCCGGGTGACGCGCCGGGGGTGAAAGGTCAACGCTGTGGCGTTTGCGCGAGGAGCTGTTTTCCTCACGGCCGCTAGCTCCATGTAAACTCCAGAAACTTCCAGTGAGGACCTGAAAGAAAAAGCGCGAGTTAGCGGCTGGAGTCTGGGTTAAAAACGGTTCACAACATGCTGGCCACGGGAGCGGTGAGCATCACGGAGTAAACCGAACTCATTGCAGCATTTTATTCTCAACAACCGGACCTGTCTCCGGGCCTGTCTAGTGTTAGCCGGCTAGCATTAGCTAGCTAGAAAAGCGAGCTAACTAGCTTAATACGTCGCGAGACGTTTGTTTGTTTTTTTCCCTGTGTTTTTTAAAAGAATTGGAGATTAAAATATAAATAATTTGCCTGAATTTGTTATATGGCGTCCACTTAGTTAGCCTGAGCTGGAGCTTTAATCTTAGCGCTGCTAATGATCATTTTCGCTCAAGCTAGCTAACGCTTTGAAAGTTTAAACGAGATACAGGTTTATATATGTATGTGTGTGTGTGTATATAAATAATTAAATATATATATTGTATGTGTATGTATGAGACTGAGGAAATTATGTATTATTAGAAAGATTAGTAACTAATTTGTTAATCAGTATGACCTTAAGTGCACTACATGGGCTGCCTAAGTGACCATTTCATGCCCTTTCTCATGCACGTCTATGTACAAATAAATAAATCCATTTAAAAGCCACATTTAGTGGTTTGCATGGCCTTTCCAGGAGACTTCCAGCTCCTTATACTTCATTTGGCTGCGGTTTATTGACCGTGAGGTGTGTTCTTCCCTCCAGGCGGTGAGCACGACGATGGCACAGGTGGATCGAGAGAAGATTTACCAGTGGATCAACGAGCTGTCGAGCCCGGAAACCCGTGAGAACGCCCTGCTCGAGCTCAGCAAGAAGCGCGAGTCCGTCACTGACCTGGCCCCAATGCTCTGGCACTCGTGTGGCACCATCGCCGCGCTCCTTCAGGTTCTGACACACAATTCGCCGACTTCCTGTTGGAAATCTAGTGCAGTATAGGGTATAGGGTTTTTTTTTTTTTTTTTTTTTTTTTTTCGGTTTTGACCTTGTGTTCTCCCCCCCTGTTCCCTTTCCTGTGGCTCATCCTTTTTTTTTTTTTTTTTTGAACCTGTGTTTTGCTTGTTGTTAAATTTTTTTTTTTTAAAGGTTTTAATTCTTGCTGCATGACCCACTTTCTCTTGAGGTCCAGATCAAGGACAGATGTCCTGACATTTTCCTTTAGAAATCACTGGTATAATTCAGAAGTCATTGTTCCATCAATGATGACGAGGCCTCCTGGCCCAGATGCAGCAAAACAGACCCAAACCACGATACTACCAGCACCATGTTTCACAGATGGGATAAGGTTCTAGTGCTCGAATGCAGTGTTTTCCTGTCTCCAAACATAATGCTTCTGATTTAAACCAAAAAGTTCTATTTTGGTCTTATCCATCCACAAACCATTTTTCCTACAGCCTTCTGGTTTGTTCACATAATCTTTAGCAAACTGCAGAATGTTCTTTTTGGAGAGAAGTGGCTTTCTACAAACACTGATTGTTGATTGGCAGGTCGTTCCTGTTGCCAGCTTACCTTTCTGTTTGAGATCAAACCACCACTCTGGGTTTTTAACATTTTTATTTATATATTTTTGTTGGTGCATAGAATTCTCACTGTTATTTTTATATTTATTCTGATATCTCGCCTAAAAGCCTGTTTATGTTCGTTCAGCTTAAGGCGCTCCAGAAAAACACACTTGGCCGCTGCACCTAAGCCTTTCTGTGGTAGGGAAAACCCGGGATGAAGGCTTCTGGATTGTATGTAGAGTACTACATATACACCCTATATATCACAACTATATAGGGAGTAGGCTCCAAATGCCTTTTGGATATGAAGTGCACTAGTTGGGGTCATTATTTCATACCCTGTTTAGTCTGCTTGGATATAACGGATTCCAAAATGTCTCTCTCCTGGATAGCTAAATTCATTACTTACTTTTTTGAGTATTTATCCCAGAAAGTGCACACTATATAGTGTCTAGGAATGTCTAATGTCTAAGCAGTGCACTAGGTGTGATTGGAACATATTTGGGACTCTGGATCCTTAATGTGTGCGGACATAGCAATATTTACCTATTTAGTAAACTTCATTAGGGAGCAGACGGGTGGATTCTAGTGCTCTCTTTATTGCACTGCTAGAAACTACTTGTGGTTTATTTATATAAAGAATTTGACACCGGATCCCAGATGACTCCCAAGTGCATGCTGCGTGTGGTGTCTAAAAGCCTAACTAGCGTGCCGTGTTTCCGAACAGGAAATCGTGAACATCTACCCCTCGATTAACCCCGCTACCCTGACGGCTCATCAGTCCAACAGGGTGTGTAATGCCCTGGCGCTGCTGCAATGTGTGGCCTCGCACGTGGAGACACGGTAACCAGCACACACACTCTCACTACAATGTCCATTGATCCATCAAAACACACTTCTTAGAGATCTGAATGTGTATTGCACATAGCCTGTGATAACAGCATTGCAGACACGGATTAGCGTATCGAGCAATCCGGTAAAGTCGTTAGGATACAGCACCATTTTGTGATTGGTCTGAGAGAACGACAAGAACATCCATAGCTGTAATGTAATACACAAACTATTTATTTTTCTCTCACTTTTTTTCCCAGTTCTGCGTTCCTGGCGGCCCACATCCCCCTGTTCTTGTACCCGTTTCTTCACACCGCCAGTAAAACAAGACCATTTGAGTATCTTCGCCTCACCAGCCTTGGAGTCATCGGTACTTCACTTTAACCTTTACCTTCTAGACCAGTAGTGCAGCTGCAAATCACAGGTGTATAAAATATTGCGCTGTTCTGATACATCATTGTTTCTATAGTAACAGCTCATTCGTTGGGACTTGTACAGTGGACGCTTCGCTGACAATAAATGGATTTTCATTAAAAAAAAATATTCTGTAAGGAGGTATTTATTTTATTTATATAACCTTTACAGAAGGAGTCTCCAGTCTCAGCGCTTTGTACTAAGTTTTCCGACAGGAGTTTACACATCTTTGCGGTTTCATTGTAACATAACAAGCTGTGGTTTTGTTTTTGTCATGTTAACGTCAATAGAGAGAATAAAGAGAGGCTGGTGAGGGAACGACTGTTTGTAGCTGCTTTAACGTAACTGACAACAGGTGCTGATGTGTGTGTGTACTGTAGGAGCGTTGGTAAAGACAGATGAACAAGAAGTGATTAACTTCCTGTTGACGACAGAGATCATTCCCCTGTGCCTACGGATCATGGAGACAGGCAGCGAACTCTCAAAAACGGTACCTGCACTCTCCGTAGCTAACGACTGAAACAAACCATCCTTGCTAATACAATTTATTTGTTGTAAAATGATTAGCCGTGGTTCCTCGTTAACCGGTGTGGTACAACTGCCACACGTGTGATTGTTTTGCTGCCGCAGGTTGCGACGTTCATTTTGCAGAAGATCCTGCTGGATGACACGGGCCTGGCCTATATCTGCCAGACTTACGAGCGATTCTCTCATGTCGCCATGATCCTGGTGAGAACGGAACACGTTCAAATGTCTTTTTTTTAATTCTTATTTATTTTATTTCTTTTTTCCTTTCCCTTCCACAAATTCAGCCAAATGTGATTGTGGTGTTCGTTTTATTGGTGGTAATGTTGGCATCTGTCTTCTGATTGGTTGACTGCTGCAGGGAAAGATGGTGCTGCAGCTGTCTAAAGAGCCGTCAGCTAGACTGTTGAAGCACGTTGTGCGCTGTTATCTACGGCTCTCCGATAACTCCAGGTGACCAACAGTACCTGAACGACATTTGATACTGTCCCATTCTAATAGTTCCTAATAGACACCGAGGTCATGCCTCCTTCACGGGCACTGACACAGAGGCCACGCCTCCTTCACTTTACTTGTAATCAGCATTTCTGAGTTCATCAGCAATTTGAGGGTTCAGTTATTCCATGAGAGAAACTACTAGAAGTTTTATAACTCGTTAAGAGCCGTTAAGATGCTCGAGCAGTTGGCTGAGTACGTTTGTGACTGAAGGGATTTTCTTTTTGTTCTCTATTAGAGCGAGAGAAGCTCTTCGTCAGTGTTTACCAGACCAGCTGAAGGACACGACGTTCGCACAAGTGCTGAAGGACGACACAACCACAAAGCGCTGGCTCGCTCAACTCGTCAAAAACCTGCAGGAGGGACAGGTCACAGACCCGCGTGGCATCCCATTGCCTGCCCAATAACACACACACACCCTCAGAGTGGACTGTTCTCATGTACAAGGGCACTTACACATGAGTTATTTTGCAAATATTTGAATTGTTTATTGTTGCTGTTATTAGTTTTTGGAAATGTTTCAGTAAATTCCGCTGGTTATTTGATCAGAAACAAGATGTATTCATGTTTTTCTACATCATTTGTCTGTGTGGCTCCTGTGCGTGCGCACACACACACACACACACAGCTTCTTATTAAACACAATGTTTGAATGCTGTAAAATAAAAAGGAATCACTGTGTTCGCAGTTTCTCGTATTCAGATGGTTGGATTAGCAGCAGGCAGTTCGGGGTAAAACGGTCACCTGCCGAGGGTTAGCTACGAAGTGTCTCAGGGAAACAACACTTTGGGGTCATGCTGTTACAGTAAAATAATCAGACGCACTGAGTATTTTCCTGTTTAAAGAATATTAAATATCTTGGTATATTGTGCAAGTGTTCATCAGGACATGGAGGATCGGGTTTGAGGTTCACCACTTGTATTGTAATGGAAAGTATATATATGTGTGTGTGTGTGGTGTCTTGGCGTCCAGTGAAGGGTTCCCTACTTCAAAGATGGCTGCCAACTTTGTGTGTGTGTGTGTGTGTGTGTGTGTGTGAGTGGATCTGGGAATCTGAGCTCATCTGTTTTATTGATGAGCAGAAACTTGATCAGGAGATGCTGGAGGGGGAAGAGACCCTATTGCAGCCAACTAATGTGTTCATACACACACTCTTATGGTGTGCTGTTTATGTAAAACACTTGCAGATGGCAGTGTGAGGATTTCGGTCTCTGCTAAACCCTTTTGCACAGACAATTCAATTCCAGTCATCAGTTATAGATGAGTTTTACATTTCTGCATTTAGCACATGCCTTTATCCAAAGCGACTTACAAATGAGAAAATACAAGCGAACACGTATACTGTGATATTTAACGTGTAAGTTCAGAGTATTGTAATTGCCTCTCGGGTGCATGTATTTAATGACTTTTTAAGGAAATACACGAGGAGTGATATAGTAACTGTTATTAATGTCATTAATCTGTGATTAATTTGATATTATTAATGGCTTTATATCCTCGTTAACATTTAGCACTGTCGTGTCTCGCAAGATGAAATGACTGATTAGAACCTCTATAATGTGAACATATACACAGGTGAGTCTAATTCATTATTTTTTTTTAAATTGTTTATTGCAAATAAGTGTGATTTTAGCTTTACGCCTACAAATGTAATGCCCCCCCCCAGTTTCATTAGATTGATATTAACCAAGTGGCACAAATCGTTCTAATCTTTTATAACAATTGTGTAACTTTACCCAATGCTTGTGTCATTTTTAACCTGTTTTATTTTACTTATTTATTTTTTTGATGCTGACCACGCCCCCTAAATTAAGTATCAAGCAGTTCTATTTCAACAGCTCGGTAGAATCAGTTTTGACTCTTACTAATCTGAGTAAATAATTAACTCAATTAATATATTGCTCATTAAATAATTACCAAGACCTGATTTTGCTCCTTAAAAATGACAGGGCTGTAAGAAATGTTTCAGTGGACAGTAAATCTAACCCTGGTTGTGGAAAGATGAGGACAGCAGGGTGTGTGTGTGTACATGACTGGTTAAAAAGGGCAAAGGAAGGAAGAAAATGGCTCACACTAAAACAACGCACGGGTTAAGTGGACCTCATAGTTTCTTATGCAACCGAGCTCTCGGGTCAAAAATGAGCCTTTACAGGGCGCGTGAAAAGACTCCGGTAACCGGAGACGCGCGCGCGGTCAATAAACGAGCGGCTGGAAATGCAGCGCCGCTATTGTCCTCGCGCGCACGAGCGGCTCACGCGCGCCTTCTGCCTCTCGCAATGGATAAACGAACGCGCTGAGAAAGTGTAATCTCTCTCTCTCTCTCTCTCTCTCTCTCTCTCTCTCTCTACCCCTGAGCTTCCTCAGGTAAGCGACAATTTAGTAATGCACCATTATTTCAGGTAGGCTACGTAACATCCGGTTCGATGCTAATATGTGTGTTGACTTTACTATTTCAGAAGTAAATGTGTGATATTGGCGGATTTAAGGTGAAATATTTAAGGTTTTTATTGTATTTTTATAAAAAAAGAAGGTTTTTACTGTAATGTTCCACATTAGTGATTGATGTTAAAACGTCGGATTTGGCCTAAATACCTTCCACCGATCAAGACTCCATACTCCATTTTTATAAAGTTTGTCTTCCAAACTCAAATTCCTGAGTTAGTTTTATTTTATTTGATTGTTTTAAAAAAGTTTGAATAGTTATGTTCACATTAATAATAATAATAATATTAAAATAAGATCTAGGAAAATGAATTGTTTGTACTGTCATGTATTCTGTACAACTAGGTTTACTCACAGAGAATGGAGTAGCCGTTATACTAATCCGGTTCTAACTGGAATTTGTCTGGAGGACGCGCGAGACAGGATAAACGGAGGAGAGGAGGACGAATGTGTGTTCATCTCTCTCTCTCTCTCTCTCTCTCTCTCTCTCCCGCCCCGTGTGTGTGTGTGTGTGTGTGTGTGTGTGTGTGAGGTCAGTCAGTCAGTCAGAGGCGGGACTCAGCTGTCCGGTATTTATCTCCGGCAGTATGTCACCGGAGTGGAAAACTTGCACGCAGTTATGAGTGTCCCGGCCGGTGAGTAACACACACGCACACACACGCACACATCACAAGCCATCTTCTATCTCCTGTATTCTTTCCTGTTCCGTTGTGTTTCCGTTTACTTTGACTTCAAGGAGTGTGTTAACCCGCGCGCGCCTGTTTCCACCCGCACTATAACCTATACCGATCCGTGGCGCGTGCGCGAGGGGGGGGGGTTGTAACGGTCCTTAAAAAAAAAAAAGTAACAAAAAAATGTACGAGTTATTTTTATTTAAAACAGCAATTGAGTTTTCTTTTCTTTTATTTTATTTCATGAAACGTCACTGTGCAAGAACTTGTTAGCGGTCGCTTGCTCTCAGAAAGCGCTCGAGACACGCGTCTCCATGGTGATCAGTAGCCTAGGGGTTGCTCGCGCGACGTCTTTTTCGAAGCCGTTTGGTAAATTCGTTGGACTTTTGCTGGTGACGTCACCGACTTGTTTTTAAACAGCAGGTGAACTCGGATATGAAAATAATAAATTGAGAAGTTAGTGAGAATAAGTTAAATATTAATGTTAATATTAATGTTAAGCGCTACTTTTTTGTTGGTCAATGTCGATTTGCAAATGTGTTTAAACTGAGTCCTAACACTGTCCTCAGTCAGAAAATAAGTTCATAAATCAAAATTTTAACGTAATGCAACAAACAAATAAATAAATAAATGTTGTAGGATAGTGAAGGACACAGAGCCAAAACATTTTTAAAATCATTTTTGCAGATTAATCCTGGCAGCCATTTTGTGCTCATCAGTTGTGATTCTGAGGGAAATTTTCTCATATCTGTGTTCCTTATGCCGCATGACCGCAAATTATATGATTATAAAGATTAAAAAAATAACAATTTAATGGTTAACATGTTCGCCTCACACCTCCAGGGTCTGGGGTTTGGGTCCTGCCGTGGCCCTGTGTGTGCGGAGTTTGCATGTTCTCCCCGTGCTGTGGGGGTTTCCTCCGGGTATTCCGGTTTCCTCCCCCAGTCCAAAGACATGCATGGTAGACTGATTGGCGTGTCTAAAGTGTCCGTAGTGTATGAATGGGTGTGTGAGTGTGTATGTGATTGTACCCTGTGATGGACTGGCACCCTGTCCAGGGTGTACCCCGCCTTGTGCCTGATGCTCCCTGGGATAGGCTCCAGGTTCTCCGTGACCCTGAACAGGGGTAAGCGGTAGAAGATGGATGGATGGAATAAAGGAAATGTTCCCTGGTTAAATGTCTCCGATACAGACTGTATCCAGTAGTTGATTGAACCGCACATTTATTTACCAAAAAAAAAGTAAAATGAATAATACTTCTCATTTATTAACCAACTCTAGCTAAGTAGCTAGCTAACACAAATGAAATGAGCTCTTATATATTACACGTACTTTCTTTCTTATGAGCTCAACTCATAACCTTCACGGGCACCAGGTGTGTGATAGATAGGAACTGTGCAGTAGCCGCAGGTCTGGAGCGGTCATTTTTTAAATTCTGATGGATTTAAGCCTGAACCCTGGTGCTGATGGTGCACTTTTTACAGGAAGAAAAGTCTGAACACACACAAAAGCCTGAACACTGTGTTCCACGTAAGAGGAACAACAGCTGAGCTCGAGCGCTATTCATCCTGCTGACAGACTCACTATATAACAATGCAGCACTCTGATCCTCTGCACACACATTCCTCCTCTCCGGGGTTGTGTGCTGAGATATTCAGAGATCTACAGTCTGCCATGTTTCTCTGACCATCTCAAACTTGATTCATGTTTTCACCAGAGAAACCAGGGATCGTTTTAGTTCCTCCTTCAGAGTCTTGTTGCAGAACTGCTGGAGCTGTGGAACCTACACAATTAAACATCACTGATTGGTGACAACATTCGAACCTGCCGCTATTAAAATCCTGCATTATTCTAGCAATGCTCACAGTGTGTTTTCATTTTAGAAGGACCGAGGCATTCATTGGAAAAAACAAAACAAACACCCAACATTGTTATTAATAACATTATAGTCACAAAAAAAAAAAAAAATCCTGCCGTGTGGTGCGAAGACAAAACAGGAACTCATCCAGCCAGGGTGCAGTAGTTCTCCTTCCGGAGAGCTCCTGAAAAGGATCCTGAACCTTTTGTAGCAACATATTTGTAGCAACCCCCCCCCCCCTATTCTGCAAAACAAGCACTTGCGGTGTGGAACTTGGGGAAAACTAAACTAACTAGTCATTTACCTAGCGATGACTAAAGTGTGTGGTGGGAATGCAGAGCAAGAACCTGTCTAGGAAACGTGCAGTTCTCCTTTAGGAATAGAAGTGTGCCTTTTTTTGCTTACTTTTTTCTGAGAAAGATGTCTTTAACTTCTTTGACTGTTTTTGTAGGTAAATTGTAAAACAGACGTAAATTTTTTAGCAAAACTGTAATTTCGCTATGTGCATGAAAGTTACATAAATATATATATATATATTATAAATGATCATAAATCATGGTTGTAATTAATAACAGCTACCAATACAGTTCATTTGTTAGGCAGTTTTCAATATTTCCTGATATTTATTCGCTGTTTTTGCGTCTGTCCATGGCAGACCGCTGAAGTGTGACACGGCAGCAGATGGCGGCTACGCCGAGTTTCCTCCGTAAGTTCACTTTCGCAATAAACTTGCAGTTTCACCGCGTATGAATTCTTCCCTCCAGGTCATTCGGTCTTTACACGGAGTGTATTGAGGAGCAAAAGCAAGTTAGGACTGAAGTTATGTTACTGCTCATTTGTGAGGCAAAATATTAGACAAGAAGGAAATTGTCCATTTAGAGTTGTGCTAAAACTATATTATTTGATACACACCTAATGTTTATGTTGCTATAACTACTGCCACTGACGATAATGTGCATGTTGGATATGTATGCAATATGTGTAATATACCCAATTCTGATTGGCTAGCAGATTTTCCTGCATTGGCTTGCCTCAGAAATTCATTACAACTTCATTGGATAGTATAACCTTTTTTCCCATGTAGCTATGTATGATGAGCATCAAAAAAGTGAAAAAAAAAGAGGTTTAAAGATTGTAACAGTCATATAACCGTCACCCACTTATAACAAACTCGAGATGTTCTTCGCCTCTGCCTCGTTCTTCTCGTGTGATATCAGAAAACATACACACTGTAATATCACCTACCTACATTTTTGCCCAAATGTGATATGGTGTTGCAGGTGCCCAGGTGGATCCTGACCTGCAGTCCATGCAGGTGGGCTCTGTGATGCGGAAGGTGAAGTCACGCACCTGGAAGAAGCAGCGCTATTTCCGCCTGCAGGACGACTGCGCCACCATCTGGTACAAGAGCAAAAAGGCGGGCAATGCCCAGTCCACGTGTAAGCTCAGCTGGCCGAGGAAAAACTCCTTCAGTATGAGCCTTTCACTCCATACCAGCTTCAGATTAGATTACTGTGCTGTATACCTGTGGGAAGGAATAGAGTAAAGTGGTAAAGAGAAAACGGGGGAGGAAGTTGGGACAGGTAAAGAGAAGACAGGTGAGGAAGTTGGGACAGGTAAAGCAGAAACTGAAGAGGAAGTTAGGACAAGTAGGGAGGAGACAGGTGAGGAAGTTGGGACAGGTAAAGAGAAGACGGGTGAGGAAGTTGGGACAGGTAAAGAGAAGACGGGTGAGGAAGTTGGGACAGGTAAAGAGGAAACAGGGGAGGAAGTTGAGATAGGTAAAGAGAAGACGGGTGAGGAAGTTGGGACAGGTAAAGGAATGATGGGTGAGGAAGTTGGGACAGGTAAAGCAGAAACTGAAGAGGAAGTTAGGACAAGTAGGGAGGAGACAGGTGAGGAAGTTGGGACAGGTAAAGCAGAAACTGAAGAGGAAGTTAGGACAAGTAGGGAGGAGACAGGTGAGGAAGTTGGGACAGGTAAAGAGAAGACGGGTGAGGAAGTTGGGACAGGTAAAGAGAAGACGGGTGAGGAAGTTGGGACAGGTAAAGAGGAAACAGGGGAGGAAGTTGGGACAGGTAAAGAGAAGACGGGTGAGGAAGTTGGGACAGGTAAAGGAATGATGGGTGAGGAAGTTGGGACAGGTAAAGCAGAAACTGAAGAGGAAGTTAGGACAAGTAGGGAGGAGACAGGTGAGGAAGTTGGGACAGGTAAAGAGAAGACGGGTGAGGAAGTTGGAACAGGTAAAGAGGAAACAGGGGAGGAAGTTGGGACAGGTAAAGAGAAGACGGGTGAGGAAGTTGGGACAGGTAAAGGGAAGATGGGCGAGGAAGTTGGGAGAGGTAGGGAGGAGACTGGTGAAGAAGTTGGGACAGGTAAAGAGAAGACGGGCGAGGAAGTTAGGACAGGTAAAAAGAAGACCGGTGATGAAGTTGGGACAGATAAAAAGAAGACCGGTGATGAAGTTGGGACAGGTAAAGAGAAGACAGGTGAGGAAGTTGGGACAGGTAAAGCAGAAACAGAAGAGGAAGTTGGGACAGGTAAGGAGGAGACAGGTGAGGAAGTTGGGACAGGTAAAGAGAAGACAGGTGAGGAAGTTGGGACAGGTAAAGAGAAGACAGGTGAGGAAGTTGGGACAGGTAAAGCAGAAACAGAAGAGGAAGTTGGGACAGGTAAGGAGGAGACAGGTGAGGAAGTTGGGACAGTTAAAGGAAAGATGGGTGAGGAAGTTGGGACAGGTAAAGCAGAAACTGAAGAGGAAGTTAGGACAAGTAGGGAGGAGACAGGTGAGGAAGTTGGGACAGGTAAAGAGAAGACAGGTGAGGAAGTTGGGACAGGTAAAGCAGAAACAGAAGAGGAAGTTGGGACAGGTAAGGAGGAGACAGGTGAGGAAGTTGGGACAGGTAAAGAGAAGACGGTGATGGAGTTGGGACAGATAAAGCAGAAACGGAAGAGGAAGTTGGGACAGGTAAAGAGAAAACAGGTGAAGAAGGAAGAGAGTAAGGGGAAGAGAAGAAGGGACAAATTGCATTCCCCTTGCTGCTGGCTTGCCAAAAAATGAAATTAAGCTAACGTTAAATTATTTCCTGATTCCTCACTTCTTAATTCTCTTGTTTCTTTTTTCTGTCTTCACGTTCTGATGCATCAGTTCTCTCCAGTATGACCATGTGCATTCATTTAAACACACTTGTAGAGGAAACACACGGCTTCCTTTTACTTGACTATTTCCTAACACTTTACATATACCGCTTGGTGTTTATCTGCCGACTAGGAGCTATTGAGGGTGGAGCTTGTCATACTGAGTACAACCCTCAGCAGAGCAGCACCACCGCTATGCTTTTATTCCCCCTCGCCTTGTAATGGGAGTGTGTGAACATGCTTCTAGTGGCAATGTCCCCAAAAAAGACTTGATACGCAATATTGAAACGTACATAGCCATGCAGTAACAGTGCTGAATCTTGTGTCGTGTGTGTGTAGTCTCCATCAGCGACGTAGAGGCCGTTCGAGAGGGTCACCAGTCTGAAGTTCTGCTCAGCATCGCAGACGAGTTCCCGCCTGATCGCTGCTTCACGCTGGTGTTTCGCGGCCGCCGTGGCAACCTGGACCTGGTGGCCGAGTCGGCGGAGGAGGCGCAGTCGTGGGTGAATGGAGTGCGTAAACTCATCAAGAACCTGGAGAACATGGACCAAAGGGAGAAGCTGGACCAGTATCCTTCAGAAACATTCAGTAAATCAGAAGTCAGATGTTTGCGGTTACTTTCTAATGTTAGCATTAGGCCTGGATGTAACATGTCTGTTTGTTCGTGTTTATATGGCACGTGTGCTGCTCCAGCAACACTAACAGGACAAACACTAAACTGGAAAACACAGAATACACATTTTTTGAGTCACTACGGTGGAAACATAGTAAAACTACACGATGGTTTTTCCGACAGCGGTAGTGTGCGTTGTCTCTTAACTGCCATGCCCAGGTGGATCTGTGACTGGTTCAAGAAGGCAGATAAAAACGGAGATGGCAGGATGAACTTCAAGGAGGTCAGAGACCTGCTGAAGATGATGAACGTGGACATGAACGAGCACCACGCGTTGCGCCTCTTTACGGTAACGAACAAACGAGGTTCTGTAGCATGCAGAAGGCATTGCATCACCTTCAGCAGGATTTATTTTCTCTAAAGCGCATGCTTCCGCGTTCTCTGCAGATGGCGGACAAGTCTGAGTCGGGCGCTCTGGAGGACGACGAATTTGTGCTGTTCTATAAAATGCTGACGCAGCGGGAGGAGGTCCTCGCCGTCTTTCGGGATTTCTCCACGGACGGACAGACGCTCTCGGTGCAGGAACTGGAGGAGTTCCTGCAGGAGGGACAGCTGGTGCAGGACGACACGCAGCGGCACGCCATCGAGCTCATCCAGCGCTGCGAGCCGTCTGAAGCAGGTACGCCGATAGAAAAAATGTATTTATCATATTTAACCAGATTCGGTCCGTGGCACCGTTAACGATGAACTTTGAACTTGGCGATGCAAGTTCCTTGCACCTCTTTGGAGCCTGTCTCTAGATTTTCTAACTCCTCATTCCTTGGATTAATTGTTTAAACACCTGTATATAACACCGTATTTATTTCTAACCATGCACCAATACTCCGCCGCGCAGCTAAGCAGCGTCAGGCGATGACGATTGACGGCTTGCTGATGTATCTCAGCTCGTCCGAAGGCTCCATCTTTAACCCGGCCATGCAGCAGCTCTACCAGGACATGAGCCAGCCGCTGTGCCACTATTTCATCTCCTCGTCCCACAACACCTACCTGCTGGAGGACCAGCTACGGGGACACAGCAGCGTCGAGGGATACATAAGGTTACACACACTTCCGCACATTCCGCTTATGAGGACTGGCGTTTTTTGTTTTTTCTTCATTGTTTATGATGTTTGTGTGTGTGTGTGTTAGGGCTCTGAAGCGTGGCTGTCGCTGTGTGGAAGTGGACTGTTGGGACGGTCAAAATGGAGAACCAATCGTTTATCACGGACACACCCTGACCTCCAAGATTCTCTTCAAAGACGTCGTCACTGTCCTGGGCAACTACGCTTTTGTAGTATGTCAAAGACACTCTCTCTCTCGTTCTCTCTCTTTCACTTTCTCTTTCTCTCTCTCGCTCTTCTTGTCATGTCCCAATGGTAGGCACTCAAAATAGTAGGGTGTCTATGTAGGCAGTGATTTGTGTGATTAAATCCATTGCATGTTGTGTTTGTGTGTGTGCAGGTAGATACTACATTTAAAAATAATCTCTTTCCTTTTAGAGGTTGAGCTTAAAGGTTAGAGGTTGAGCGTAGGTCTCAGAGCAAGGTGTATAATGGCTAAGGCTAGGGGTTAGGGTTAGGTGTGGATGGGTGCAGCATCATTTAGCAATGAGAACAGAGAAGTAGATGGAAATGTGTGTGTGTGTGTGTGTGTGTGCCTGCCTGCACACAGCTGCCTTGCTGTGCCAATGCAAAGTTCAACTTTGTGTCATGGCACATCTCCCTCTTGCCACTGTGTGTGTTGTGTGTGTGTGTGTGCGTGTGTGTGTGCTGCGTGTGTGTGTGTGTGAGAGAGAGCGAATGTAAAGCGATATGTCCCTGCCAACTGCTCTCTGGCTGCTAGTGTGTGTTGTCAGGTGTATCCTTTCTCTTCATCACTTATTCACACACACACACACACACACACACACACACACACACACACACACACACACATATATATATATATACTCTTTATATATGGTGTGTGTGTGCAGGCATCTGAGTACCCAGTGATCCTGTCCATAGAGAACCACTGCAGTGTGGAGCAGCAGAGAGTCATGGCTCATCATCTCACACACATCCTGGGAGAGAAACTGCTGAGGAACACCCTGCGGGGCAAATCCAGCTGTGATCTGCCCTCACCTGAGGTTTCACACACGCATCCATCCACACACACACACACACACACACACATTCTCCTGTACACAAGCTCTACACCTCAGCGGTCACGTTTCCCTTCTCTGATCCGCTCCACTCGGTTACACACCAGGACCTGAAGGGGAAGATCCTGTTGAAGGGGAAGAAGATTGGAGGTCTGGAAGGGAACCTGAGCGGTGTTATGGAAGAACTGAGCGACGAAGACGACCCAGTGGAAATCGAAGAAGAGAATCATCACAACGGCAGCATACGCCGCAAAAGCAAGGTCACCACCACAATAATAATAATAATAATAATAATAATAATAATAATAATAATAATAATAAAGCACTGTGCGTGTTGGTTGTTGCTGTAGTAGAATACTGAGTGACAATGTAGTGTGATAAAGCGAGTTATCATTTTCCCATAACAGCACATCCCCAAGTGTTCTATTCCTCCTATTCCACAGTGATTCGCCAATCATTACCATTTTAGTTATTAAACCAACATCACACGTTTATCCATTTAGGGTTGTGTGTAACGTTGTGAAATGTCCACGAAACAAATCAGTTCCTGTTCTGCCTTGTGTCAAAGAAGTAAATAAGACACAAAAAAACTGAGCTTGTCTTGTAACTCTTCTGTCCGAAATCTGGAGACTTAAACTGGAGACTTCTTCCATAAATGTGAACTACACGTGATGTGTATGAATACATATACAGTGTATGTACAGTACGCAAGAGCAAAAACGACGCTTATACAAAGACTACTAGGAATTGGATTTAATAATTTATTTTTTTTTCTCTGAAGCAGCACGGTGATGTCATCATTGGTGTGGGCTGGTCATTTGTTATACGATACACCGTGATACTCAATACGCACAATATTGTTATCATGCATCATAAGAAAGCCAAATATTATGGCGAACGTGAGAGAGAGCAAGCCGACCGAGGACAAAGGAGAGAGGGATCTCCTGACGGTGTTGTGTGTACAGACAGACAGATGGAGGTAGAGAAAAAAAAAAGAAGGACAGAGGGATGAAAGACAGGCCGAAAGCGAGAAGATAGAGAGGTGGAGGGTAAGACAGGGAAACGACGGATGACAGAGAGATTAGGTGAAGAGACAGTAGGGCACCGTGCTCTCTGCGGCCTCTGTGCCCTGGAGGGGGCGTGGCCTCTAGGCATGCCAATCCAGGTGAAGTAAGGAAGGAGAGAGAGAGATTGTACCAGTAGCGGATCGGTTTTCATCTGCACAGCGTTTGTTCCTTCACCGTGTCTCTGCCTGACTGAGCCTCATCTCAGGATCACATCTACCTGTGTTAATGCAGCATCACCTGATAATGTCACCTGATAACACCAATTAATGTCAATACAGCAGTAACCTCATGTCACCTGATAACACACGATGATATCAGGAGTCCGTGTCAATACAGAACCGAATCCCAACCTGGACAGAAAAGTATATATTTATAACAAGTTTACAAGTTTTAATAAATTGCTTTATTTGGTCGTACAGAAAGACATTTAAATAGAGAACAGGGAAAAAAAATAATAATCTATTCATATTGTGAATTACTTTTATCACGATGTGATTAAAAACCTACTGGTGTATGATAATAATCCCATTATATCCTTTAAAAACATTTACGTATCATAAGCCATTTATGTACTATAATAACTCACTCATGTATTACAATACTGAGGATGAAGGTTTATTATATTAACTAATTTATACACTATTAAACCATATAATACACATAAGCCTGTATGCATTATAGATATTTATATATATTATAGTATATTATAATTACCCTTTATATATTATAAAACATTATGTACTTTAATAACCACTTCATATACTGTAACAACCTTTATATACTGTTATAACCCTTCAAATACTGTAATAACCCTTTATATACTGTAATTAATCTTTATATACTGTTATAACCCTTTATATACTGTAATTAGTCTTTATATACTGTTATAATCCTTTATATACTGTAATAACTCTTTATATACTGTAATAACTCTATATAATGTAATAACCCTTTATATACAGTTATAAACATTCAAATACTGTAATAACCCTTTATATACTGTTATAACCCTTTATATACTGTAATTAGTCTTTGTATACTGTTATAATCCTTTATATACTGTAATAACTCTTTATATACTGTAATAACTCTATATAATGTAATAACCCTTTATATACAGTTATAAACCTTCAAATACTGTAATAACCCTTTATATACTGTTATAAACCTGTATATACTGTTATAAACCTTCATATACTATAACTGTATACATTATAAAACCATTTACATATTATAATAAACCCTCATTTACTGTAATAACCCATTTGTTAAAACCCTATTGCATACTTTTCAAATATAAAAATACTATTATAAATCATCTGTATAATATAAAATCCTATTTCTGAGCTACAGTACAATCATTTAGTTTCTCTAATGTATATAAAAATGTATATAGCTTGTTCTTTTCATGATTTTTGTATGATGTTTGTGTGTGTGTGCGCGCGTGTGTGCAGAAATCAGGGCAGCATTTGTCAAAAGAGCTGTCGGACTGTGTGGTGTACTGCAGGAGCGTGCGGTTCAACGGGTTCAAACACTCGCGCGTCCACTCCAGGTTCTACGAAGTGTCGTCCTTCACCGAGTCCAAAGCCAGGAAACACATGAAGGAAGGAGGTGAAATGGTCTAATCTAAAAACTGGGGATGAGAGAAACTTACTGGGAGTGCAGAATGAGTTCAAGAGAAAGCGCTGGTTTATCTCCCGCACTGATCAGACTTTGTTTATTCATTTATTTATTTTTTGCACGGTAGCTCTAACATTTAAATCTTTGAAACGTACTGTGTTTAAAACACTCGCCGTGTCCTGAGAGCGTCAGAAGATGATATTTCTGTTTTTTTATTCCGATTTTTGTCTTCCTCTGTAACAGGAGCGGAGTTTGTGCTTCATAACGCACGTCAGCTGACCCGAATTTACCCCAGCGGGCTGAGGACCGACTCCTCGAACTTTAACCCACAGGAGATGTGGAACGCAGGGTGCCAAATCGGTCAGTCCGACTCACTAGCTACAGTCCTGTCTGAACGTTTAACCGATTTAAAACTCCCGTCCAAGAAAATACTATAAGGATGATGATGATTTAATCAAACCCACAGTCAAGGGGAGACCGGAACATTCTTTTATTTATTTATTTTATTATCATCCTGTATCTGGTGCTAAAAACATAACTGACCGTTACTGTACATGCTCCAGTGATTATACATGCTCACCGTTTGTGTTGTTTGTGGTATTATTTAGCATTCCGTGTTCAATAATATCTACCACAGATTGTTTACAGTATTTAGTACAATAACACACGGCGTTCTCTCAGTGGCTCTGAACTTCCAGACGGCCGGTGTAGAGATGGATCTGAACGATGGTCTCTTCAGTCAGAACGCTCGCTGTGGTTACGTGCTCAAGCCGGCGTTCATGCGACACACAGAGAACCGGTTCGACCCGGAACACCCGCAGAACCGAGATGGGTACACCCCTCTCGCTCTGGCCGTACAGGTACACTTGTCCTTTAGACTGAGCTTCCATTTTTAAAAAAAACAAACAAACATCTGTACGCAAAAAGCTGACGGAGGTTCAATCATTTATTCTAGTATTAAATAAGGTAGGGTAATCTCTACAGATGATTAAAAGTAAATGAAGTAAAAGTAGCGCGTGTGTGTGTGTGTGCAGGTGATCAGCGGTCAGCAGCTGCCCAAGGTGAACCTGAAGGAAGGCTCCATCATTGACCCGTTGGTGCGAGTGGAGATTCACGGAGTCCCTCAGGATCAGGCCAGACAGGAGACGCGGCACATCGAGAACAACGGTCCTTTAGGAACACGCTCGCAGCGCTGATTGATTCCACACTCTTGGTTTCTCTGTGTATGATTATTTCCTTGTTTTTTTTCCCTCTGCAGGTTTTAATCCCTTATGGAATGACACGCTGAACTTCACCGTTCACGTACCTGAACTGGCCCTGGTGCGCTTCGTAGTGGAGGATTACGACAAAACGTCAAAGAACGACTTTGTAGGACAGTACACACTGCCTTTCTCCTGTCTACAGCAAGGTGTGTGTTGTGTGTGTGTGTGTGTGTGTGTGTTTACTGGATCTAATAATGCTTGTTAACATACAAATATAGCAAATCATGCTTTTTTTAATGCATACAGTATATATAAATATGCCACTGAATACATATTAAGATCCATTCTTATTAAATGCATTTCACACACACACACACACACACACACACCACCACTAATGTTTAAATTAGTATTATAGTTTCATTTTATTTCTAATTTCAGGTTATCGTCACATTCACCTCCTGTCCAAGGATGGCACTAGCATCCCTCCATCCTCACTCTTCGTTCACATCAGGATTAAAGATGCAACCTAATACCTGATCAGAGCAGAAACACCGTCTCGGAGGGATAACACACACACACACACACACACACACACACTCCAAGTCTTCCCACTCATCTGAATGTCATCATTGCTACCACACACACACACACACACACACACACACTGAACCATAACTGCAGCAGGTGCTTTTTAGTGTTTGAGTATTTTTTGTTGTTGTTTTTTTTTTTTTGTTAGAATTATTATATTTTATTGTATAGCTTTATGCTGTCTAGACGTATGAGTTGTAATAGTGCGCCAAAAGTTTTATTTTTTTAAATCCTTCATACATTCAGGAGACATGCGTGAAAAAAAATATTCCAGTGTTGATTATTCTACAGCGCTGTACAGTGCGATAAGCAACGTTTTTTTGTTTTGTTTTATTTTTTAAACATTTTAGTTCTAAGCTATATGACTTAAGTCACATGACTCACTGCTAGCTGTATGACTTTATCTGGACCAAACATCCTAACGTCTTGATATTTTATATAGTTTGATATAGTATATATTTTATATTTTGAGCTACAGGGACACTGTTGCATTGGTTATTCAATGTGGTGAGAACAGTGTTGCTAGGCAACAGAGGAATTATGGGACCTCGATCTTAAGCTGGGTAATGACTTATGCTAGTAGCTGTGAAGTCTTTTGTACAGACAATGACAACAGAAGCGTTAGTCACATCAGCATTTCCCTCTATTTTCAATTTCTGAGGAAAAAAAAAGACACGTAATTACACTCAGCGTTTTTTCCGCCATTTTGTAAAACATCATGGAACATTGTGTTTGTTCACATAAACACAGTCAGTACGTTTACTTGGACAATAATAATCCAATATTAACCCGATTAAGACCATACTTTGATTAAGAAACTACCATGTGAACAGCAGTTTTTGCTTACCTTAATCTAATTAAGGTCATACTCGAAGTAAACACTAATCGAATTAAGACGTGTGGAGTACTCCTGTTTAGTCGCATTATGGACATGTTTTATAAACATGTAAACACCTTAATCACTCTATTAACGTCGTGTGGGAGTTTTCACCGCATATTGCGACAGGACACGATCACACACGGCAGTGCTCAAGTGTTTTACAGACAACGAGAGCATGGCTGCATCCGAAACCACATACTTGCCTACTATAGGCCTGTAGTAGATGAAATACATGTATCTCGGCTACTATAAAGAAGGTAAGTTTTATATATATATATATATATACACACAAGGTTTGGGACGCAGCCCACGGCTTCAAGCAGCCGTCTATTTGCACGTATAGCATAACAAATAATTAACTGCACTTGAAGCGCTCGCAAAAATTTAAAATAAAAACACCCAAAACTATATACGGTACCATAACACAGATCGACTGTATGTTGATGCGTGAAATTCTGGAGGGAACGTTAGACGGCGTGGCGTGGGGACGTAATGACTTGTTCTGTTAACCGATCTATGTTCTATAACACACAAAACCTGAACATGAAAGGAATATTCTAAAAGTGACTCATGTAAACACCTTAATCTGAATATTGTCTTACTCAAAATAAGCTCAATAATTAGATTACTGCTGTCCATGTAAACATAGTCAGTGACACACATCCTATATCCTTTATTGATACTAATATTAGTGCTAGTATAATCATTAATAATCATAAAGTCCCTAATACTTTATTTTCCTGCAGTGTTCTGACCTTAAGTATTAATAAGATATGTGCTAATGTTAAACTCTATACGATGTTGTGATAAGTGCTGCCAGTATGTCTCGCTCCTGACTAGGCGGCGTCATTGTGACCTGGGTATTCTACTATTTCTGGGGTTTTTTTGACACGTTTGAGATGTGTTCTAATTCAGTATGATGTTAATATACTGTACATAAACATTTTAGAAAACAATAACATAAATAGATCATATCGGGACATAAATACAGGCTATGATAGGAAAGGTTAATAGTTTCTGCTCTGATTTTGTATACTCACGCAATAGTATTATTATTTTTTTTATACGCCGTGCTGTTAACGCGGTTTATTATAAATAGTCCTAAAGGATTCGTACAGCTGCTGTTTGTACAGACGCGACGCCGGGCGTTCATGTGATCATTGCCACACACACAGCCGAGAATAAAGACCGTTTTGGGTACGTGTCTGTGATTTGTGATTTTAACTTTTACGTTGTGATGATGTCATCAAGGTCTGTTTAAGCTACAGTTCAGCAGTTAGATTCAGAGTTTAGGTCTTTTTTTTTTTTTCTTCCTTCATTGAGAATATGGATGTGGGGGTTCTAACTTCAGGTAGTAAGAAATAACACAAACCCATTTAATCACATTGAATTTATATATTTGCTTGCTTATCTGTCTATCTACACTCATCATCTTTATTAGGAACACCCGTACCCCTGCAGTTATTCAGTTGTGGTGCAGCAGCTCCATGCAAAAACAATCATGCGGATACAGGTCAAGAGCGTCTGATAATTAATGTTCACATCAGACATCAGAATGAAGAAAAAGTCTGATCTCTAAAGTGTGACTTTAACTGTGGGATGGTTTGGGTTTTTCAGAAACTGCTGATTTTCCCTACATGCACACAGCAGTCTCTAGAGGTTACACAGAATGGTGCGAAAAGCAAAAAACATTGAGTGGGTGGAAGCGCCTTGCTGTTAGGAGAGGTCAGAGGAAAATGGATTGGTTTGTGCTGCCAGGAATTATGTAGTAACTCAAATAATCGCTCTTTAGTGAGCAGATAAGCGTCTCAGCATGCATCGAACCTTGAGGTGGATGAGTTACAACAGCAGAAGATCACATCAGGTCCCACCCCTGTCAGCCAAGAACAGGAGTCTGAGACTACCATGGGCACAGACTCACCCAAACTGGACAGTCTTCATCTGTCCCTTCCTTCTTCTTCCTTCCTCTTCCTTCCTTCCTTCCTTCCTTCCTTCCTATCTATCTATCTATCTATCTATCTATCTACATACGTGTCTGTTTATCAAATTATTTATATAAAAACGGGTGAAGAGGCCAAATTGGTACTACAAATTACAACTATTTATTTATACTACAACTATTTATTTAAACTGTAAATATACTGTACAATACACATGATTAAACTATATATTTGAATTTAAATTTAATCGGAAGCGGAACGTTATGGCGCAGGAACTGAAGTCACGGATTCCGCTTTACTCCGGACACTTTTTACCGTCGCACCACAAACACGGAAGTTGTGACCACAGCCGCAGAAGCCCGAATATCTCCTCATTGACTACATCAGCGCACTACACGGGAGTCCGATGGAAGACCTTCTGCGCACTTACCCAGCGCACTCTCTGACCCGGGGAGGGATTCGGGATTAAACCACCACACCACCCAGACACGTTGAGTCTGAACCGCACGCGGCAGCAGTGCAGACCAGTGCGTCTTAGAGCTGCTGCGTCGGTCATTATAAACAAACAATGGTGGGGAAGATCAAGCGGGTGCGACAGAAACTTCACCACGGCGCCGTGAAGATCAGTACTGAGGAGGAGAACACTTCATCATGTGTGGAAAAGACCCCCGCTTCACCTTTAAACGTCACAGCGACTGAGACGCGAGTAGAGTCGGCGGATCAAATCCCCCGAGACGTGAAGGTGAGTGTGAACTTTAATGCTGAAGTTATTCCAGTAATGTACCACACTGAGATATCGAAATAATATAAACATTACACACACACACACACACACCATGGGGTCTCTACAGTAACGCCCCCTACACCCTGTGTACACATTTGAAATATGATCACCAATATATAATCTGGGACTGTTGAGTGTGTTTGTGTTATATGGGTGAGTATATAAGGTATAAACAGTAGCTTTATTTCCCTGTTCTGATCCCCAGTGTTGTGTTTCAGCTCTTCTTTTCTCCCCCATGACAGACCTGTTAAGAGACATTTTATTATCATGAGTTTTAATCCACATCAGATCCGGTAGTTCTGCTTTACAGGGTGCCACTTGGTCACATGATTTGTCTTGATGACATTTTTATATTCTGCTTGGAAAGTGTGAGTGTAATGAAAGTTCTTTTTGAAGGAGTCACCAATGTTTACCTTCGACGTGGTGCCATTACTTTGAGTATTTTAAAGACCGTTAATCATTGCCAGCAGGAATGAAATCGCTTCCTTTCCCTGTGAAAATAAATTTTGAAGGTGTAAATCTAACGACATCTTGAATTATTACCAGCGGAAACAGGAGGGTCGCTCAGGCTTCCCTAACACCGAACTCCTAACCCTGGGACACAGGTTCTTTTTCCAGTTATTTAAACCATTAAAAACGTCTCATCTGTCTAATTGACATATTTCACAGATCTCTTACTTTGTGGTCAACCTAAGACTTTAAAATCAATTAGGAAAAAAGTTTTTTTTGTTTTTTTTTTAATGTCTGTAAAAGTCTCTTAGAACACTGAAGTTGGATTGTGGGATGAGTTTTTTTTTTTTTACAGGTTTTTTTTTTTAAGTAAGTAACATTTACAAAGAAAAGCACACGATAATAATATTAATTGTTGTTATTGCTTCGGAACTTGTAAAGTTATACAGTGATGTGTGTCATGAGCAGGAAGGTAAGAGACAGGCTAGTCATCGGATTTTAAATCAGTGGTTTCTGTCCCACAAACAGGCGTTAAACTTCCCCAAGGGGGTTTTCGCTGGTACTGTGATTCCTCCTGAAGCTCTGGTCCAGACTCTCAGTGTTTCCGAGCTTCCAGCAAAACCAACTGCCGGATCAACTGCGGAAAAGCCCAGAGGTGAGACCCTTACTGAAAGACTGACTGATTTAGTGTTATTAATGGTTTTTAATGGTTGTTGTTGTGTTTATCTCTAAGACCCTAGAAAAGGTTTTAGCACAGAAAGCTATGCTCATACTTACAGAGAATAACATTCATGAAGTGTATCAGTCAGGATCTAGGCCTCATCATAGCACAGAGACAGCGCTGGTTAAAGTGGTAAATGACCGAATACTAGGCTCAGATCAGGCCTTTGAATTGTTATTGCTTGCGCCGTCACTGCGCTCCTCCACCGCTAGAGGGCAGCAGTAACCTGTAACAACAGATAGCACACGTACACAATAACTAATGCATTTAATACAAGTTTGTCATTACATAACACATCAAATTCTAAAAATAAAAATTTTCTAGTAGACGAATGAGAAGATTTATGAACATACAATGTAACGGTCAATTTTATTAAATTAACATGACCCTCAAAACACACGCTATATGGAAAATGCTTTCTTCTTTTGAAGAAAGCATTTTGAAATAAAGAAATTGACTTTAATTTGTATTTCAGATTTTTCTTTTTACAATATCTGAAATGATGTGTATTCAGCTTAATGCTGTATAAATATATATTGTATTATTAATTTGTTGTTATTAAATTGATTTCAAAGCTTTATTTGTTTTTGTTTGTTTGCTCAGTCAATTTCTTTCCCCCTCTGTCTTCACTTAAGTCATTGGTTGATTCATTTATTCATTTGATTTGTTAATTTATTTGATTGATCTGTGATTTATTTATTTTTTCTTCAGTTTTTTATTTTTAATTTCCATGAACCGTGAAAGATGTTTTAGAAAAACTATATATATAAAAAAAACAACAGCCAAATGAGTTAGAGAGGATGGATGCTAATGCTTGGGTTTATAAATAAAATATACCTCAATATTCAGTACTTTAGTTCAAGTAAGATGTTACCAAATGAAGCTCTACTCAAGTACTGGATTGTTTCTCCCGTTGTCTGTCAAATTTTTTTTTTATTGGAAGATCTCATAAAAGATCCAATTTTATGATACCGTATCTTCACAAATTATAGTTGAATAATTCTTCCTCGTCTTCTTCTTCGTATTAATCAAGAATGAATATTTCTCACAGATAGTGTACTGCTTGTGTACATATTTATTACTCTACGTTGGTGCGGATGGATCGATGGTCTTGCGTCTTTGCTTTGACAGTCCGAACACTTTCCTCTCTTTAATCGCAGTATCGGTGTCTCGACGTGACCCTAAAAAAAACCGCATCGTAAACCCTGGACTCCTCTCCCCAGAGAGACGGAGGGATGGAGCCGAGGCTGCGTCCGCTCTTCATCGAGCCGTGTCCATTTCTGCCAGCTCTGGGAAGACGATAGCCTCTTGGGGCAGGATGTGGGGAAAGCGGGATGTGGGGGCGGAGGCGGGGGCGGATGGAAGACAGGGTTTTTTTTTGGATGTCGAGGAGAGGGTGGAGATTCTTATCATGCTGCTACAGCACATAAACACGCCTGTGGTGAGGCACAGACACTTTCCATTGCTTTATCACTCCGGGAGCCGAGACAACGGGGAAATATGAACGTTTTCTCTAACACTAACCAGTGGCTTAGTAAAGGTCTCCACTGACGTTTGACCTTTGAGCTTCCGCACGTTGGAAATCACCTTGGAAAGAGTGATTTCCTGCGGTTTGATGCTGATGCCAAACCAGTGTTCAAATCTATTTGACCCCTAATGAATAAGCCCAGTGTTGTGTTCAGTTTAGTTTCTTATCTAGTTTGATATTTGTGCAATTTGATTTTGGTTTAGTTAGAATTTTTTTGTCTTGCTAAATTCTGTTTAGTTTAGTAACTATTTAAAAAAAAATTCGACAGGCTAAAATTGCTCTAGTTTGATTTTTATGCCAAGTTAGATTTTATCTCCATAAAATTGCATCTAGTTAGGTTTTCATCTAGGTAAAAAGTTTGTTGAGCTAAAATTGTGCTTTTATTTTTTTTTGTCTAGCTAGAATTTCTTTCTAGTTAATTTTGTCTTGCTAAACATTTGGCCAAGCTAGGTTTTCGTCTAACTAGAATTTAGTTTATTTAGAATTTTGACCATTTATTTTTTTTGGTTCGCTTAGATTTTTGTCTACCGTAATTCTCGGACTATTGAACGCACCTGAATATAAGCTGCACCCACTAACTTTAAAAAGAAAAAACAATTTTGTACATATATAGGCCGCACTTGTCTATAAGCCGCTTGTTGTGTAACTGTCACGATTCGTGACGTTAATGAAGCAGGACGGATGCAAGTGCAGTTAGGACGAGAGCTTTTATTGAAACAGAGGAGAGCAGACTCAAGAGATACAAGAACCATGACCAACTCAATGAACTAAGCTAACTAAACCAACTAACCTAAACATTAACTATGACATGAAACAAAGACTCTATATCTATACTCCATAAACCACTTCTACATCTATATTCTAAACTAAGTCTATACAACTCTAAGCTATACTATCCGCTATAAGCTATGCTACAAGCTACTAGGCTACAGGCTAAGCTATAAGCTATGCTATAAGCTAACTAGCCTTGACATGAACTCAGACATGGACTATGGCTTGGAAACATGAACAAGAACTAAGACACATGACATTAACAAAGACTCTAACTATATTCTCTATCTAATTCTAACTCTGTATCTAATAACCTGCGTTGTGTGTGTCATGGCTCCCGGTATATATACACACCAGCCATATTAGCCCAAACTGCTAACAGCTGTGGGCAGTACCAAAACACACATGACTCGACAACACATGACGAGACGGGCGGAGACATGACATCAACCAATCTGCATTTCTTCGTGTGTTTCCCCTGATGAGGGGGTGTGCATGAAGTGCAAAACGACTGATCTGAAGAATGTAGAGTGAGCGCGTTCGATTTTATTCGAACAGTTTCGTTGGTCCACTGTGACCTGTTGGGTCATTTCATTGGTCCGATGTGACGAGGCTAAATGTTTTGGCGGCATGAAACTCGTTAGCCCGTAAAAATCTATAAATTAGCCGCATCATCAAAGCGGGTGAAAAAAGTAGCGGCTTATAGTCCGGATATTATGGTAGTTATATTATTGACAAGTTAGATTTCAACTAGCTAGAAGTATTTTCTCGGTACATTTCATCCAGCTAGATGTTTGTTTGTTTTTTGGTTAGATTATGTCCAGCGAGATTTTTGTCTAGTTGAATTTTGTGTGGCTAAAACTTGTCTAGATTGTTTGGATATGCTTTTTTTTAACCGTTGCTTGATTTTTGGCTGGTTTCTATTTGTGTGTGTTTAGTCTAGTTTCACTTTGTCTCTTGTTAATTTTGTCTAATTGTATTGCTTCACGGGGTTAATGTTGTTTAGTTGTAACTGAATTGACAGTGCTGTTTGGGATTTTTACGATTTTGTATTATTAGAATTTGGTGTAAATTGTAAAGAGACTGAAGGGATGAGTTGGAACGGGATTAAACTGGGGCTTTGTTTCAGATGCAATGTGAGATCTTAAAGGGGTGTGTGTGATAGTCTAGGGAAATACACCGTTATATCTGGTTATTGGACATCAGGGGGTTTACTTTCAGCACAGACGTGGGAACTGTTATCGCTTTTGAACTCACACAGACCCGTAGATTTGGAAACTACAAACATCTGCTAATCATGTACACACACACACACACATACATACAAACACACACGGTTCTCTTGGCATTTGGCTGTTCTTTTTGATAGCATAGTGTTATCCGGCAGCAGGAAGTTGCTCACAGCTACAACAACACACTGTACTAATCACCACACACTCAGACACATTTGGGTGTGAAGCTAATTTATACACACTTCTCTGAGATAAACACACACACACACACACACACACATCTTCTATACATGCTTATCTCTGTAGTTCTTCCAGATTGTGATTTTCCCACAAAATAGAATTCTGCATACGTGCAAGGCACAAAGTTCCCTGTTTTATTCAGGTCATGTGTGCATTGTGTGCGTGTTTGTTATTACATACAACACAAATATTTACTAAACAAACTCTCTAACTGCACAAAATTCTAGTTAAACGAAATCTAAATAGGCAAAAATCTCAAAACACAAAATTCAAACTGCGTAACAAGCCAATTAGACAAAAGTCTGATAACACAAAAATTCCAGATAAACAAAATTTGAACTAAACATATTTTAGCCAGGAAAAAGAATCTAACTACACCACATTCTAACTTAGCAAAATCCTAACTAGACAAAAGTCTAGCTAGATGAAAATTGAACTAGTCAGAATTTACACAAATAAAACTAGCAACACAGAAGTATAACTATAAAAATTGTGTACACAAAAATAGCTACACAAAAAGCGAACTAGACAAAATTCTTGCTATACAGGAATCTAACCAGATGAAATTCCGTTGGAAACACCAGATTTTAGCATATGCATAAACAATGCAAGGGATATGAGAGTAAAATTTAGCGTTTTCTGTAATGATTGTTTGGTGAATTAAAAAGACATTCCCATGGTGCAGCTTTGTTTTTGTTGTCTTTATCGGTATTGAATCTAGATTAAAACATTCTAAAAATGTTTTTCTTTCTTTATATTTTTATACTGAAAATGTTGTTAAATTTAATTTGAATTACATTCAGATTCAGATTTCGCTCCAGACACGCCGTGATGCACAGGGGGTTATCGTATTAGGAAGTTATCAAAGCGTTCCCGCTCGGCTTTAGCATTGCGTAATATCTGTCTATCGTTTGTGCAGGTGTTGGGGAAAAGAAGCAGCAGTCGAAGAAGGAGAAGATGAAGGAGAGACGAGAGCGATGGCTAAACAGTGAGTGTCCTTAAGTATATAATATGAAGAATTTAACACACACTTTCACAACATAACTAACTCTAGTAGAAAATGATCATCTTGCATCATTATCATGTGGAATTATTGCCCTTGATCTCGCTGTACACATCCACACATTTATTTTTCTTCATTTCTTAAAAAGTTCGTGTTGACCATTCAAAACCTCTTACAGAATACTGGGTCATTCATTTGGTCAAAAAATGCATAAAGTACCAAATTTTGAAAAACCTTTTTTTTGTGTTCGGTTCTCATTATGGAATTATTACACATTTCATTTTGATTTCACTGATTAAACACTAAAATCCGTTCTGTTTTAGCGTTATTACACTTTTTTTCATTTAGACTGTAGAATTATCACACATTTATTACATAATTTATGTTCTGGGTTTAGACTTATCACACACGCACGCAATTATGATTTTAGTCATATTACACCGTTTAATTTTTGCTATAGAATTATTAATCCTGTTTACTTATGATAATTATATAACCCATGCTTCATTCTGACTAGTTATTACACGGGCTTCATTCTGACTCTAGTTATTACACGGGCTTCATTCTGACTCTAGTTATTACACGGGCTTCATTCTGACTCTAGTTATTACACGGGCTTCATTCTGACTCTAGTTATTACACGGGCTTCATTCTGACTCTAGTTATTACACGGGCTTCCTTCTGACTGTAGTATTACGGGCTTCATTCTGACTCTAGTTATTATACGGGCTACCTTCTGACTCTATTATACACGGGCTTCATTCTGACTCTAGTTATTACACGGGCTTCATTCTGACTCTAGTTATTACACGGGCTTCATTCTGACTCTAGTTATTACACGGGCTTCATTCTGACTCTAGTTAATACACGGGCTTCATTCTGACTCTAGTTATTACACGGGCTTCATTCTGACTCTAGTTATTACACGGGCTTCATTCTGACTCTAGTTATTACACGGGCTTCATTCTGACTCTAGTTATTACACGGGCTTCATTCTGACTCTAGTTATTACACGGGCTTCATTCTGACTCTAGTTATTACACGGGCTTCATTCTGACTCTAGTTATTACACGGGCTTCATTCTGACTGTAGTTATTACACGGGCTTCATTCTGACTCTAGTTATGACACGGGCTTCATTCTGACTCTAGTTATGACACGGGCTTCATTCTGACTCTAGTTATGACACGGGCTTCATTCTGACTCTAGTTATGACACGGGCTTCATTCTGACTCTAGTTATGACACGGGCTTCATTCTGACTCTAGTTATGACACGGGCTTCATTCTGACTCTAGTTATGACACGGGCTTCATTCTGACTCTAGTTATGACACGGGCTTCATTCTGACTCTAGTTATGACACGGGCTTCATTCTGACTCTAGTTATGACACGGGCTTCATTCTGACTCTAGTTATGACACGGGCTTCATTCTGACTCTAGTTATTACACGGGCTTCATTCTGACTCTAGTTATTACACGGGCTTCATTCTGACTTTAGAGTTATCGCGCTACTTACTGATCTGAGAGTTATTATACATTTAGTTTGAGGAAGTTATAGTTATTACACATTTCGTTACGAGTTTTATACAGCTACATCCAAATATGAGTTTTATCACTTTGAATTCTGGTGCATTGAGTTACTGTGTATTTAACTTTATATTAATAATTGATAAATTTTTTTGGGGGGATATATTTACACTTTTATTTTTAGTTTGTTGTCTCAGCTCTTCATATAATTTTATCCAGGTTCTGCACAACTCTCTCTGTGCGTGTGTGTGTGTGTGTGTGTGTGTGTGTGTGTGTGTGTGCGTGTGATGTTCCTCTCTTTTACCCGTAACTGCGCTCATTAGAAACAGAATCTGCGAGCCGGTCGATGCAGCGAGTAACACAAGATTCAGCAGCAGTAATTAGCATCAGATCTTAATGGAGATTTGGAGTGTGTGGAGTCTGAAGCTGGAGGACGAGCGCACACACACGCGCACACACACGCGCACACACACGCGCACACACACGCACACACTGCTATTATAGACGTGTTAATCGATTTTACTGTCACAGAAACGCAAGCTGACCTCTGTGACACGCCGCAGGTTCTGATACACACCGAGATAAAGGACAAAACCTCCAGATAAGGGTCAAACTGTTTCGCCTGAAGAGTCGCGCTTTAGAGATGTGACATTGTAATCTTAAATCATAAATGATGACCGATTCTGAATTATTTTGAAGCCCAATGATGTCACGATCATTCGTGTCTGTGACTCCGTGAGAGAATAACTGCCCTGTTTTTGGCTGTAATGTCGCCTTTCCTCTCTTAGCGCTTGTGCGGTTAGCTTGATGTAGCATTAGCATGACTAAGAGTCAGCTAGTCGTTCGCCAACGTTGATGTTTCTCAATATGACAGAACCCTTGGATGCTTGATGCTAAGTGTAATTGCAAATTGTGTCAGTGTCTTTTTCTTAGACATGTTGCAGCACATCTGAGGTAAATGTTGATGTTCCTGATGGTCCTGTGTTGTTTCCGCTCTCACTACGCCTTCACACTGTCCATATGAATGGTTATGAACCAGCTAAATGATTAGCCCCGGTTATTCACTAGTGTGCTTGGCTTCCACGGTTTCCAGTTGCCTAGCAACAGAACACGAATATGGAGCTGTCTTACGTCGAAAGCACAAATGCACAGAGTTGAATTTTAACGCATCGGCAACGAAACACTCTGAAATCTTGTTAGATTAGATTTGCCTAATTGCGCTTAACTGACGTGAAGGGGCGTGGAGACTTGAGTCCCTTTTACTGCGTCCCAACTGACCTACTATCCGTCCTGAATAGTATCCGAGATGAGAATTGGTGTGTCCCAAATCGCAGTATGTTGAAATGAGGATCCCAAAGGAACCCGGATGGTCTACTATTTCTGGATCCATGGACACTTTATCAGCTGATATTACCCACAGTTCTTTGCACGAGGGAGGGATGAATTCAAGGACGCATTTTTGAGAAGTGTAAATGAAATGTGGAAACTAAATCAAGGGAATGGTGAATTAAATGATGCAGTATAAAGGATATAAGGAATAACGAATGAAGAAAAGCTGAAATGCAGTGAGGGGTGTGTTTACAGTGACGGTGTGCGTAACTTGGCAACAACGTTCTCTTCTGTTACGTGACGTGTCCGTTGTGTCCCAGTACTTGCACGCTCTTTTACTACACACTCAAAAGAGTGCATACTTTTTAGTGCATAGTATGAGTAGCCGAGTTGAGACGCAGCATTTGTGTTTCTCGACAGAAATCAGCGCCATTAAACTGGCCCGTGAGAATCAGGCGGCGCTCGCACGCCGCAAGGCCACACCCGTCGTCGGGGATATGAGGGTATTGACTGATGCACTTCCTGAGCTCCTCCCTTTCATCAGAGCACCCGCCTCCAAGAAACAGAAAGGGTACGTGTTACAGCTCAGTCTTTTTTTTTTCTTTTTTTTTTTTTTTGCTAAACACCACACACATTGTACATGTGAGAGAAGGCTCACATCACATGATAACCTTAACTGTCATAATTAATTCATAGTTTGCTAAAACGTTTGTTAAAATCTTCCACAGATTGACGCCATCTTAATGCATCTTAATAAACCCATTAACATCTCAGTCCCCTTCTTTCTGTCTCTTTGTGTGTCTCTCATGCTCTCTCTCTCAGTATGGTGAAGAAGAAAGCAGAACCCACAGATTACTGTAAAATGAAGCCTGCGCAGAAACGCAAACTGCTGTAAGACACAATGACGCACAAGTATAAAGTGTGTGTGTGTGTGTGTGTGTGTGTGTGTGTGTGTGTGTTTTTTAAACGTACGGTTCTGTGCATTTTGATTTGCAGTGAGATGGAAATGTCCCGCTTCAGTGAGGCCATGACAGACTCGGCCTTCAAGTCCAACCCCCTCGCTGCGATTGGTGAACACTTGAGGAAACGGCTCAAACAGGAAGAAGAGCAGAGTTAACTCCGCCCGCTTTCTCCTGACGTGGCTCCTCCATGATCACATACACCGACACGCTCCGTGACCTGAGTGCCGCTGTGTCTCTGCCCTCTCCGTGTGTGTGTGTGTGTGTGTGTGTGTGTGTGTGCGTGCGTGTGTAAGTAAATAATGTACAGCCCTGTCTTTGCCATCTCTTTTGTTTTTACTCCCAGTGCTCAAGTTCAGAACCTCGAGATGTTCCTCTGCACTAAACGGCACCGACTGTTCCACCGTGAGAAGATGATTATGAACTCTGCAGTTCTGCAAAAAAAAACAACAAATGATTGCAATATTAAAGGAAAAGTTTATAAAATCACTTCCCATTTGTTCATATTAAAGGTGTCTTTGTCTTTGTGAATCAGAGCAGGAATCTCAGGAGTGAAGGGGATCAGCGGTGACTGAGGAATCGCTCTGACGCCCCGTCAGGCTCCTGATAGACTAATGTGATCAATACAGTGCAGAGACTGAGAGAGAGGCCATTAGCTTTCATTAATAAACCATCAGACAGAGACAGAGACGTGTTGGCAGAGCAACAAAAGCTCGGCAGCTTCGTGGTCGCAAATACCCGATTAGAAACCCATCTCCAGCCTTAGAGAATACTGAACACTTGGTCGGAGCGTGGATTAAGTGCTGTGTTCACAATCACAAATTTAACACAGTGTAGGTCTGATAACCGAGAAGAACGAGCACAAGGCTGACCTTGGATCAGCAGGAATGAGCTGCTTTATTTTATTCAAATCAAAACGGGATTGAAATCATTTTAAATTTCAGAATCAGAAGCCAAAATATGGGTTCTATGTAAGGAGTAATATATTATATTATTATAGTTTATAATAATTAAGTAATAAAACAGTATGTGTGGTGCTGTTAAAGGAAAACAATCAACGATGGGGTGGTGTAACCATTCTGTCACCACTCTGAAGGTGATTATTTCCCTATAATTACATTATATTACTTCCCATAAGTGATTTATTCCACTTATGCAACACTGACTTTCCAACTATTTTTATTTATTAAAGAATATCGTGGTACAATTTTTCCCTTTATATTTACAGTTAATTTCGGTAAAACAAGTTGGTTCCTGTTCTCGCAGTTATAAACAGTCGTTCACTCACCAGCCTCTCTTTTCTGTTACTATAGAAGTGAGCGGTTTGTTTTTTTTGCTATAAAAATGAGCCGTTACTATAGAAATTATTACGTATTAGAACAGGTGCGTTAATATAAACCTGCGATGTGCAGCTGCGCTACTGTCAGGGCTGCTGTTCTAGAAACTTAATCAACACCTTCTGACCAATCGCAATCGTTGTCTTTTTCCGCGTCTTCTATTAATTCAAGTTTAATCTGATGTAGCATTATTTAGTTATGAAATTAGAAGTTATGTGGGACACTTATATAAGGAGTTTATATAAAGAGTGGGAGCTGTGCACTATTTAGGACACTTGTATAGGGAATAAAGAGCCATTTGAGATTTAGCAGATGAAATGATAAAGAAGAGACTACTACTTTTCCTCTCTGATGTGCTAAACTAATTGGCTAATTAATCTTAGAAAGCAAACGCTAAGCAAATGACTCAAAATATTGACCGGTCCTGCCGTTTGATCCAAATGGAGTCAGTGTAGCCTATTTTAGGTGAGTCAATTGACCAAACATACCGACCCACCTTCTGTTAGTTCCAGTAAAACAGGAAACTGGTTAGAAGCAGGGAATGGTTGTGTGTTTTTCCACTTTTTCCACATCTCTGAAAAGATTATAGCGCAATTTTCCAACATTGGTGGACTGTTTTTCAAGCTCATGGTGTGACTTACAATCACTACGTCGTCAGAATCCTAGCTACTTGGAAGAAGACTTTAAGCTCCTCCCTTTTAGTGCAAAACGCTTATTGCATTTTTCCTTTAAACTTTTTTCTCTATAATCAGAGTTGTAAATATCACCTTTGTAAATGATCTTTCTTCATGAAATTTTAAAAATGCATTCCCATTCCTAATTAGGACCTTAGTATATGTGTGTGCGTGTGTGTGTGTGTGTGTGTGTGTGTGTGTGTGTATATATAGATATAGATAGATAGATAGATAGATAGATAGATATAGTATTTTACGCTATAAAGCGGCATTAAAAGTATTTTTATGGCAATTTCCTGATTAAACGATGAAAAAGCCCACAATTTCTTTCTGTGAAAGTGTTTCTCCTAAAAGCGTTTTCGTTGAAATGAACATTTTAATTCGAATTACGTGGAAACATCAGATTTCTGCATATGCAAATGTATGCAAATCTGCCTAGACGAACCTCATTAACTATTCGGAATGATTGATTAGGTAGGCGATGCTGCCACTCAGTTGTCTCGTTCAACAAGATTTGATGATAAACGGTATAGATTTGATTGCAAATGCCGTTCTAAAAAGACCGAATATGTTCCACAGCGACCGAACAGGTGAATGGGAGCCCCCCTACCGCACTCTATTATAAAATTCCGCCTTTAGAAAGTTAAAAAACCTATGCGCCTCATCTCCAACCAATGGCGTGGTGCGTAGCACCTGTCATACGAACGTCATCCAATAAGAACGCGTCTTTGTTTTAGAGCCCGCCCACGTCGCGGCCAATCAATTGAGCCGCGCGCAAGAGAATTCCCGCCTCTTTTCAACGTCGTGCCACTTTCATACTAACCGCGTCGCCTCAGAAATAAACCGCTCCTTGATGTAACACACGTCATTTATTTCTTTTTCTTCTAATTTTACACCTGTAAACACGCACACACACACACATATATAGAACCCCTAAATAACAATCCGATTATTTTTAAACGAAGATTAAAAATGACTGCTTTTTGACGCATCGTGTATCTGACAGGAGTGGGCAGCGACGCTGGAAGTGTTAGCTTAGCTTCAAAAACACACGTCTCGAGCCCATCTTTCTCTTCAGTGGGACCGTGAGTATAAATTGTTTTTTTTTGTTTGTTTGTTCGTTTAAAATCATATTATATTATATCTATTTACGGAAATATTTGAACATTCCTGTCAGAAAGCGGTTATTATCGCTGTCGTTGTTTTTCTTTTTATTCATTCATTCATTCGTTCATTTTCTGAGGTGAGGCACATTTACATCTCTCGCTGTCGCTCCGCTCGCGCAGCGCTTTGAAAAACCCTCACGCGCGGCAGAAGGCGCGCGCGCGCACCGCACTGCAGGTTCTCTCCGTTCACAGCGGATAGAACAGTGCGTTATTGCGGTCTGATTGAGAGCGTTATCAACGTGTCCGTGCACTCAGAAACGCATTACAGGCTGGAGTGTGTAGCGACGGGTGTCCGCCTTTTATTACCCAAAAAAAAGTGTTCACTTAGCACGAAATGGGTTTAAGATGGTATCCGATCTCGTCTAAGTAGTGCAGAATGAAATCAAGAGTGCTCAGTGAGTGTTTATTTGGATGCACAGACTCAGATTACACACACACACACACACACACACACTACTTCTGTATTGTGTTATGTTGGCTTAACACTTTTATCAACCAAACCAGCATCTAAACTTGAATAAAAGAAAGTTCCTATCGCTTCTGGATTAATAACAAAAATCTAATGTTGTCATTCTTTCTTCGGATTTCAGATTTGATCCCGAACCCTCCTTAAAGACATTTTAATTAGGCTAGTTGCTTGATTATTTTCCTGTAACAGCATGTCCTGACGGGTTTCGGTCGTCTTACGCCACAGCAACTTGGCAATTTGTTACAAACGACAGGTCATACATATGACATTTTCATGTATTTTTTTTAGCCAGTTATAGTTACTTTTAAAGTTGTCGAACATCCCATCCATCCACGAGACCTGTCCTCCTCACCTGCGTTACACCTGCTACAAGAAGTCGCTCGGTCACCACAGCCTCGTTGACAAATTTTTTATAGCATAAACACTGGAGACTCCTTCCGTCGATGTCAGTTGACCGTCGCGTCACTTTAAGAACACTGGCGACAAAAAACGCTTTTGCGGCATTATTATTCCGCGCGATATCGCGTCATGTTTAGTGTTCATCACTGTGTGAATTTCTCTTGTGTAAACAAAGCAGTGAAAACCACGGCGAGGTGAGACCTGGTGAAACATCAGCACTACGTCTGTTCCGGTCGCAGGTCTGAGTACCGTGTAGCGACACGACGATATCAGGGCGTACGTCACTTTATCCGTCACATTCGTAAGCAGCGTGGAGCGTCTCGTCTGTGTTACGTTTCATATCCTGTCTGAATCATTTTGCCTTTTTTTTTTTTTTCTTCTTTTTTTTTTATTTGCCGCTCCAGTCTATTCGATCACATTATCTGCGCAGATATAGTGATCTTCTTCTAGATCACAATCTAAAGTGTGTTATCCCTCTTATATATATATATATATATATATATATATATATATATATATATATATAGTACCACAGTTGTTTTGCCAACGACTGCAGTGTTTAATTTGTTAACGAAGGGCATGTTGCGCCTTTTTAAAAATCGTCGAGCTAAATTTAACATCGTGTAACGTGTGCGAGACTCTCACGTTATAAAAAGTCGTTCCCTTACCAGCCTTTCTTTGTTTCTGTCTCAGAAGTTAATAAGGCAAAAAAGTTACAGAGAAACCTGCGAACAAAATCGGTGAAATCCTCTGTCCTGAAGACTTTTACAAAAGCACCGTGACTGTTAAAACGCCCTGACACTGGAGACTCCTTCCATAAATGTCTGCTTAAAAAAAACCAATCCATATCAGCGATTGTTTTTCTTTGTTAAATTGTTCATTATTAGTCTGTTATGTCGAGCATGCACTGCGCAAGTCCCTGTCGACGAGTCGTTATCGTTTCTATGGTAACGAAACATAACGAGCATTTCTAACCTGAGTTAGAAGATGAGTATGAATATTATGTATTGAAGATCAAGCCCAGCTCCTTTCGTGCTGTCTAAAGGATTTTAAAGCGATAAAGGCAACGCTAATGTAAACTAGTCTGTCCTTTATTGTAACGCTTTATTTCCTCGCGCTACAAGTAGGCCAGTCACGAAGACACCGAAATAAAAATTTGCGTGTGGATGAATCATCACCTGTGATTCAGAGCAGGCTGCGTTTGGAGGACAGGATGCTTTATTTATATTAATAGAGAGAGCAGAGCGAATGAGTACATATCCTAGGGAGCTGATGTAATCCTGTTTTTAATATCCGAGTATATATATATATATATATATATATATATATATATATATATCTCACAGAGATGATGAAATAAAACTCGCTGAAATTACCGATTGACCCATTTCCTTTACACTGGACAGAGCCATTGGCTGATCATTTATAATTTTTCAGGATTTACTCTTATACCAAGTGCTTATTATGGGATGGATTTCTTGATATTGATAATAGTGGTAGTGATGATAATCAGAAGTGTCCACAGTAATACATTTCCCTGTGCTGAATTCTGAAATATATTTTTTTATAATTGCTTACTGGCCACAGTTGGCTTTGTAGTAAACGGATAAACGTGTCATCCGATTATATTATTTATAATATATAATATATATTATATGACATAAATCAAGTAAATGTCATATTGATTTAAATATTCTTTCAGAATGTTTATGAACAGCCATCTCCGAAAGATGAAGGGATGAATAAATGCCATCATTGTATCGAATTAAATGTTAAACCATAAACGTGATCTGAAACAAGGTTTCCGTTACGGTGTTTTTATATTTAACGTCTTTACTAGAAGGAAAATATGGACTGGAGCATTTTTATTTACATTTCCTCCATTAAAGCCTAATATAAAAAGATGAGACCACATTTTTAACGTTATCATCAGACACATGTTTATATTAAATTCATGTAATTAAAAAAAAGACATTTAATTAAGAATTTTCCTTCCTGTTTAAGCATTCAAATAAAAGTATATGATATAATATTACAATATATGATTTTCAGTAAGTTATGAAATACATTTAAAACAAATTAGAATAGATAAAATACTCTTAAAAAAATACATATTATAATTATTACCACCCACACACACACACACACCTTGTTTGAAACTCCAGTCCTGCTTTCCTGATTTTATATATATATATATATAGTTATTTAATCGTTGATTATATTATGCTGGGATTGAAAACGTATATTTTATATATGTAAATATATAAATGAAACATTTATGTGAACTAATACACTTCCTCTATCTGGTCTTTTCTACATTCAGGGAGAGCGTTGACACGTCTGTGCTCCTGAGGTAAACTCGCTCTCTTTTTTTTCGAAGTCCTTATTTTAGACAAAGTGTAACGTTGAATTTTTGGAGGAGCCAGTCCCATAAATCTGTTCGGCATCTCACCTGAGGACAGGTACAGGTCAGTATCAGTTTCTCTAGCCCGATATTCTGCAGTGTAATGAAGCGCTAGGAGGAAAAAACCCTGACAGGAGTGGACAGGAGAAGATCTCAGGGTTAATGTGTGTGTGTGTGTGTATGTATATATATATTTATTTAATATTTTTACAGACCATGATGTATCTGAACAAAGGAAGAACGAATCCAAGTCAGTTTGAAAGTTTATTCACTGGTCTAAGTCTGAATTGGTGTACTGAGGAAATGGAGGAGCGTTTTGTAGAGGAGGTCTGTAAGCTTTTCCATGCACTCGGTCAGCGTCGTTGTTCCTCTCTTCATCGTTGAAACCATTCCAGCCCTGAATCCCGCCTGTTTATTGACAAACTGACACTCAAACTGTTTATTATCAGATGTTGCCTCTCACATAGAACATTTCTGCACATTTCTACTGTTTAGTCGTTTTTTTCTGTACATCCAGACGCTTCTTAAACACTCTTAGCAATCAATATGATGTTGCACACTTTGGGAGTTTCTAAAAAAAAAAAAAAGAGTCTCTTTGTCTCAGAAGTTGAATTATTACACAGATGATTAGATTGATTACACAAACTTCATTCTAAAAGTGTTAAATAAATAAAATCACAATATGGGTATAAATGTAACGTGATCGTATCTGTGACAGGATTGTAATTTGTGCGGCAAAGACATTCTGGTTTATGGAAAAATAGATCCAGATGTGAGAGTTTTGTCACAGAAACATTAAAAAAGACAGGCTGGTGACGGAACGACTGTTTCTCGCTGCTAAAACGTAAGTGAGTACTTGTTTTGTGGACATTCCGCAACATGAACTGTAACTATAAACAGATAAAAAGTACGATGTCTTCTTAAATTAAGTAAAAAAAACCCAAAACGTAATCATTGGGAAATTACTGCAATATATGTGGAATAAAACAGTTTGGTCCGCACTGTTATAGGAACATAATCAAGTTCCGTGTGTTAACCATTAACTCTGCTTCATCACACCACCCCATCCTTGATTAGTTTCCTATAACAGCTCCACACACACAGTGTTTTATTAATTCTTTTTTTTTACTACCATGTTTTTTCCTTTTCATTTTAGATTTATTGAGCATTATTGACGGTAGGCTGCAAATCAAATCAAATCCTTCTCTCCAGACACACACACACACACACACACACACATACGCACACACGCGAACACCCTTTATCTTAATCTCAGATCTCAGTGTTGGAGGATGAGACCCTGGGGAGTGCTGAAGTTACACTGAGATCTGAGGTCAGCCATTTTGTGCGTAAGGGCAAACAAGGTGCCATTTAATCACTCCATTTGCAGCTGTTTGAGTCAAAAGAAGAAAAGAAAAGTGGCGCCATTTCTAATGAGGAGCGCTGTAGTGAATGTAGTGATGTAGAAATCATTAATGAAATTGATGATGTAGAGCATCTGTAATTGTGATGTATGAGGTGTAAATATCTAAAGAGTAATAATTGGCTCTCAAAACCAAATTTTAGCCCATGTAATGATACCAAGGTTTGAAAGTCTCTTGGTTAATCCTGGGAGGTCATATGATGATATTATATCAATATCGTGATAAATTATGGCACGATAAAAAATATATTCTTCAACTTAGTGAAAATTATAACCTTATGTTTTTTTTGTTTTTTTTTTAAATTGCAAACTAAACGGAAGCGGCTGATTTTATTTAATCTTGTATTTTTAGAAGTCTGGTGAGACCATCGTGAGATTACCATTTATGGTACCACATAGAAACTGTGGATGTTCTTCCTTGGAGAGCCTCAGGACTGCATCTTTGAACAGTTATTATATATTAGTTAAAACTATAATACATTCAGAAATGACTCATACGTTGCTCATAAGTTCCCATTCACACAGTGAGCAATATTTGACCATGTAGTACACAGTTATAGACCGGATTTATTTATAATCGCACTCTCCAGTGTCACCCATACGGCAAGCAGGCAATCTCATTCTCATATATATATATATATTGGATGACGACATCTGCATAGATATCATTGACGTCTGCATCGGACTAAACTGAACAGACGAGAGCTTTTGGTGAAAACCAGTTACGTTTTCTCAGAGGACGGTGAAAAATCCCGACATGGCCAATCTGGACAGAAATAAAATCACCTGTAAAGACGGAGGAAGTGACCCCATGACCCCATGACCCCATGTACATGTAATCCTGTCCAAATAGGGCTTTTATAATAGAAAAGAAAAAGAAAAACCCTTCTAACTTGATCCGTTACGTACGTTTCGACTATTGCACTTTACTGTAACTACATAGACCACCTAATTTGTAGGCGAGCAAAAATATTGAAACATGTGACTGATGGGTGCTTCTTATTACCCAGGTGTGTCCTGTTAGATTGATTGTTTAAATAATAAACAACTCTGAACATCTACTGTTGGTTTTAGCCTTCAGTTTCACCTGTGAGGATTGCATTCGTTGTTAAGAAGGATAAACTAACATGAAGATCAAAGAGCTGTCTATGGGAGAGACGACGCCCACGACGCCATGTACATGTAAGCCCGTCCGAAAAGGGCTTTTGTAAAAGAAAACAAAAAACGTGTTCAACTTGATTGGTTACGTTTCAACTATCGCACCTTTAAACAGATTAATAATAAAACCTGAGGAGTGCACAATAACGAACAAAAACAACACAGATTACAGAAGTGAGATTGGGACTGATTTGTTTATATTTTGAGAAACAGAACCGTATCTCGAAAACAATAAGCAAGCTGATGCTGAGTTGTGTGTGTGTGTGTGTGTGTGTGTGTGTGTGGCGCGCTCTGCAATCATTTTTCTGCTTGTTCTTGTTAGGAATGTGCATGCGGTCAGATGTTTATCAGTGCATGATCATATTCCTCTCACTCTCGCTCTGTCAGAGTTGAAGATTAGGACATTAGTGAGCACACATCGCCCCCTGCTGGTGCAGTAATGTATGACCGAGCATCGCGCTGGCTTTGTGCCACTGCTCTGACTCCGTGTATAATCGATGATGGTATAAAAACGTTTTAGCTTGTACAATTCATGATGCGGAGCAAGAAGAAGTGGGTTCTTTAGATCTTAAATCTGTATCTTTATACCTTCTTCAGCCACATATTTAAACCAAATACTAAAATGTATTTGAGATACTTTTGTTGTATTTGTGTGTGTGTTGGGTTAAGTCATTAAAAAAAAAGTACACTTTTATTGATTCACAAGTTAACACAAAGAGACAAACAACATATATAATGAATCAAACTGTTTTAACATAAATCCTCACTATAACCCCTCCCTCTAACAACCTCCCACCCCACCCTGGTCCCCCACGAACACCCCTGTGGTCAATAGAATATAAACTCACATATAAGAAAAATTAAAATAAATAAATAAAAATGCACACAATTAAAATAAAAAAGGAAAATACAATAATCAAGTATAATCATAGCCTAAACTCTAAATTATATACTCTCCACTGTCCCTTCTCAAGAGTCCCCCAAAAACACCAAATAGCTGCTCCATTTCTTCCTGAAGGATTTCCCAACTCCAATCCTTCTGCTCGACCCCTCCTCAAAGGAAGCCACCCTCCCTATCTCCACACACCACTCTGGAAACGAGGGTGCTCCATCTGATTTCCATCCCCTTAAAATAAGATGTCTACCAATGATCACACTGGTCAAAACCCAATCCTTTTTGTACCTATCCTCAAATTTTGTGACCTCCCCATCTCCCAAAATACAGAGTCTAGGGCAGAAAGAGATTTGAGTCTTCAATACCTCACATACAAAGCTCTGCACCTTCAACCAAAATTCTTGGATCTTACGACACCCTCAAAAAACATGGGTAGTGTCTCCATCTTCTGAATGGCATCGCCAGCAGGTGGGTGTGTCTTTAAGACCAAGCCTATACAATTTAGAGGGGGTCCAATAGAACCGATGTAAAATCTTAAATTGTATAAGGCGCATCCTTGGGTCTCTAGATGCAGTTTTAGAATTTTTTAAAAACCTAGCCCACTCTCCTTCCCCCAATTCCAAATTTAAATCTTTCTCCCATGATCTCTTGAGAGTGGTCGAGACTCCGGCCCCTAGACTCTGAATCAGTAAGGAGTAATACACTGATGCTTCATGTCCTCTTCCAAAAGCAGAATTCACCTCTCCCAGAGTATCTGCTGCATTAGGGGGGTGCATGCTGCTCCCAAAAATAGTACAGAGTAAGTGGCGTAGTTGAAGATACCTAAAAAACTGAGATCTGGGAATCCCAAAATGTTGAACCAAGATATCATCACACCACTCTCATAAAGGTCACAGAGTGTATTAACCCCCCTAGTGATCCACTCTGACCAACAAAAAGGGGACTTATTAATACGTAATTTGAGGTTTAGCCATAGGCTCGAGGCAACATTGAGATAAATATCAGAATCAAACACTCTGGACACTCTTGTCTACACTGAGTGCAAATGTGAAATAACGGGGTGTGATTTAACTTCTCTGGTGAGATTAATGGAAAGACTTTGCAGTGGCAAAATGGCAAGACAGAACAATAATGGGGAAAGAGGGCAACCCTGCCGGGTGCCCCTATCCAGAGTTAAATAATCTGAAATTAGTCCATTTGTTTGTACTGCCGCTACAGGGTGTCTGTAAAGTAGCTTAATCCAACCAATGAAAGTATTCCCGAACCCATACACTTCCAAAATCTTAAAAAGATAATCCCATTCTACCATATCAAATGCCTTTTCGGCATCAAGTGAGATGGCAGCAACCGGAGACCGATCATTCGCTACTGACCACATGATATCAATGAGACGTCTAATGTTATCAGAAGAGCTACGGCCCCGAATAAACCCCACCTGATCTACATGTATATGAGATGTCATAACTTTACTTAATCGGTTAGCCAGAATTTTCGACAAGATTTTTACATCTAACTGGATCAGGGAAATTGGACGATAACTTTTACACTCACTTGGATCTTTGTCTTTTTTAAGAATCAGACTGATCCGGGCTTGTGTCAATGTTGGAGGAAGCTTTCCATTCTTTAATGATTCTGTATAAACTTCTAACAGAAGTGGAGCCAGTTCTGTAGCATAAGATTTGAAAAACTCAGCGGCAAAGCCATCCGGCCCTGGAGACTGGGAAGTAAGTCATTAAGTAATGCACATTTCCCTGAGATTACATCACAGCAGTGCAGTAGTTTCGGCTCGAAGTATCAGCCTTTGAGGTTTCATCAGCGTTTTCAGTTCTCCGTAATAATAATGATCATGAAACTTCAGAACTTAAGTGGTTTTGCACAAATCTTGCACAAATACAGAGCTGTAGAACATTCTGCACACAGCGGACTGTGTATTTGTTCCGGTGGATAATGTTGAAAAATTGCACAGTGTTGTTGTCGTCTTAAAAGAATACTCAAAGGAGTTTGTTATTAAGAAAATGAATAGATTGAACGAGTGAAAAATAGACAAAATGGAGACCTATATAGAGATTTTTTAAAAATGAGGTTTTATTTTTATATTTATATTTGTTTATTTATTTATTTATTTATTTTTTACTGTGAGAGCCAATCTGTGTGTAGTGCAGTGCTGCTGATGTCCACTGGGGGCAGAAGAGAGCTGAACAATAACTGCTCCTTACACTTATTCTACAAATCTTATCCACTACAAATCTTTTCTTTTTGTTGTTGTTGTGTGGGAACAGAGAGAGAGAGAGAGAGAGAAAGAAAGAAAGAAAGAAAACTGGGCAGATTTAAAAACCTCACCATTTCCTGTTTTTATTTTCTCATCTCTCTCACTCTCTGTATCTCTTTGTCACATTATCTCTTTGCTGTCTGTCTTTTTCTCCCTCGCTTCTCCATATCACTCTCTCTCTCTCTCTCTCTCTCTCTCTCTCTCTCTCTTTATCACTGTCTGTCTGTCTCTCTCGGTTTCTCTCTTTGCCTCTCTCTCTCTTCTTTCTCTCTATCTCTCTCTCTCTCTCTCTTCCCCTCTCTTTTCTCTCTCTGTCTCTCTCTTTCTGTCTCTGTGGGAGGGGTTGTATGCAGCTGTGTGTTTGTGTGAGTGAGGAGGGTGTATAAAACAGCGCGTGTGTGTGTGTATCAGACTTTTCTCATGTCTCGGTCGTGTTGCAGCAGCATGGCAGCATCGAACCTCACTCTGATCCGCCGCAGGTCTAAACGGAGACGCAAAAAACGCTCTGAACGTAAAGGTACCAGCTGTGTATGTGTGTGTGTGTGTGTGTGTGTGTGTGTATGAGTGTGTGTGTGTGTGTGTGTGTGTGTGAGAGAGAGAGATGTAGTAGGGTGATGGTGCTTTTCACAATATTCAGTATTTACCACAATATTTAATAATAAAATAAGAAGTTTTATTGAAATATCACTCTCCCTGCTGTGAGTTGTGGATAAGTGTGGAAAAGTGTGTTGTGATGCATTCGATCACATTTTTGTTTGATTTTTCAGAGCAGTACATATAGCAACAGGTAGTGGTGTAGAATTCGCCTCATGATTTTATTCCTATGTTTGTTTGTGTTTTTGGATAGTAGTAGCTCAGTAGACAATCCCAGTTATTCAGAGAACACAATATATTACTAATTACCCATTAATTATTTTTAAAAACTATACAATGTGACACAAATATTGTATCACGATTACTGGAAATCATTGCTAGGAAATCTAGGAATAAATAACATCCAATCAGCTGCTGTCCTCTATTTGTAAATTTATATTTCTGTACAACTTTTCTTGTGAATCTTGACTATTATATTAAATGTCTGTGGGCGGAGCCTGATATCCTAATCGGCATGCTTGATTGACAGCTTTCGGTCTGAGACTCATTTGACTGCACATGAGGCAGGAGTCAGGATTGTAAATGCCAAGATTTAATCAAAGCAACGTCAGCGTTGTGATCTGTGTGGGTGGAGCTTACGCACTCTGTACATGATACAGAGCCCTGCCCACTACGAGGAGACAACAGAAAGTCGGCAGTTGTGCTGTTGTCTGTTCTGCAGATTATGGAGCAGCTTTAACCGCATGAGAAAGCAGTAAGGGTTTATCGGGGCTTCCTGAAGGTTCATGAAAGAAACTTACGCCATCTCGCAGTTTCAAAACTGTTTTTTTAAATAAGAATTTTTCAAACCCTTCCTGGTGAAATTCTTGTAGAAAAGCTCTTTAATTATATATATATATATATATATATATATATATATATATATATATATATATATATATATATATATATATATAGTAAGGCCTGCTCTGTTTGTGTCTCTATCTGTCTCTCTCTGTCTCTGTCTGTCTGTCTCTCTCTGTCTCTATATCGCTCTCTCTCTCTTTCTGTCTCTATCTGTCTCTCTCTCTCTCTATGTCCGTCTCTCTGTCCGCTCTCTCTCTCTCTCTCTCTCTCTCTCTCTCTCCTTCCTTCTCTTTTTTCAAGACAGGACTTTTTGAGCACATGGTAATTAAGTTTCTGTGACTCCCAGACCTTCACATTTTGGCTTCTCCTCGTTATTCAGTCAGAGTGACTTCAAAATATCAGCACACAAAATCCTATATAAATATAAATATTTTCCTGTAACACCATGTCGTCCTGTGTTTTATTCCCCTTATACCACAATTACACAATTAACCTACCCACAATTACATTTGATACTAATTTATTATATAGTCTTTTTTCCACTGGGTATCATATCGGTGCCATCTCTAGTTTTTATCTGCTTATAGTTACCTTTAATGTTGTAGAACATCGTTCCCTCACCAGCCTCTCTGTATTCTCTCTCTTGAAGTATTTTTTTTAAACACAGCGAAACTGCAAAGCGTAAACTCCTCTGTCCTGAAGATGTCTGAAAACTTACTGACACTGGCGACTCCTTCCGTAAATGTTCTCTGCATTCTTCTCTAAGTTGACATGCATGATAACGCAAAGCTGCGTATTAAATATCACAATATATTACTTCACTGATTATCGGTGCGTGCCTAATGTGCCGAAACGCTTTGATCAGTGTGTCACACAGGCACACACCCAGCACTCGGCTGCAGGGCCGCTCTGGATTAGAGCTGTCACAAAGATTTTACAGCTGCTGCTGATCTCACACACACACACACACTGATTCAGCTCCTAAATTTAATAAGCTTTGTTATTGGGCTGTTATGACCTTACCTCTAGCCCCTGAAGCCCCACCCTCGGAGCCGTACAGACTGTCACTCGCATCGCTCATACACACCTAATGGTTACGTTCAATCTCTCTCTCTCTCTCTCTCTCTCTCTCTCTCTCTCTCACTCTCTCTCGCTCTCTCTCTGTAGGACGCACTCGGAATCCACAGACGTTTCCCGGCGTGAATGTGACTGAAGATGAGAGTATGAGTAAGTGGTCAGGTATCCGTCGCCCTCTCCGTTTTATTCAACAGCCATTTGTCAGCGACGACTATTTTTTAAATCTATTAAACGACGGCACGTCATGCTTTTTATCCATTTACCGCCGTTCCCTAAAAGAGAGGTTCTCTTTTAACCAGAAAATAGCGCAAACCCCTCTGTCCTGAAGAAGTCGGAAAACGTACTTTACTTCTGACCATGACAAAGCGCCGACACTGGAGACTCCTTCTGTGCATGTACATTTTTAAAAGTGTTTCTTATCGGCGGAGTGCCCGCTGTAAATGTCCCTGTGAATGAGCTGTTACTATAGAAACCTGCAAAAGTGTCAGAGCTGCTTCTATCGGAAACTAATCAACACTGTCTGACCAATCAGAATCCAGAACTGTGGAGTAACCAGAGGGTCGACTTTGAGACGTGTGTGTGTGCTTTATTTGTTTGTCTTCCAAGTTGCATAATTGTTTTGTTTGCGTTTGTGCCAGTTATATTTCTCCTCTTTGCCTTTATGAATAAATTAACTTCAATTCCGACGTATTAAATTGAGCCTCCAGTGATGCGTGCGCACTTCAGCTGCTTCTTAATGAAAGAAAATTTGAAAATCCTAAACGTATTGTACACTTTATCCGGTCTTGTTCCTCTTTAATATCGTGTGGTTGTTTATTATATTTATTTGTATACAAGGATATTTCCTGATCCCTCCTGTAGCCTTCTCTTTCTTTCTCTTTCTTTCCTTTTCTCCCTCTTGTACTCTCTCTCTCTCTCTTTATTTTGTATCCCCGAGCCCCAAAAGAAGTAACCTAACGAGCCTTTGCTGCAGGATGTTATAAATGTTATAAATTTACACTCAGCTTTGCACCTGATGATGTGCATTTCTTTAAAAATAGATAAATAAATAAATGAAAACTTTGTTTATTAGCGATTAATTACATTAGGTGTGAAGGTATTTTTGACGCACTAATTTATCGTTGTAGTGTAAGTTATAAATGACGAGCATTAATCATGATTTCATGTTAAGGGTGAACCTACAGCTTAGGAAACAATGCAGCACTAACGGGACAAACACTAAACCAGTTTACACTAGTAAGGCTTCATTACCATGACATTTGATATCTAAAAATATTTGTGCGAAAAAATTATGATTAGTACAGAAAGCACCTAGCTGTCTACTAACATGGAGTACCTAAAGTGCAGCTTTACATGCAGAACAATTGTGTAGAATTAAAAAAAGGTACTTATTAATAAGATGATTTAAATACTTTGATTAAAAATTAAATAACAACTTTGCACAACAGCAAAGTTCTCCAACATTCCAGCTCCTGAGTATATAAAGATCGCTTGAATATTGCATAGTTTGATGATTTTTATTTTATTTTATTATTACTATTTAAAAGAACTCACATCATCTTGACTCAGTCGCAAAGCAGAGATGAACCAAGCTCTAAATTTGACATTTACAAGATCCTGCGTCGAAGGCGTTGTAAGTTGCTCTCTCTGGGCGTCACAGGTTCATGCGGCACAGACGTTAAAGAGAACCGCAACCTGGATAACTTTTCATCCAAGGCGGGGATACAAACAGCCAATAGGAATGCGCCGTTGGGTTCGAGACGCAAGCGGCCGCTGGAGGAGGGGAACCGAGGCCACGCCCACTCCAAATTCCGTCCAAAGAGGCGCAAGAAAGCGCCGGGGCCGACGTTGCAGAAGAATGCGCTCATGCAGCTGAACGAGATCAAACCAGGCCTCCAGTACAAACTCCTGTCCCAGACGGGGCCGGTGCACGCTCCGGTCTTCGCCATGAGTGTGGAGGTCAATGGGCAACGCTTTGATGGGACGGGACCCACAAAGAAGAAGGCCAAACTGAGTGCGGCGGAAAAGGCGCTGCGCTCTTTCGTCCAGTTTCCCAATGCCTCCGAAGCTCACGTGGCCATGGGCCGCACGTTTGTGTCAACACCGACTTCACCTCGGACCAAGCCGATTTCCCAGATGCCCTCTTTAACGGATTCGAGACACCTCGCGATCTGTCGAGCACCAACGGAACCCTACACGTTCGGCACGAGTGCCCGATGCCCGTTTCAGCAACTCAGCCGGTCCTTGTGGGCCATGGGAAGAACGCGGTGATGATCCTCAACGAGTTGCGGCCAGGCCTCAGGTACGAGTTTGTGGCCGAGAGCGGAGAGAGCCACGCTAAGAACTTTGTGATGGCTGTGACGGTGGACTCGCAGGTTTTTCAGGGATCAGGCCGGAATAAGAAGCTGGCAAAGGCGCGTGCGGCTCAGGCAGCGCTTTCAGGCCTCTTTAACATGCAGCTGGACCAGACGCCGTCTAGACAGCCCATACCGAGAGACGGTCTGCAGTTACACCTGCCACAGGTGAGGACAGGCACACCTGAAAAGGCACTTCTTCTTCAAAAGATTCTACTGACTATAGGTACAACAAGGGTTTTCACCAAAATTCTAACTCTGAAGATCAGCTAGGAAAGCTCTAGCCTCATTCTTTTGTAAGATAAGTTTTGGCCCCCCTTAGTACAGCTGCAGCAAATTCCTTTATTAATCAGTGATCTGTTTGCATCAGTGGCTTTGTTGCTCTAACGTTCACCCTCGTTGAAAAAAGCCTCTGTCAATCTTCATCAGTGTGATGTTAATTAAATCAGAGCATAATTGTGATTGAAGTGGCTTTGTACGCAGGGCAGACATTAAAGCCCTTGAGCTTCCTGTTCGTATTTAGTGTTTATTTACACGTCTGATAATCCGCCATCTCTATAATCCCTCCGTTTCACCCACAACGACAACAACGTTAGGGAGAAGCTAATCTTAATTAACATCAGAGAGAATAGCGCACTGCTAAAACAGGAAGCGCATCACTGTCATCAAGCGTGTGTCTGTGTGTGTCTGTGTCTGTGTGTGTGTGTGTGTCAGGTCCTGGCAGACGCCGTGTCTCAGCTGGTGGTGGAAAAGTTCAGCGAGCTGACGGACAACTTCATATCGCCTCACGCACGACGGAAAGTCCTCGCCGGTGTTGTTATGACAACAGGTATACACACGCACAAACATCAAGCTCATAATTTATCAATCATTTAGTAAAATTGTGTTTAAATGTTTGCCTGGACAAAACGAATGAAATAGGCAAAAATGTAGCTGATTTTCTCACTGATTAATCATATACAGTACGAACGGCATAAATTACCAAGGATTTAGCCACACCCACGAAACTGTATAAAAGGCAAAAAAGCTAAAAAATGCAACTAAAAAGTGAAAGAGCGCCCCCTAAGCATGGCTATGCTAAATCTTCTAGTAATGGAACTCAGCCACTACAGCGCATCAGCTACCATAGACACACACTAAACTCCTCACTAACCCTCTATTCATTTCCTTAAATTTTTTCCTCAACTAATTAATGAATACCGTTTTTCTGGTGTAAATGCACGTATGAAAGGTTTACGAATAGATTTGTTTCTATACAGCTGAGAAATGATTCTGAAAATGTTCTAGGTTGTTTTCATGGTGGCAAAACAAAAAAATTTTTTGGTGTGTATTTCATTTCATTTCACGTACGTATGATGGGGACTGACGATTAGGGACTGACGTGAAGGACGCACAGGTGATCTGCGTTTCCACAGGAACCAAGTGCATAAATGGCGAGTATATGAGCGACCGAGGCCTGGCGTTAAACGACTGTCACGCTGAGATCATCGCACGACGATCACTAATCAGATACCTGTACAGCCAGCTGGAGTACTTCCTCAGGTGAGTCGTGTGAGATGTTTTAGGAGCGGTTTGTGGGTGTGTAACATGTAAATCGACTCATTTTCACACTGACGAGTGTGCTATTTGTTTATTTATTTATTTATTTATTATTTGATTTTTTTACTTATTTAACTAGCCTACGTCAGAAGCAATATGAGCAAGTTGTCTCCTGCTAGTGTGAATGCAGAGTCAGAAATGTTGGATTTGCAGCGTTTTCCAGAGAATACGTCGAAAACATGTAGCCTGGGGATTTTTATTTTGACTGGGTGTGTTAAATTAAAATTAATGAAAGTGAACTGAACTCGTATAAAGATTGATGGCTGCCGATCCCTTCTGTAAAAAATCGATTGACAAAAATCAATCTCAGCAGACAGTGGGCTGGAAAATTGATTGTTGGATTCTAATTCAGAGTCAGATTATAGGAAGTGTGTGTGTGTGTGTGTGTGTGTGTGTGTGTGTGTGTGTAATTGATAGGTCATGGTGTGTGTGGTTGTGACTGTGTGTTAAACAGTGATGGAGTGATGGGTGTTACGGGTGATGGAGCGTAAAAACCCTCTTGCTTATTGTCAGCTGCGGACTTCATTTACTGAGCAACGCTAACACGTGTGTGTGTGTGTGTTTGTGTGGGTGTGTGTTGTGCAGTAACAGTCCCGAGGATCACGAGCACTCCATTTTCCGGCGGTGTGAACAGCACGGCTATCAGCTGAAGGACGGAGTTCAGTTCCACCTGTACATCAGCACTTCGCCGTGCGGAGACGCTCGAATCTTCTCACCGCACGAAGCCGCTGTGGAGGGTGTGAACTCTTCACTTCACTTTTTCTTTTACTTTAGTTATGACGTACCTGATTGTGACGTACAGAAGAGCACTCGACCGATTCGCGTTGCCTTACGTTAGATATACTAGAAAAGATATGCGGTTTAGTCCGGCTTAATTTAGTCCATATTGGATTAGTTTATTTCAGTGTAGTCTAATTCAGTTCAGTTCAAATTAGTTACAATTTAGTCTTATTCAGTTTAGTCCAGTTCTGTTACATCAAATTCAGCTCAACTCAGCCAATATAATGAACTCTTCCCAGTAAGGATTGTATCAGTCGAGTATTTCCACCTGAGGTGTTTAGATTAGAGGAAACACTGAAGTACACTGCTGTAGCTCTACAGACCTGGAAAAGGTGTGTTATGGTATAGATGATGTGGAGTGTGTGTGTTTTGGAGCAGATCAGGGAGACAGACACCCGAACAGAAAAGCCAGAGGACAGCTGCGCACTAAGATCGAGTCGGGTGAGGGAACCATCCCGGTCCGCTCCAGCAACACCGTCCAGACGTGGGACGGAGTCCTGCAGGGGGAGAGGCTACTCACCATGTCCTGCAGCGATAAGATCGCCAGGTATGACCTCACCACCATCATCACGACAGGACTGACTCGTGCCGTCGTTACGCTAGGATATTTATGATAGTATAGTACACACACACACACACACATGCACTAAGGGATGGTCAATATGGCTAGAATATCATATTGTTTTTGTTACATATCAGTGGAGTCTTATTATTCAATTCAATTCAATTCAATTTTATTTGTATAGCGCTTTTTACAATAGACATTGTCTCAAAGCAGCTTTACAGAAATACAAACATGGTATACTTAGATATTAAATTTAGATATTAAAGGTGTGAATTTTTCCTTGCCACCGTCGCCACTCAGGGGAAAAACTCCCTAAGATGTTTAAAGGAAGAAACCTTGAGAGGAACCCGACTCAGAAGGGAACCCATCCTCATCTGGGTAACAACAGATAGTGTGAAAAAGTTCATTATGGATGTATATGAAGTCTGTATGGCCTTCGCAGCAGCCGTAGCCCCAGTAGTCTGGAATTGGAGAAGATTTGAGCTCCATCCAGAGGCAGAAAGGATCTGGATCTCCAGTATCTCCATAAATTTGTGTGGGGCTCGGCAAAAGGAGAGAGGGAGAAAAAAAGATTATTAGGACTGTGAAATAGTAAAATATAATCTAGTCAGGGTAGGCTTGAGTAAACAAATATGTTTTAAGCCTAGACTTAAACACTGAGACTGTGTCTGAGTCCCGAACACTAATAGGAAGACTGTTCCATAACTGTGGGGCTCTATAAGAGAACGCTCTTCTCCCTGCTGTAGCCTTCACTATTCGAGGTACCGTCAAATAGCCTGCATCTTTTGATCTAAGTAGGCGTGGAGGATCATAGAAAGCCAGAAGGTCGCTTAGATATTGTGGCGCGAGACCGTTTAGTGCTTTATAGGTTAATAAAAGTATTTTATAGTTAATGTGAGATTTTACTGGGAGCCAATGTTATTATGAATATTATTACAAAAATGAAAACGTAAATTATAGTAAATAACTTGTGTTAGTCTTGTACTACCCCAATGTCTCTCTATCTCTCTCAGGTGGAATGTTGTGGGTGTGCAGGGTTCTCTGATGAGTTATTTCTCAGGCCCTATCTATTTCTCCAGTATAATCCTGGGCAGTCTGTACCATGCAGATCACCTCAGCAGGGCCATGTACCAGCGTGTCGCAGATATGGAGGAGTTACCACAACCCTTCACCCTCAACAGACCACTGCTCAGCGGTACAGCTGCTGATCATCATCATCATCATCATCATCATCATCATCATCATCATCATCACCATCACAACACTCATTACCCCACTGTCAGTGCACCAAATTAGATAATAATAAATAAAAGCTTCCTGCCTGGGAGAGGTATTCTTCTACACCAGTAACACCATAACTACATACATGTAAAACCTAGAAATACAACTCTATCAATAAATAAAACACAAAATGTTGTAAATATATCAAATAATATCAAATAATAACTCTATAAATGAATCAGACAGCAAATCAGATAAATACACATGTACACACTAGTATAAATAAACCAAATAAATGAATACTGAAGACTGTATATAAATCAAATACATAATCAAATTAATACAGTGCTGAGAATAATCATTAAAAAGACTAGATATTTATATAAAAAGAAATATATAACAATTATAAATTAAACCATATAAATTAAACTATATAAGTCAAATAATAAAATTCTTGAGTCTTCTTTAGCATTCTACTTGTATTTTTATTTCGTTGTATGCTGTATTGTGTGTGATGTCTTTGAGCTACTAGGACCCTGAATTTCCTTTTGGGGATCAATAAAGTATCTATCTATCTATCTATCTATCCATCCATCCATCCATCCATCCATCCATCCATCCATCCATCCATCCTATCTAATTATTTAAATTAAAACACTCAACATGAACTAAATTTAAATACATAAAATAAATCCAGAACACTATGAATAAAAAAATACACTATAATAAATGTCTTCCAGTCTTTTACTTAAAATTATTTTTGGAAGCAAGCTTATTGTAATTATAGTGTGTGTGTGTGCGCGTGTGTTTGTGTGTGTGCAGGAATCAGTAACGCAGAGGCACGGCAGCCCGGTAAGGCTCCAAACTTCAGTGTGAACTGGACGGTGGGGGATCAGGGGTTAGAGGTCATCAACGCTACCACAGGGAAGGATGACCTCGGCCGACCGTCTCACCTCTGCAAACACGCCCTGTACAGCCGCTGGGTTCGTCTCCACGCCAAGGTACAGCTCCCTAATCCTGTTGAGGACATCAGTGTGAGTTTATTGAATAATCTGGTTTCATAAACTCCCTGTCACATGCTGTTACACTTTATTATACCCTATTACACTCTGTAACACTCTATCACACCCTGTAACACTCTGTTACACCCTGTTACACTCTATTACACCCTGTAACACTCTATTACACCCTGTAACACCATGTAACACTCTGTAACACTTTGTTACACCTTGTTACACTCTATTACACCCTGTTACACTCTATTACACCCTGTAACACTCTGTTACACTCTATTACACCTTGTTACACTCTATTACACCCTGTAACGCTCTATTACACCTTGTCACGCTCTATTACACCTTGACACGCTCTATTACACCCTGTAACACTCTATTACACCATGTTACACCATGTAACACTCTGTTACACCCTGTAACACTCTGTTACACCTTGTTACACTCTATTACACCCTGTTACACTCTATTACACCCTGTAACACTCTGTTACACTCTATTACACCTTGTTACACTCTATTACATCCTGTTACACTCTATTACACCCTGTAACGCTCTATTACACCTTGTCACGCTCTATTACACCTTGACACGCTCTATTACACCCTGTAACACTCTATTACACCATGTTACACTCTATTACACCCTGTAACACTCTGTTACACACTGTTACACTCTATTACACCCTGTAACACTCTATTACACCCTGTAACACTCTGTTACACTCTATTACACCTTGTTACACTCTATTACATCCTGTTACACTCTATTACACTCTGTAACGCTCTATTACACCTTGTCACGCTCTACTACACCTTGACACGCTCTATTACACCCTGTAACACTCTATTACACCCTGTAACACTCTATTACACCCTGTAACACTCTATTACACACTGTAACACTCTATTACACCCTGTAACACTCTATTACACCTTGTTACACTCTATTACACCCTGTAACACTCATTACACACTGTTACACTCTATTACACCCTGTAACACTCTGTTACACTCTATTACACCCTGTAACACTCTGTTACACTCTATTACACCTTGTTACACTCTATTACATCCTGTTACAATCTATTACACCCTGTAACGCTCTATTACACCTTGACACACTCTATTACACCCTGTAACACTCTATTACACACTGTTACACTCTATTACACCCTGTAACACTCTATTACACCCTGTTACACTCTATTACACACTGTAACCCTCTGTTACACCTTGTAACACTCTTTTACATCCTGTTACACTCTAGTACATCCTGCAACACTCTATTACACCCTGTTACACGCTGTTACACCCTGTTACACGCTGTTACACTCTATTACACCGTGTTACACTCTGTTACATCCTGTAACACTCAGTTACATCCTGTAACACTCAGTTACACCCTATTACACTCTATTTCACCGTGCAACACTCTGTTACACCCTGTAACACTCTGTTACACCCTGTAACACTCTGTAACACCCTATTACACTCTATTTCACCCTGCAACACTCTGTTACACCCTGTTACACTCTATTACACCCTGTAACACCCTGTAACACTCTATTACACCTTGTTACACTCTATTACATCCTGTAACACTCTGTTACACCCTGTTACACTTTATTACACTCTATTACACCCTGTAACACTCTATTACACCTTGTTATACTCTATTACACCCTGTAACACTCTATTACACCTTGTCACGCTCTATTACACCCTGTAACACTCTATTACAGCCTGTTATACTCTATTACACCCTGTAACACTCTATTACACCTTGTCATGCTCTATTCCACCCTGTAACTCTCTATTACACCTTGTCATGCTCTGTTACACCCTGTAACACTCTATTACACCCTGTTACACTCTCTACAGCCTGTTACACTCTATTACACCCTGTAACACTCTATTACACCTTGCCACGCTCTATTACACCCTGTTACACTCTATTGCACCCTGTAACACTCTATTACACCTTGCCACGCTCTATTACACCCTGTAACACTCTATTGCACCCTGTAACACCCTGTAACACTCTGTTACACCCTGTTACACTCTATTACATCCTGCAACACACTATTACACCATGTTACACTCTGTTACATGCTGTTAAACTCTATTACACCCTGTTACACTTTGTTACATCTTGTAACACTCTGTTACATCCTGTAACACTCTGTTCCACCCTGTTACACTCTATTACACCCTGTTACGTACTGTAATGGAGGCCTTCTTCCTTCTATTGTTCCTTCTCCTCTCTATCTCTCTCTACTCTTTCTCAGCTCTCTCAGACTCTGAGGATCCATGTGGCTCAACCCACTTTGTATCACGAGGCCAAACAGGGTGCTGCAGATTACCACTCAGCCAAGCAGACTCTGATCCGAGCTTTTGAGAATGCGGGCCTCGGCGCCTGGGTGAAAAAACCGATTGAACAAGACCAGTTCTCCCTCACACAGTGACTGAGATAGAGGGGGTAGGGGGGCGTTGGGGGGAATAAAAACGACAGCACACGTCTGTTTTTAACTGTTCAGCATCTAACAGTTACCATAGCATCTCTGTTTTACCTCACTAACCTTTCTGTTTTTATTCTGCGCTGTGTCTTGCCTTTGAATTTTGTGTAACAGAAATGTTAAATTTCATGTCATTATGTTATATAAGTGTCATTTTAAACGTGTATAAGTTTGTATGTGCTCATGCTCTATCAAACACCAGGAGTCAGTGATTCGCCAGCTGGATTTTTATTATTTAGCTTATGTTTTACAGTTTTATAAATTATTTAGATGATGTCAATGTTGCATCCTAATCAATCTATTAATTACGAGTTTCTCAAATCCCCAATGCTGACGAACATCTGCCCCAAAAACATTTCCCCTTCATTATGCTAATAAATTACTTTGATACGACAGCGCGGTTGAATGCTCGAATCTGATTGGTCAGAATGTGTGCGTTATTTCTGTATAACAGCAGTTCCGGCTATAAAATGAACGACGGATTTATACACAAGAAGGCTAAAGTTCATGGATGATGTTGGAGTGACAGAGTATATTAAAAATGCTAAAAGCGTTTAACAATATTACAATGTTTTGTCTTTGATTTTTTAAATGATATTTTTTAGTGAAAATGTCCAACAATTAAGCATGTAAAGTTTAAAAGACTGAAGGTTTATAATATGTACAGGTTAAAATATTAAAACAATTTAAACATGTTTAAAGGTTAATACGTTAACATGCTAAAATGCTGCTATGCTAACCCTGTTGGTTGTTGCTAGGAGGGTTCAATATAATCCTGGGTGTTTGCTAGGTTATAACTAGTTGGTTGCTAACCAAAATCCCAGCTGGTTGTTAGGATTTCAGCAGGTGAAGCAATCGTCTTCAGTATCTCCGAATGAAGAAATCTTGTGAACGCACAATCGATGAAACAACATATTCCCCATGGGGAAATATAACACACTCTGGAGTTGCGGTGTAACTCATTGTTACACCGCAACCGTAATTCCAATCTTTCCCAAAAACACAACCGCACTATTTCCTGTATGGTCAAAAACTGTGACCCATGATATCGGAACAAATTTCTGATTAGAATTATATTAAGAAACAGAAGATGGAGAACATGACGCACTGGGGCGAGATCACTACTGAGTGTCCTGGAGAAAAAAGTCTTCCATGTCTGTGTGGTTCATTCTTCTAAATAAACTAATTAAAATTGTTTAATTCATTAATGTAAAAAACAAAAACAAAACTTTTTTTTGCATTTTAATACGCACCCTTCTGTCCTTGCATTATGACTTTTTTTGTTAAACAGTGGCTGTATATCATTGATGTGGTGACTTTTATTTTGTTAGGACACGTTTATTTAACCTAAATGGAAGGAGTCTCCAGTGTCAGGGCTTGGAAACATTAACAGTGTTTCCCAGCACAGGAAAGTCTTTAGGACAGAGGAGTTTACACTTTCAGAGAGAGCGAGCGAGAGAGAGAGGGAGAGGAAATGATTGTTTATAGCAGCTATAACTTCGGTAAGATGTTTCTCTCTCCGTCGTGTCTCAGCTTTATTTTCTCCTTTATACACTTTTCTCCCCTTTTTTTTCTTGATCAATTATTACAATTATTTCCTTGTTTTTTTGGTTTGATTGTAAGTGACTGATCCTCACGCTGACCTGTGAAGGTCGTGAGTGCCCCAGACAAACCGGTATCACTCCTCATCCACACTCAAAACTTGTCCACTTATTTATTTATTTGTTTGTTTACTGAAAAATTATTTCTTAACTTTTGTTAAGTACTGATAATCACCTAAACTCATTATTAATCTTTGTAATTTTTGGTGTTTCAATCAGTTGTAGTGTAGTGTATGATGTATGCTGTATGCTGTAAAGTGTGTCAGTGTCATCATTACGACATTTGATTTGTATTTGATCATTTAAATAAAAAAATTAAAGAAGCAGGTCTGCTCAGAGAACGTTACTGAGTCTTTAATATAGATGTCAGATTTGAACAACTTTTATGTAAATGACCTGCTGAGGATAGTGATGGTGCGTGATTGATTTTCAATCATCTGCACACTTTTGATTAAATTAAATCTTCTTTTTGTGTCACGTTCTGTCTGGTTTTGTTGGAGTCATGCTTTACGATCTGATCTGTTTCATATGGATGTCAAGTTATTTATTTATTTATTTATTTAATAATGTGAATTTGAATGATACTTTATTTATGTTGTATACCAGGGACATTCTACAGTAATCCTCGTTCCGCTGATCCATTGATCACACTTGTTTATTTTTTAAGTATAACCCGGCTATACAGACAGGCACAATATGTGAATAAAAAGCTCTAATGACTCTGATTTATTTGTTTATTTAGGTCCAGTCTGACTCTGTTTCTTCTGTTTGTTTACCTTTATAAATGTGTCAAAAATGGCCGAAAAAGTTAGCGCGCCCCAACTTACACCAGCTGGAAGACGTGTGTGAAGTTGCAGGAATCAGCAAAAGGTTCTCCTCATTTGGTAAGCAATGTGTGAGTTTGTTTCCATATGTGTATATGTTTCACTTTTCTTAAAGCTCTAATGTTAGCTAGACACAATATCTCTCTCTCTCTCTCTCTCTCTCTCTCTCTATATATATATATATATATATATATATATATATATATATATATATATATATATATATATTATATCTCACGAAAGTGAGTACACCCCTCATATTTTTGTAAATATGTGATGATATCTTTTCATGTGACAACACAGAAGAAATGACACTTTGCTACAATGTAAAGTAGTGAGTGTACAGCTTGTGTGAGTGTAAATTTGCTGTCCCCTCAAAATAACTCAACACACAAACATTAATGTCTAAACCGCTGGCAACAAAAGTGAGTACACCCCTAAGTGAAAATGTCCAAATTGGGCCCAAAGTGTCAATATTTTGTGTGGCCACCATTATTTTCCAGCACTGCCTTAACCCTCTTGGGCATGGAGTTCACCAGAGCTTCACAGGTTGACACTGGAGTCCTCTTCCACTCCTCCATGATGACATCACGGAGCTGGTGGATGTTAGAGACCTTGTGCTCCTCCACCTTCCGTTTGAGGATGCCCCACAGATGCTCAATAGGGTTTAGGTCTGGAAACATGCTTGGCCAGTCCATCACCTTCACCCTCAGCTTCTTTAGCAAGGCAGTGGTCGTCTTGGAGGTGTGTTTGGGGTCGTTATCATGCTGGAATACTGCACACTGATCATGCTCTGCTTCAATATGTCACAGTACATGTTGGCATTCATACACAAGCTGTACACTCACTACTTTACATTATAGCAAAGTGTCATTTCTTCAGTGTTGTTACATGAAAAGTTATAATCACATATTTACAAAAATGTGAGGGGTGTACTCACTTTTGTGAGATACTGTGTGTATGTGTATGTATATATATATATATATATATATATATGAGAGAGAGAGATAGATAGATAGATAGATAGATAGATAGATAGATAGATAGATAGATAGATAGATAGATAGATAGATAGATAGTCATGTGGTGTGTCTCATTACTCAATTCAATTTCTACTATTAAATATAGACATGATATAGCTCATGAAATGTTCTACAATCTAAAGAAAAGTTTTAATATAATTTTTAATAATAATTTTACATGCTAGAAATAGATTTGCTGGGAATAACACCCAACAGGTGGTGCTGTTATGGGAAAATAATCCACGCCGAGGTGGTGTGAGAGGGGGCCCCGATGCGAAACAAGATGTCTCGCTCATACAGTTACAATTTATACAATTACAATTAATAAATAAAAATGTCGCAGCTTGTTTTGTTACTGAGAAACTATCACACCACTCGCTGTAACACTTTCATTTCTCCTTCAGGGATTAATAAAAGTTTATCTTCTTTATCAAACTAAACAAAACAAAAATAAAGGTGATAAAAGAATGAAGCTGGAAGATATTTTGACGGACCAGATTAGTGAATAAACTAATTTACTTATCATTTTTAATCAAAATTAAATAAATATATATTTTAGAACAACAGCAAAATTATAGACAATAACTTTTCAATAACGTTTCTTTTTGTTTTCTTTTAAAAGGAATAATTATTGTTGTTGTTGTTGTTGTTGTTGTTGTTGTTGTTGTGAACTGATTCGCAATAAAAACAAGCGCCATGTCGATTAGTGTTCTTGAAAATAAAGGACTCTTATTTTCTCAACATGTGTGTGGTTCCTCTTCCGGTCACGTGATTGGCTAGTAGAAGGGGGTGGGCTCCTGCTTGGCCAAAACACGGTAATACCAGCTGACTTTCCAAGAACATTTTGTCCTTCTTTTTTTTAAATGATTCATTTAAGATTGTAGTTTAATGTATGATGTCGTTTATTACACCACACACCTCATGGGACTGTTTACTGCTTTTAATTTAGTTTAAAGTCTTTTATTTCACACGACAAACGCGCTTCTGTTTCTGTTCAATTCCGTTCGCTGATAAAGTAGTTTATTATTATTATTATTATTATTATTATTATTATTATTATTATATTACTTTAAAGTAACAATAAAATAATAAGGAAGACTATTTCGAGTTTATCACACTGAAAACTGTTACTGAAGCATTTGAAGCTGTGTTTCGCTTGAGAAGTGAGATGATGTAATATCTGAGCTTAGCTTGTTTGTTCAAGTGTTCGATTTCTCCTCTAAAATTAATCTATACTCAAAATCCGTGCGGTTTGTTTCTCCAGTGAGAATCAGAATCGCATTTATAACGATTTAATCTGTGTTGTTAAACATGGGAGGGACAGTTTAGAAAAAGTTGAGATGTTTTGTCACAATAAAAAGCAAGACACTGAGATTCTCAGCCCTGTCCTTTTTATTTAAGTAATTATATATATATATATATATATATATATATATATATATATATATATATATATATATATATATATATATATATATGTGTGTGTGTGTATATATATATATATGTGTGTGTATATATGTATTATTTAGTTATTTACTTGAGCACAGAAATTCAGGAAAAGAAGAACAGGAACTTTTATTTTTTTTTTAATGAACATTTTTTACTGAATATTTTGAGTTCAAAACCCCAGTGTAAACTTTCATTATTAGAATGAATAGTGGAATGAATAAACCCTGTAATTGATTGTGATGTGTGTTTGCAGGGTGTAACAGGAGCAGGCCACGGCCGCCAGGATGACGAGTGTGAGTGTGTGTATATGTGTGTCTGTATATGTATGTATGTATGTATATATATATATATATATATATATATATATATATATATATAATATCTCCTGCATGATAGATTATGGTGTACCAGTGTGTAATTTTCCGTAAACAGTTTGCTCCTGAGATTTAATTCAACTGTCACATATCATCATTAATGAGACGCTTTGGAGTGGTGGAGGTGTTTTGCTTCGATAAGCAGATTGGAGATGCTGTCTCCTTATTGTTCCCATCAGCGCGCTCGTTTTTGTTCATGGTGTGTGTGCGTGCGCGCTCTGCAGGTGCTGTGCAGGCGAGCCGGCCGGTGGATCAGAGCGACTCAGAGCGTGGGGTCACTGAGGTTTTTCTCCACTGCCGGATCTTCAGGATCAGACGAGCCATACGTAGCGGTTTCATCTCACACTGCAGGTACATCTCACACACACACACGACAGACTGATTTAACTGTGACACTGAAACGGTAATGTTCACCACCAGTACAGCTACGCCACGCCCACAACGCCCTGTCACATTCTCATAAATAATAACGAGAAGTCATATGTCTATAGAGCCGTAGTCATTGGCTTCTGTTTGCTAATGGTGTGTGTGTGTGTGTGTGTGTGTGTGTGTGCGCGCGCAGTAGGCCCCAGAACAGTGTGGCCTGATGAGACCATGGGTCCTTTTGGCCCTCAGGATAAACGCTTCCAGTTGCCGGGTAATGTGGGTTTTGACTGTCACCTTGGTGGAACGGACGAGGAAGAGCAGGCTAACCTGACCCAGCGCACGGTTCCTGACCTCCTCACGGCACCGTCCAACAGCGAGAGACACGAGTTCGTACTGGCGCAGTTCATCACTGAGTACCAGGTGAGCAGCTTCCTGTCTTGTGTTCACACGATCACTTAAACCTTTCCAAATATAGTGTCTCTTGCTCTTGGTTTCTATAGAAACGATAACATATGATGTAACATCTCGATGCGGTTTTCTCAGATCCTCAGCCGTGCGTGTGGTTTTATAACTCGCTGCAAAAACTGACTGCACACCCAAACTGTTTTTCTACCAGTTATTTTGTTTTACTTGAAATAAATAAATCTGTAAACAAAATCGCCGCCACACACCTATCGATGTGAGAAATTTACTCGAACACATAGGACAGGTTTAGCATTGAGCTGTCATGGTCCTGCCCTCTACTGAGCCAATTGAAGACACCCCATACCCACCTGAAGGGGGCGCTACAATGAATGGGTTTACCTTTTTGTTTACACCTGTATGGGTATGATCGAGTATAACTTGTTAAACCAGCAGATATCCTGAGTTGCCTCACATCTTTTTGTCATCTTTTTTTCCCCGAACTCACCTTCAACTGTTCGTCTGTCTGGGATGAAATTTAGCATGTAGTAAGGAAAGAGTTTGGTGACAAAAAACATCGTAAAAAAAAACCTTTAATCAGGTCAAGCATTTGGCTGCTACAGGTCAGTAGCTACGTTTCCATCCAAGTGTGTGTGTGTATGTGCTTACAGACTAAAGAGGCGTTGGTATGGACTCAGAGAATCTGCAAAGCGGAAGAATATTTTACTCTCTGTGATGTGGAGTGTTCTATGCATTCTTGTCCTGAGCTGCTGAAACAAGGTGAGATACTCGCGCTCTCTCTCTCTCCCACACACACACACACACACACACACACACACACAGAGCACGTCACCAGATGTTTTATTCTTTTATGTTGTGTTACACCACAGCAGCTTGCCAATGACATTTTGTTTTAAAATTAAAGCAGTGGTTCTCAAACTTTTTCAATGTGAGGCTGAAAGACTCTTCTGTATGAACATCTCGGCTAAGAGACTACATCCTCTATCTAAAAACATATCCGTTTTAATTAATCTTGGGTAGGGCTGGATGATATGGCCAGAATGTACAGTGAGGGGAAAAAAGTATTTGATCCCCTGCTGATTTTGTACGTTTGCCCACTGACAAAGAAATGATCAGTCTATAATTTTAATGGTAGGTTTATTTGAACAGTGAGAGACAGAATAACAACAAAAAAAAATCCAGAAAAACGCATGTCAAAAATGTTATAAATTGATTTGCATTTTAATGAGGTAAATAAGTATTTGACCCCTCTGCAAAACATGACTTAGTACTTGGTGGCAAAACCCTTGTTGGCAATCACAGAGGTCAGACGTTTCTTGTAGTTGGCCACCAGGTTTGCACACATCTCAGGAGGGATTTTGTCCCACTCCTCTTTGCAGATCTTCTCCAAGTCATTAAGGTTTCGAGGCTGACGTTTGGCAACTCGAACCTTCAGCTCCCTCCACAGATTTTCTATGGGATTAAGGTCTGGAGACTGGCTCGGCCACTCCAGAACCTTAATGTGCTTCTTCTTGAGCCGCTCCTTTGTTGCCTTGGCCGTGTGTTTTGGGTCATTGTCATGCTGGAATACCCATCCACGACCTATTTTCAATGTCCTGGCTGAGGGAAGGAGGTTCTCACCCAAGATTTGACGGTACATGGCCCCGTCCATCGTCCCTTTGATGCGGTGAAGTTGTCCTGTCCCCTTAGCAGAAAAACACCCACAAAGCATAATGTTTCCACCTCCATGTTTGACGGTGGGGATGGTGTTCTTGGGGTCATAGGCAGCATTCCTCCTCCAAACACGGCGAGTTGAGTTGATGCCAAAGAGCTCCATTTTGGTCTCATCTGACCACAACACTTTCACCCAGTTGTCCTCTGAATCATTCAGATGTTCACTGGCAGACTTCAGATGGTCATGTATATGTGCCTTCTCGAGCAGGGGGACCTTACGGGCGCTGCAGGATTTCAGTCCTTCACGGCGTAGTGTGTTACCAATTGTTTTCTTGGTGACTATGGTCCCAGCTGCCTTGAGATCATTGACAAGATCCTCCCGTGTAGTTCTGGGCTGATTCCTCACTGTTCTCGTGATCATTGTAACTCCACAAGGTGAGATCTTGCATGGAGCCCCAGGCCGAGGGAGATTGACAGTTCTTTTGTGTTTCTTCCATTTGCGAATAATCGCACCAACTGTTGTCACCTTCTCACCAAGCTGCTTGGCAATGGTCTTGTAGCCCATTCCAGACTTGTGTAGGTCCACATCAAACGTCCACATCTTGCCATGTAGGAACCAGCGACCTGGTTCTCTTATCTTTTGAGAGGACCTCTGTGATGGCCCTTTTCTGCTCCAGAACCCGCCTCACCATTTGTTGACGAGAGCCCCATCTTGGTGGGGTTTCACTGATGAGTTTGTGCTATGGCAAGTGATCCTCCTCCTGAGCAGCTGCAAGGTCCAGTTTCTTCTTCCAGGAGTAGGAGAAGGCAGCCACCGCCTTTTTACAGACCCCAACTGCTCTGTCCACTCGCTTGTCTTGGTGAACTTTCTCTGTAGACAAAGAGAGAAAAAAATATTGCAATATATAGTTCTCATTTGTAGTTTAACTACAAAATTTGATTGATTTATATAAGCAAAATCACAATTCTTCGGCTTACGTACATTTTGTTGTTTTTATTTCACACCCGATTTGGCAACGTAAACATCTGTTTCCATGCCAGTAAAACACCTTTGAATTGAATTGATAGAAATGCTGTGTGTATAAATTCATACAGATATGTATGTCTTGACTAAAGAATAAATGAATAGCCTATTCAGTCACTTAAATTGGGGGAAGGAAATGACCTAATCAAAATTATAGGCCAACTAAGTAATATCTAGTGTCTGGGTTTGGGATCCATAGTCATAGCCTACTCAACACAGAGCACCTCAACTCAAGAGTTTTAATTATCAAATCAAATGCACATTAAAACACATGCTCAATGAACTTCTTATGACATGGCATGCAACAACCACATAGCAAGCATACAACTGTGTGAATATAAACGTACTATAAATAAATATAAAGAATATAAAAATAGCTATCAAAAACATACCGGCACTGATGAGCTACATTTAGGTTAGGTCTATTTTGTGTTAGGTGATATGTATATTTGTTACTGCAACGATTGTAGTAATATATCCTCATACCATAAGCAAAATAATTTAATACTCAGATGTATATTAACTGTGTATAACTTACCAGTCGGTGCCTGAAGCCTTGTAGCCTTGTGCATCTTTTCAACTCAGCGGCTTTGATGATATTGGTCTTGCTATGTGTGGTGATGCAGACCTGGTCGGTCCTGGCCGAGTCCCCAGGAGGCGAGCGCGTCCGTAAGTCCGGCTGCAATTGCTTCGCCCGTGTGATCCTCGGGAAAGTAAACCGTCTGGAGGCATAAGCCTCCAATCTTGGTCAATAAAGTGGACCGTCAGGCTCAAGTGTGGTTCCGAGGTTCAGCTGTTGTCGCAAAATACGACCCTGACTTCAGTTGCTCCTGCACCCTTTCCCTAACTTCACAGTAAACTGTAGGCATAGCTGTGCCGGAACAATATTTCCGGCCAGGGAGCTCGTATCTGGGGTTGAGGACGGACATTATTTTCCTGAAGCCCACGTTTTCTACCGTACTAAATGGCATCATGTCCTTAGCCAAAAAGTTTGTGACAGCCTTAGTAATGTCTTTATAATGTTTAGACTGTCATAAGGCATGAATGCAGCGATCCACATTTGCTGCATCGGTTTCTCTTTTGACAAAGCTAGGGGTGGGTTGGCGGTGATATTTCAGAGACAGGTTGGCTTAAACCTTTATGATGCCTCGTCTTCTGACTCTGAGAATATTCTATCAGGTTCTATCAGATGGTGGAACAGATTTGATGTGTTCCCCCTGATAGTCGGCACCACTCTCCGACACATTCTGCAGTGCCCTGAAACCTGAAGTCTATAAGAGCTTAGATAGCCAAATCACTTCCATACCACTGGATTACTCTTTCCTCTCTTATCAACTATTTCGTCTGCTTTCTCTTCACTCGTGGAAGCTCGCTTTTGTATTGCGGACAGGGGTACTCATTTTGTAGCTAAAACTTGCCGTGTTGCAGCTTAGCCTAACACTGCCGAGCACTGGCTGCGTGCCTGTGGTGTACGTCATCACGCACGTCGCCAGTCGTGTTCTGCTCTTTCTGCTCGGCTTGAATACAACAGACTGACGCCTGTGCCACGAATGTCAGTCAGTGACAAATGTTTTAATGTATGTTGAAATATCGGAAATGTGTTTAAAAATCATATCATCGTTATTGAAAAAATTTATGTCGTAATATATATTGATATTGAATTATTGTCCAGGTCTAGTCTTGGGTTTTATCAGTGTGCGGTTAACAGGACTGTATGCTAGTATATCAACAGATGTGTCTTAGTGTACTGTGTATCATTTATTCATATTTCTCATTTTTATGTACATCATAGTTCAAAGGTTGATAATTCCCATTTACAGACAGATAAAATTAATAATAAAAAATGGCGCCATCTGGTGGCCCCAGAGGTCAGTTTGAGGACCACTGCATTAAAGAACTATATGTCAGACTTTTTAATCCGTTTACAAACGTATGAACAAATGTATTTGTGTGATGATGATTAAGCTTTTATTTTTGTTTCCCCCCCCTCACACACACACACAGAGTTAGAATCATTTTTTCCAGCTCTTCCTGTCACTGCCATCACCGTGGTGACGATAAAGCAGAAAAAAAACACGACAGAGTCCGAACTGAGCACGCGGCAGCTGCTAGATAACGTGAGTCTGACCTTCTGCTGTAGCAAAGGTTTGTTACGGAGCTCTGATTCATACTGTTTATAATTATGTGTGTGTGTGTGTGTAGTTTATTAACGGTGCTAAAGAGATCTGTTTCCTGTTGTGGAGAGGAGGATACTGGGCCGATTTCATCCACCCCTCGTCTGGGAGAGCCGTGAGTACCGGTCATAAAAATTCCATCCCAGTTCTTGGAACTTTGGAGTTTTCCCCTCTATTTCTTTACTTTCTAAAATGTTTAGAGAACCTTAGTGTAGAAATCGTAGTGTAGCAGTAATAACGGGCAGGTCATGTGATCATGGTTTAATTCTTGTGGATTAATATAAAAAGAACGCTCATTAGTATTTAAGTACAAATATTTTTATAGATTTTATATTGCGTTCGTCTCTTCAGTATTTTAGCGCTGCGTCACATGACCCAGTTCTCCAGGCGGATCAGCAGCGTCACTCCGGGTTCCACATCGAGGACGTGGCGTCCTGCAGAGTCACGGTTCACGTCCTGAGCGACACGCACGCCCTCGCGGGGACGCTGATCACCAGCGCGCCGTCCGGCAGCCTCATCATGCAGCGGCTCAGAGGACACACACCTGACTGACACGCCACACACACACACACCTTCTCAATGTGACGGACGCTAACACAGACCTGCTGCTGTCTTATTACTTGAGTTTGAAGAGAGGCGTAATTCAAAGCGTTATTTATTTACTTCCTGATAGTTATGTGACACCTGGCTGTTCTGATTAAAGGGTTATTATATAGTAAAGGAGGGTATAAGGGGGAAAGTAGATTATTATTATAGAGCACACTCGGGTGAGGAGAAACACCATGAACACCTTTATAACTGGAATGCAGTTAAATGGTGTTGTACTGTATTCCACACTGAGTGATAAACTTCTTCACAGCAGGATTGTTCTAGAATGAAGTTTAATTCACAGCGAGGTGAGAAACATCACAGGTGCTAAACTGTTCATGTTATCATCATAATTTCTTAAATAAATTATATATAAAGGATTCTAGCAGTCTAGTAATTTCTCAGCAGGATGGGGAAGAAACGCTGCTGCAGGTGTGTTCAAGTGTCACTCGGTCATCGATTTCAGCGTCCTGACCCGAGGTAAAATGTCCTCCAGACTCTCAGCACCTGCACGCACACACACAGATGGACAGTTTCACAGATACATACACGTAAAGGAGTGTGTGCAGGGCTCTACAGTGCGACCATTTCACTCGCATTTGCAATTGAAAAGTACTTTGTGCGACTAAATATTTATTCACTTCCGCGCAGGTGCGAGTGACCTGTTCGGAGATGTAGAATACAACCTGACTAAAAACCCCAAAATGCACCTACACCGTGCAACAGTTACATTCACGCTGCTTTTCATCTCCTCAGTAAACTGAACATGTGTAAATACTGTAGAGAAACCATTATGATGAGTAACACTGAACATCTGCTTCTCCCAACTTCCCGATCTCACAACCGCCATCTTTTATTGATCCCGCAAAATGATCTGCAACCTGCTGTAGAGACAACAGTAAATTAATAATAACGCTACAATGTGGGGTTAATTCAAACTTCTTTAGTAAATAATTCTTCACCAATCATAATCATAAGACTGTTCTGTCTGTACACATACAGTACACTGCCACTCTCCTTCACTCTCTTCCCCAACTCCTCCCGGCTCACACACAGTACATTCACTTCGTTTAAACTCACATTTGCCAGATATCGCTAGAAAAGTCAACTCCAGTTTCCATATTTTGATTTAATCCTCCACAATAACAATTTCAGCAGACATGGCAACACTGTACTGGGGGAACTGATCTAAAAGGAACAACTGATAAACAAAAGAGATCATAAAATGAGAAATTAAATGGTTTAATGACTATGGGTTGCACTTAATATCAGTTTGACATTAATCTTAGTAGGCTGTATACTTAGAAAGCTATTAGCCTTTTTCCTAATATGGATCATTTTTGTGTTAGTCTACTTTTAATTAGGAATTAAAAATAAATGTTATGCTTGTTTATCAATTAACCAACGGTATTTCTCGTTGCTATTATTTTAACTCAATTAACAGTGACCATGGGCAGAGAGCTTACATTTAACTGTTTATCACAGAGCTCCTGATTAAAGATTAAACAAAAAAAGATTGGTATCTGGACCGGTTTCGGCTGTAAAAATCCTGATTGGAGCGTCAGTAATGAACACCATTACACTAAAGCACTTTGCATCTGACGGGTAAATGAACTCACCCAATCACATCCTAGATGAGAATACTCGTATCTACACAGAGCGGGTCGAGAACTGGCTCCAGCCCAGGACATGTCTAATAGTGTAGCTTTAAATATATTTAAGAGGAGCAGACTTCAAAACACTGAACATTGAGGTTTATTGTATTTGTGTACAGGGTGGAACTGGTTAACGGTTGTTTACTGCATACAGTCTGTAGAATTGACTGAAACTATTACGTTTGGTTAATTATATTCATTTGTCATGACTCGGACTATGTTCCTAAATTGTGTCATAATTGACGAGCTCAAGTTTTTTCACGCCTACTTGTGTTATATTGTGGCACATTAATGTTACCATCTCTAAAAAAAAATAAAAATAAACAAACTTCAACCATGCAACTAAAAGAAATGGTTACTGTAGAGCCCTGGTGTGTACGTACCCAGAGTGTTCAGCAGCTCGAGGACCAGAGAGTTAAATGCAGGAAAGAATTCCTCATGTTCCTTCAGCTTCACTATAATGCTGACAAAAAGGCACAGTATCACACACACAGCAGTAGAAATATTTAGTCATGTGTTTCTGTCTAAATAATACAGCCTTTACATTATTCCATACAGTCGAGTGCAAACGTTTGGACAAGAAAAAAAAAAAGTCAGAAGATATTAACAATTTAAAATAAAAAATAAAAAAATCCATTGCTCCTGTGTGTGTGTGTGTGTGTGTGTGTGTACCTGTCTATGTCACCGGTTCCAAGCAGCTCCTGTGGGTTTTGATAAAATCCACATCCAGTCATGATTCTGGCCACCGTGTTCACCACTTCACTAGGGGGCGCTCTGTCATCTAACACGCACGCAAGAACAAAAAGTTCTTGAGTCAGACCTACCTGCACAAACAGTCCTGCTGAAGGATGTACGGTTACTATAGTAACAGACAGAAGGTCTCTCGGACATACCCATGTCCAGGATGTCTCGGAGGTTCCTCATGACGTTGTTCATCTCCTGTATTCGAGTGTAAACCTCGTTCATCCTCGGGTAAACACCCCGCAGACTCGTAACGTCAAACAGCTTCTGGAAGTGAGACACGATGGCCTGCAGGGTGGGCTTAGTGGGCGTGCGCAGCACCTACACACAGTGTTCCAGGAACTGAATAAAGCAATAAACTAGACCGCGGTTTGACACGTACAGTGACTCTCAGTAAATTTACTCGAACCAGGGATTTTCTTTGTCTTTTGTAGTTTGATTAACATTAATGACACGACGCCTCGTTGTTGATTTGTTTTGCGTGATTGCACAAACCTCAATATACAGGAATAAAATAGTGGGGGGAAAAAACGTAGTGTCATTTTGCATCTAAATTTAAGAGGTTATAAGTTCAAATGAAATAAACTGGCACGATTCGATGATTTGTCCAAAATTAGCCCCATTTTAAGATGAACGTGATTCCTGATCCTGAATTGTTCCAACTTCAACTACAATATAAGCAGCAACAATAAGAACTCATCACAAGACCCACCTTGTCGTCTGGAGCGGTCTGGTCCAGCAGCGTGTCCACCATGCGCATCACGTCCTCCACCTTCACACACTCGGACCGAGGACGCGCCCCGTCCTCCGGCTGCCATGGCAACAGCCTCTTCACCAGCATGCTCATGGAGCGCTGCAGATCCTGACGGAGGAGAACGTGAGTGCTAAATGTGACTGCGTTTCAACGGAACCTTAAAGACATGGCGCAGAGCGGCGCGGCGCGGCGCGAGACTGACGGGCAGAGCGCTGAGCTGTTGGCTCCACGTCTCCAGCGTAGGGATAATCTGCTCCAGCTCCGAGCCCGCGTCGTCGTCAGGGCGTCGCCTCGGCAGCGCCAGCGGAGCGCTCGGATCGGTCAGGACGGCCATGATGTCACTAAGGATCTGTCGGATACATGATATTACCATAAACTTTCCAAACAAAATGATCACAATACGATATGTCGGTTCGTGTATCGTCCACGTCTAATCCAAACCGTCACGGTGAAACGTGACTGAATAAACAAACCACGTGACCTTCTCGAGTCGGAGTGCCGAGTCAGCCTCTCTGCAGCGTGCTCGAACGGCAGCCACGACGTGACCCACGTCCTGCACCTTCAGCTCCGAGCAGATCTCCTAGAGCATCACGAGACACAAAAAACCTGAAATGTTAAACCGTGTCTCATGTGTGAGAGAGAAAGAGAGGAGAGAAAGAGAGAGAGAGAGAGAGAGAAAAAGAGAAAGAGAAAGAGAGAGAGAGAGAGAGAGGGGTTCACCGTGATGCATCTCTGGCTCTCTGTGACACGTCGCTGTGTCTCAGTGCTGGAGCTGGGAGGATCTTCAGTCTCCGTCTGTACTGACCTGCAAATAAGAGTTCAATTAAAATGACCATTAATAAATGAAGGCTTGGTTGTGTAGCATGTATAGAGTTGTGTAGCGTGTGCAGAGTTGTGTAGAGGTGTGTAGAGTTGTGTAGAGTGTATCGTGTGTAGAGTTGTATAGTGTTGTGTAGTGTGTATAGAGTTGTATAGTGCGTATAGAGGTGCGTAGAGTTGTATAGTGTGTATAGAGCGTGTAGAGTTGTGTAGTGTGTATAGAGATGTATAGAGTTGTGCAGCGTGTGCAGAGTTGTATAGAGTTGTGTAGAGTGCATAGACTTGTGCAGTGTGTATAGAAGTGTGTAGAGTTGTATAGAGGTGTGTAGAGTTGTGTAGTGTGTAGAGTTGTATAGAGTTGTGTAGTGTGTATAGAGGTGTGTAGAGTTGTATAGTGCGTGTAGAGTTGTGTAGTGTATAGAGCTGTGTAGAGTTGTGTAGTGCGTATAGAGGTGTGTAGAGTTGTATAGTGCGTGTAGAGTTGTGTAGTGCGTATAGAGGTGTGTAGAGTTGTATAGTGCATGTAGAGTTGTATAGAGTTGTGTAGTGTATAGAGGTGTGTAGAGTTGTATAGTGCGTGTAAAGTTGTGTATAGTTGTATAGTGTGTGTAGAGTTGTGTAGTGTGTGTAGAGGTGTGTAGAGTTGTATAGTGCGTGTAGAGTTGTGTTGAGTTATGTAGTGTATGGAGGTGTGTAGAGTTGTATAGTGCGTGTAGAGTTGTGTAGAGTTGTGTAGTGTATAGAGTTGTATAGTGCGTGTAGAGTTGTGTAGTGTGTATAGTGCGTGTAGAGGTGTGTAGAGTGTATAGAGGTGTGTAGTGGTGTGTATAGAGGTGTAGAGGTGTATAGTGTGTGTAGAGGTGTGTAGAGTTGTGTAGTGTGTATAGAGGTGTGTAGAGTTGTGTAGTGTGTATAGAGATGTGTAGAGTTGTGTAGTGTGTGTAGAGGTGTGTAGTGTGTGTAGAGGTGTGTAGTGTGTGTAGAGGTGTATAGAGGTGTGTAGAGTTGTATAGTGCATGTAGAGTTGTATAGAGTTGTGTAGTGTATAGAGTTGTATAGTGCGTGTAAAGTTGTGTACAGTTGTATAGTGTGTGTAGAGTTGTGTAGTGCGTGTAGAGGTGTGTAGAGTTGTATAGTGGTGTGTATAGAGGTGTGTAGAGGTGTATAGTGCGTGTAGAGTTGTGTAGTGTGTATAGAGGTGTGTAGAGTTGTGTAGTGTGTATAGAGATGTGTAGAGTTGTGTAGTGTGTGTAGAGGTGTGTAGTGTGTGTAGGGTGTGTGGTGTGTAAAGTGTGTAGGTGTGTATAGTGTATAGAGTGTGTGTAGAGTTGTGTAGTGTGTATAGGGTGTGTAGAGTTGTGTGGTGTGTATAGAGGTGTGTAGAGTTGTATGTAGTAAGTTGTGTAGTGTATAGAGGTGTGTAGAGTTGTGTAGTGTGTATAGAGGTGTGTAGAGTTGTGTAGTGTGTACAGGGTGTGTAGGGTTGTATAGTGTGCATAGAGTTGTGTAGAGTTGTATAGTGCATGTAGAGTTGTGTAGTGTGTGTAGAGTTGTGTAGTGTGTATAGAGGTGTGTAGAGTTGTGTAGTGTGTGTAGAGTTGTGTAGTGTGTGTAGAGTTGTGTAGTGTGTATAGAGGTGTGTAGAGTTGTGTAGTGTGTATAGAGGTGTGTAGAGTTGTGTAATGTGTATAGTGCGTATAGGGTGTGTAGAGTTGTATAGTGTGTGTAGAGTTGAGTAGTGTGTATAGAGGTGTGTAGAGTTGTGTAGTGTGTATAGTGCGTATAGGGTGTGTAGAGTTGTATAGTGCGTGTAGAGTTGTGTAGTGTGTATAGAGGTGTGTAGAGTTGTGTAGTGTGTATAGAGGTGTGTAGTGTGTGTAGAGTTGTCTAGTGTGCATAGAGGTGTGTAGTGTGTATAGAGGTGTGTAGTGTGTATAGAGTTGTGTAGTGTGTGTAGTGTGTATAGAGGTGTGTAGAGTTGTCTAGTGTGCATAGAGGTGTGTAGAGTTGTGTAGTGTGTATAGAGTTGTGTAGAGTTGTATAGTGTGCATAGAGTTGTGTAGAGTTGTATAGTGCGTGTAGAGTTGTGTAGTGTGTATAGAGGTGTGTAGAGTTGTGTAGGGTGTGTAGAGTTGTGTAGTGTGTATAGAGGTGTGTAGAGTTGTGTAGTGTGTATAGAGGTGTTTTTAGTGTGTATAGGGTGTGTAGAGTTGTGTGAATTATTATGTATAGAGTTGTTGAGGTTGTTGTAGTGTGTATAGAGGTTGCATAGAGTTGTGTAGTGTGTGTATAGAGGTCAGAGAGTTGTGTAGTGTGTATAGAGGTGCGTAGAGTTGTGTAGTGTGTATAGAGGTGCGTAGAGTTGTGTAGTGTGTATAGAGGTGTGTAGAGTTGTGTAGTGTGTATAGAGGTGTGTAGAGTTGTGTAGTGTGTATAGGGTGTGTAGAGTTGTATGGTGCGTGTAGAGTTGTGTAGTGTGTAGAGTTGTGTAGTGTGTATAGGGTGTGTAGAATTGTATGGTGCGTGTACAGTTGTGTAGTGTGTATAGAGGTGTGTAGAGTTGTGTAGTGTGTATAGGGTGTGTAGAATTGTATGGTGCGTGTAGAGGTGTGTAGTGTGTATAGAGGTGTGTTAGAGTTGTGTGGTTGTATTATGGGGTGTGTAGAGTTGTGTAGTGTGTGGTAGGGTGTGTAGAGGTTGTATAGTGTGTTAGAGGTTGTAATGTAGAGTTGTGTAGTGTGTGTAGAGGTGTGTAGAGTTGTGTAGTGTGTATAGAGGTGTGTAGAGTTGTGTAGTGTGTATAGAGGTGTGTAGTGTGTGTAGAGTTGTCTAGTGTGTATAGAGGTGTGTAGAGTTGTCTAGTGTGCATAGAGGTGTGTAGTGTGTATAGAGGTGTGTAGTGTGTATAGAGTTGTGTAGTGTGTGTAGTGTGCATAGAGGTGTGTAGAGTTGTCTAGTGTGCATAGAGTTGTGTAGAGTTGTATAGTGTGCATAGAGTTGTGTAGAGTTGTATAGTGTGCATAGAGTTGTGTAGAGTTGTATAGTGCGTGTACAGTTGTGTAGTGTGTATAGAGGTGTGTAGAGTTGTGTAGTGTGTATAGGGTGTGTAGAATTGTATGGTGCGTGTAGAGGTGTGTAGTGTGTATAGAGGTGTGTAGTGTGTATAGAGGTGTGTAGAGTTGTGTAGTGTGTATAGGGTGTGTAGAATTGTATGGTGCGTGTAGAGGTGTGTAGTGTGTATAGAGGTGTGTAGAGTTGTGTAGTGTGTATAGAGGTGTGTAGAGTTGTGTAGAGGTGTGTAGAGTTGTTTAGTGTGTGTAGAGGTGTGTAGAGTTGTGTAGTGTGTGTAGAGGTGTGTAGAGTTGTGTAGTGTGTGTAGAGGTGTGTAGAGTTGTGTAGTGTGTGTAGAGGTGTGTAGAGTTGTGTAGTGTGTGTAGAGGTGTGTAGAGTTGTTTAGTGTGTGTAGAGGTGTGTAGAGTTGTGTAGTGTGTGTAGTGTGTATAGAGGTGTGTAGAGTTGTGTAGTGTGTATAGAGGTGTGTAGTGTGTATAGAGGTGTGTAGAGTTGTGTAGTGTGTGTAGAGTTGTTTAGTGTGTGTAGAGGTGTGTAGAGTTGTGTAGTGTGTGTAGAGGTGTGTAGAGTTGTGTAGTGTGTGTAGAGGTGTGTAGAGTTGTGTAGTGTGTGTAGAGGTGTGTAGAGTTGTTTAGTGTGCGTAGAGGTGTGTAGAGTTGTTTAGTGTGCGTAGAGGTGTGTAGAGTTGTGTAGTGTGTGTAGAGGTGTGTAGAGTTGTGTAGTGTGTGTAGAGTTGTTTAGTGTGTGTAGAGGTGTGTAGAGTTGTGTAGTGTGTGTAGAGGTGTGTAGTGTGTATAGAGGTGTGTGGAGTTGTGTAGTGTGTATAGAGGTGTGTAGAGTTCTGTAGTGTGTATAGGGTGTGTAGAGTTGTATGGTGCGTGTAGAGTTGTGTAGTGTGTATAGAGGTGTGTAGAGTTGTGTAGTGTGTATAGAGGTGTGTAGAGTGTATAGAGGTGTGTAGAGTTGTGTAGTGTGTATAGAGGTGTGTAGAGTGTATAGAGGTGTGTAGAGTTGTGTAGTGTGTATAGAGGTGTGTAGAGTTGTGTAGTGTGTGTAGAGGTGTGTAGTGTGTATAGGGGTGTGTAGAGTTGTGTAGTGTTGTGTAGTGTGTGTAGAGGTGTGTAGAGTTGTGTAGTGTGTATAGAGGTGTGTAGAGTTGTGTAGTGTGTATAGAGGTGTGTAGGTAGTTGTGTAGTGTGTATAGGGTGTACTTAAGAGTGTATAGAGTGTGTAAGGGTTGTTGTAGTGTGTATAGAGGTGTGTAGAGTTGTGTAGTGTGTGTAGAGGTGTGTAGTGTGTATAGAGGTGTGTAGAGTTGTGTAGTGTTGTGTAGTGTGTGTAGGGTGTGTAGAGTTGTGTAGTGTGTATAGAGGTGTGTAGAGTTGTGTAGTGTGTATAGAGGTGTGTAGAGTTGTGTAGTGTGTATAGAGGTGTGTAGAGTTGTGTAGTGTGTATAGAGGTGTGTAGAGTTGTGTAGTGTGTATAGAGGTGTGTAGAGTTGTGTAGTGTGTAGAGTTGTGTAGTGTGTATAGAGGTGTGTAGAGTTGTGTAGTGTGTGTAGAGGTGTGTAGTGTGTATAGAGGTGTGTAGAGTTGTGTAGTGTTGTGTAGTGTGTGTAGAGTTGTGTAGAGTGTTACCTGATGTTGGTGTGTTGGACGAGACGCTCCATCCTCCTCAGCTGCTGCTTACACCACTGTAGTTCTTTCACACCCGGCCTAACACACACACACACACACACACACACACACACACACACACACACACTTTCCCCGTGTTTATAATGAATTAATTCAGACTGTATCTGGCTTTGAACAGCTTCACATTTACGAGTGCATGTTATACAGTTAGCACCAGAATTATTGGCACCCCAGTAAACACACACGCAGGCAGGCTTAAAGAGAAATCGGTTATGAGAACCCGGACACAATCTTTTAATCGACACGAATACTGAACTCCATAAACACCACAGAACAAGTGAAGAAATGTGGAACCTGGAGTCCAGGTCCTGTCTGAGACGCTGAATCTCCGACTTCAGGTCTTCACGCTGCGCTTTAGTCTTCTTACCGTGACTAATGAGCGAACCGTTTTGGAGATACGTTGAGAGAAGTTTTGCAGATCATTGGAGATGGTTTTATTGTGGATGTGTAAAACTATTCCGTGGATTGTAGTTCATCAATTCGAGTTGTTTCGAGAAAAAAAAAGGGGGAAAAAAATAACTCTGCAAGTTGCATCGCAGCAAAATCGAGTCTTTTTGGCCACAACAATCAGGAGGAAACGCCGTAAAATCCTGTACAGACTGGAGAGAGACAGAGAGACACAAACAGAGTCCAGAGAAAGAAAGAGAGACAGAGACTGTGTGTGTATGTACTTCTCTTGGTCTACTGTGGTCACGCCAATAAAACACGCATGGAATTGAGAGAGAGAGAGAGAGAGACAGACTGTGTGTGAGAGAGACAGACTGTGTGTGAGAGAGACAGACTGAGAGAGACAGAGCGAGAGAGACTGTGTAAGAGTGAGAGTGAGAGAGAGGTTAAAGAGAGAGACAGACAGAGAGACAGAGCAAGGTTAGAGAGACAGAGACTGTAAGAGAGAGAGTGAGAGTGAGAGAGAGGTTAGAGAGACAGAGACTGTGTGAGAGAGAGGTTAGAGAGAGAGAGAGAGACAGACTGTGAGAGAGACAGGGCAAGGTTAGAGAGACAGAGACTGTGTGAGAGAGAGAGAGGGAGGTTAGAGAGAGAGAGAGAGAGAGAGAGAGAGAGAGAGGTTAGAGAGACAGAGACTGTGTGAGAGTGAGAGAGACAGACTGCGAGAGTGAGAGAGAGACAGAAAGAGGTTAGAGAGACAGAGACTGAGAGAGACAGAGAGAGGTTAAAGAGACAGAGACTGTGTGAGAGAGAGAGAGACAGAAAGGTTAGAGAGACAGAGAGTGTGAGAGAGAGAGCGCGAGAGACAGAAAGAGGTTAGAGAGACAGACTGTGTGAGAGTGAGAGAGACAGAAAGAGGTTAGAGAGACAGAGACTGTGTGAGAGTGAGAGAGACAGAAAGAGGTTAGAGAGATAGAGACTGTGTGAGAGTAAGAGAGAGACAGAAAGAGGTTAGAGATAGAGACTGTGTGAGAGTAAGAGAGAGACAGAAAGAGGTTAGAGAGACAGAGACTGAGTGAGAGAGAGAGGTTAGAGAGACAGACTGTGAGAGTGAGAGAGAGACAGAGAGAGGTTAGAGAGACAGACTGTGTGAGAGTGAGACAGAGAGAGGTTAGAGAGACAGACTATGTGAGATAGAGACAGCGGTTAGAGAGACAGAGGTTAGAGAGACAGAGACTGAGAGTGAGACAGAGAGAGGTGAGAGAGAGAGAGAGAGGTTAAAGAGACAGACTGTGTGAGAGTGAGAGAGAGACAGAGAGGTTAGAGAGACAGACTGAGAGAGAGAGAGAGACAGAGAGAGGTTAGAGAGACAGAGACTGTCTGAGAGTGAGACAGAGAGGTTAGAGAGACAGACTGTGTGAGAGAGAGACAGAGAGAGGTGAGAGAGAGAGAGAGAGAGAGAGAGAGGTTAGAGAGACAGAGACTGTGTGAGAGTGAGACAGAGGTTAAAGAGCCAGACTGTGTGAGAGTGAGACAGAGAGAGGTTAGAGAGACAGACTGTGAGAGAGAGAGACAGAAAGAGGTTAGAGAGACAGAGACTGTGAGAAAGTGAGAGAGAGAGAGAGAGAGAGAACCTTGAGCAGGGATCTGTAGCTGGACGAGGTTAACTGGGTCATGTCGGTGTTGTGAGAGTCGGACGTGTCGTTCTTACACGCTCTGCATCTGCGACTCCTCCTGCACATCAACATTACAGAGGACATGATGGACATTTACAGAAAACACTGCAGTTAATCACATAACTGACTGCTAACGGATCACTGGTGTCATGGAGACGACAACGAGCACGATGATGAGCACCAGACTTCTGACCAACCCTGGAACTAATCAAGCGTGCGCCAAGGACGTCGAAATGGTTTCTCTTAAAATCAACTAGAACGGATGAAGTTTATCACAATCCTCGGTTCTATCAAATATCAGGAAGATCTCGTGCGAACATTTAGCCTGAACACAGCTATACGCTAACGCTACACAGACTGCAGTAGCTCTCGTACTCTCTAAACCATGGGTGTCAAATGTACGGCCCGCTAGAGGGTTCAATCCGGCCCGCAGGACGAATTTTGAAAGTGAAAAAAAAAAAATGCATAAAAGACACGAACTTGTCGTTTTTAATAAAATGCTATTCCTAAATTATCCGCTAGGGGGTAAAAGACGCGGCACATCTCTGGGACTGAACAGCAGATGGCAGCAATGCGACGTTTGCTGTTTGTCATCGCGGAGTAGTCTACTCTATTTTCTACTCTTCCACACGTCATTAGACAAAATGTCTGCCAAAAAGCAGAAAAGTGGATACAGTGTAGAGTTTTCCATGAAAAATGGACCGCTTCCTATTTATTCACAGAGATGAATGGGTAACAGTTAAATGTGCAATTTAATGTTGGTCAACAGCTTCAGTACAAAAGAGTTTGGTTTGGTGGAATCCTATTGTTCATGCAATGCCATAAATTTGAAAGTGAAATACTATATTTTTCAGTTCCAAATACCTGTGAAGTTTTTTTTGCATTTGTACAAACACTGTGAGCAGTTGTAATGCACATATGTAAATGATAATCAGAAGCAAATTGCACATGTTTGTCTTAAGAAATCTGAGGTTGCTCATGATATATTTTATAAAAAGATATTTCATTAAATATAAATGTCTTTGCATGAAAACAAAGGTAAAAACATGGACTTCTTGTTATTTATAGGTGATTATACTATGATTCTACTCGCCCGGCCCACTTGACATCTAATTAGGCTGTATGTGGCCCCTGAACTAAAATGAGTTGGACACCACTGCTCTAAACAAAACGTCAACCCTCCGGAATCCCCCGGAATCCTCCTACACGGCGCGAGCGCGGCACCTGGCGAGGTTTCACTCACTTCAGCTTCTCCTGCAGCTCCTGCAGCTGAGCTTCGTAAACACTGATGACGTCCAGGATCCTTCAGAAACCAAATATCACCAGAGTGTCACGCTAATAATATTCTCTCAGTGTGTGTACTTCAGCAGTTACCATCACAAACAAACACAGGTGTTTATAGGATCACCCATTAGTGTGTGTGTGTGTGTGTGTGGCGCGCTCACAGCTGATCACTAGGCGAGTGTAGTCGAGCTGAGCGACTGAAGAACTGCTGGAAAGCCTGGTTCTGGCGAGACGCCCGTTTCTCCTCCTCCTTCACGGCGAGGTGGAGCTTCTTCTGCAGCTGACACACCTGAGACACCTGCTCACTGAGCTGCAGCTGCAGAGCCTGACAGCGCATCTACACACACACACCCCCATATAAATGATACTATAAATACAGCTATTTTCTGGACTGTAATGTGACTTTATTCTCGAACTCGTACTGATATTAGCGCTAGCTGAAATCATCACCCGGTATTAAAGTGGATCTCACACCTCGGCGTCTCGCTCGTCCTGCTGCAGCTGCTGTAGTTGCCCCCGCTGCTGCGCCGCTTTATTGATAATGGAGTCCTCCAGACCCTGAACTTTGACCTTTACTCCGGCCAGCACGCCCTCCAGCTCCTCTGCTCTGTGTGACTGATGCGCCGCCCGGGCCTGCTGCTGCTCCACTTCCTGCCTGGAACAGGAAGTGATGCGCGGTTACATCAGCACTGCGGCCGTGTTACAGAGTAAAAGAATTAGAGTTAGAACAGATACCGACTCAGCAGCCGCTTCGCCGCACGATTATTAAATACACAGCATTTTATACAGGACACCGGGGGAAAAGATTAAACACGCAGGAAGAATAGTAAACAAACTGTAGAGCTATCGCTGCAAGTGATGAAATGAAAAAGGAAATATTCTGGAGATAGATAAAAGTAGTCAAAATGTGGAAATGGATTAAAGTAGCGATATATTGCTAAAATTCATAAATGCTCAGAAAAACCACAGATAAAATGGAGTGTAACAGATGTGTGGAACAGTGCATAAGAGCAGTACAGACACCAGAGGAAAGGACGCAGCTCAACACACTCACTACGTTTACATGGACATCAGTAATCTAATTATTGACCTTACTCTGATTAAGATAATAATGTGATTATGGTGTTTACATGAGTCTCTTTTAGAGTACTCCTGTCATGTTCCCGTTTTACATGTTACAGATCAGAATTAGATTAACAGCCCGCGTCATTACGTCACCGCGCCACGCCGTCCCTCCAGAATTTCACGTATCAACATACAGTTCGTTTTCGTTATGGCACCGTATACAGTTTTCTGTGTTTTTATTTTTTTAAACAAACGCTTTAGGTGCAGTTAATTATTGGTCATGCTATACGTGCTAATAGACAACTGCTTGAAGCTGTGGGTGTGTCCCAAATGGCGTAGTTACCGTGTGTGATCGTGTCCTGTCGCAAAATGAGTACGAGTCTTAATTAGAGTATGGTCTTAATCGGATTAAGAGTGGATTATTGTTGTCCATGTAAACGCAGCTAGTGAGGGTTCAGATAAATATCGGAATAAATATTAGCTTTAAAATATTCTTTTCAAAACCTTTTCCTCTCTTCTCTGTCCCCCTCCTCCCCCTCCCTCTCTTCTCTGTCCCCCTCCTCCCCCTCCCTCTCTCACTGCAGATGACTTTGCCACTTTCTTTTCCAACAAGGTTACATCAATCAGGAACCAGTTCTCAACCCCAGACACGCATAGACCAGCTCCTCCATGTAACTCCCAACTGACTTCCTTTTCTCCTCCTCACCGAGACTGATGTCTCTAAACTCCTCCTCTCTAGCCATCCCACAACCTGTCCTCTTGACCCTATCCCTTCTCACCTCCTTCAGTCCATCTCTCACACATCTTTAACACTTCCCTATACCCTTCCTCATTTCAGCAGGCCTGGGTTACCCCACTTCTTAAAAAAACATCACTTAACTCTGCTGTAGTTGACGACTTGACCTGTTTCCCTGCTCCCTTTTCTTTCCAAAATCCCTGAAAGAGCCGTTTTTATTTCTGGGTCCACTGCTCTTTTCTATTTATACTACATCTCTAGGCCAGGTGATTGAGTCTCATGGCTTCTTAGATCATATCATTGATATGCTGAGGACACCCAGATCTATTTGTTGTTCCAGCCTGACGATCCATCCGTCCATTCAACCACAACCTCACTGTACAGCTCGGCTCAACCACTCGAGTCAACCAGGACGGCCAGGAACCTTGGGGTGATTCTCGAGGACAGCTTGACCTTCACAGACCACATTTCAATAACTGCATTGTCCTACTCTCACAACTACGCACTACACTCTGGTCCTCCCAGCAGCGCCATCAAACCCCTGTAGATGATTCAGAATGCAGCAGCACAACTTGTCTTCAACCCCATGTCACACCCCTCTTCATCTCAATTTTATTTTATTTGTATAGCGCTTTTTACAATAGACATTGTCTCAAAGCAGCTTTACAGAAATATCAACACGGTATACAGATATTAAAGGTGTGAATGAGCAAGTCACTGAGTGGCGACGGTGGCAAGGAAAAACTCCCTAAGATGTTTTAAGAGGAAGAAACCTTGAGAGGAACCCGACTCAGAAGGGAACCCATCCTCATCTGGGTAACAACAGAATGTGAAAACGTTGATAATGGATTTATAAGAAGTCTGTATGGCCTTAGGAGCAGCCGTAGTCCCAGTAGTCTGGAATTAGAGAAGATTTAAGCTCCATCCAGAGGCAGAAAGGATCTGGATCTCCAGTATCTCCATAAATTTGTGTGTGGCTCGGCAAAAGGAGAGAGGGAGAAAAAAAGATTATTAGGACTGAAGTTGTGAGATATAATCTAGTCAGGGTAGGCTTGAGTAAACAAATATGTTTTAAGCCTAGACTTAAACACTGAGACTGTGTCTGAGTCCCGAACACTAATAGGAAGACTGTTCCATAACTGTGGGGCTCTATAAGAGAACGCTCTTCTCCCTGCTGTAGCCTTCACTATTCGAGGTACCGTCAAATAGCCTGCATCTTTTGATCTAAGTAGGCGTGGAGGATCATAGAAAACCAGAAGGTCGCTTAGATATTTTGACACGAGACCGTTTAGTGCTTTATAGGTTAATAAAAGTATTTTATAGTTAATGTGAGATTTCACTGGGAGCCAATGCAGTGTGGATAAGATCGGGGTGATGTGGTCGTATCTTCTGGTTCTAGTTAGGACTCTAGCAGCTGCATTCTGGACTAACTGGAGTTTATTTATATTCTTACTGGAACATCCAGACAGTAATTCATTACAGTAATCTAATCTAGAGGTGACGAATGCATGAACCAGTATTTCTGCATCATGTAGTGACAATATGTTTCTTATCTTAGAAATATTTCTGAGATGAAAGAAGACTATCCTAGTAATATTATCTACATGAGCATCAAATGATAGACTGGAGTCAATAATCACTCCGAGGTCTTTAACTGCTGTACATGATGAAACAGAAAGTCCATCCAGAGTTACTGTGTAGTCAGGAAGATTACTTCTAGCTACATGTGGGCCTAATAAAAGTATTTCTGTTTTATCAGAATTAAGTAAAAGGAAGTTAGTTAACATCCTCCACTGGCTTCCTGAAGCCGCCCGTATCAAATTCAAGGCCTTGATGCTCTTGTACAAGACCTTGTCTGGAAAAGCACTCTCCTACAGGTTTACGTTCCTTCACGCAATCTGCCATCGATTAACGACCGACGCTTGGTAGTGCCTACTCAGCGTGGCTCAAGATCCCTTTCAAGAACCTTCACACTAACTGTTCCTTAGTGATGGAATAAACTTCCAACCTCAATCCAGACCACAGGATCTATCACTATCTTCAAAACCAGCTAAAGACCTACCTCTTAACTAACATGCCAACCCCACATAAACCTTTCATAATAATAAAAAAACAAAAACAACAACACCGTACTCTGGATCTTACACCTCTACTCTGCGCAATCTGCTATTCTAGAACTCAATTAAAATCTTGTATGGAACTGTTCTCCGCTTTATATATCGCTTTGCCTGTATGTCCTCATTTGTAAGTTGCTTTGGATAAAAGCATCTGCTAAATTAGTAAATATAAAAAAGTGCAGCAAAAATCTAAAATAATTTTTCAAGTGCAACAAAATGTCAACGTAAACGTGCAGTTAATTTGCTGGAAATAGTAAAAGTGAAAATTTCTTGAGAAACAGGACAGATTTCAGTCCATCAGTCAGAAGAAGCTACAACAGGAACCACATTCACGGCGTTAATTACAATAACACCGTTACACAGCTGTGTAACTGATTTAACATCGGTGCAGATGTTTACTGTGAATGTAATAACCCAGTTATGGTTTTACACAACTTTGTGTGTGTGTGTGAGAGACTGCAGAAAGAAAAACCCATTCCACCTGTGTGATATCAGATAACACCATGTGGTGATCACCTGGAGCTCTGAATTATTAAACACGTGGATAATGGGATTATTTATCAGGGAGAGACGTGTACGCTGACTCATTATTGAAATGTCCCGCAGTGTTGGAGAGAGCACATCAGTATATCCAGTATGTTAACGGGAAATGTGGTGTACAGGTGTGCTGTATTATGGGCGGGGCTTACTTCAACTTGCTGTTGGACTGGATGAGCTCCTGGATCAGTGCTTGTCTCCGCTCCGAGTCCGTCAGCATCGTCCTCAGCATCACGCGCAGCTCAGACGAGGACGTCCTCTCCAACAGCACCAGGTCTGGGGAGGAAAAAACAACAACAACGAAATTAAACAACCACAAACAAAGAAAACCAAAAAGGTCTGGACTGTGATTGGTCAGAAGGTGTTGATTTGTTTTAACACACGCGTTCTGATACGTTATCGTTTCTATAGTAACAGCAGACGTGGCACATCACAAGTTTATGGATGTTTACCAGGTTTTCCAGTATTTATCCCATAATGTATAGTTTAAGCGTTCGGTCATAAGGCACGTGTTGGATATCACACAATGCGGTGCATCATCAGAGCTCAGTGTGCGAATAAAGAAATACCTGCCAGGTTCTTGTTCTCAGTGGGATCTGCGAAGCGGACGGGTTTAAAGCCATGGTGCTGCAGCAGACGGTTCACTGCGTCCCACTCCGTCTGCTCCTGCTGCACACGTCAACACACGACACGTTAACCCTCATAACACAAGCTGATGACAGACGGAATCACAAACCTCATTCCACCTGAAACTGACGGCTGGTCCACAGGAAGACGTAGGTCTTGTCTCTAGACTGAGAAGCAGATTTCCTGTCCATCTTAAACAATAGTTACAGAGGAATAAAAGGGGACAGGGACGAGGCCAAACTTTCTGAGATGCTGTACACAGTAAAAAGGTGGATGGTGTGGTTCTCACATTCCGAACAAACCCCACCCCCTGCACCGGGATTGGCTCCTACACCATGTCCACAGAAACGTCCGAAACAGACGGCAGGCACCTGCTGGGAGTTCCGACTCTTCTCAATGAGTCAGATTAGTTGACTCGGCTCAGCAATAAGAGTCGACTCCCAATAAGTCGACGAATTTTGCGATATTTTATTTAACCGGTGATTTTTGTTTTCTTTTCACAGTTGTGTTCTTTTTCTTGTTCTGGTTGAAATTCAACAGAAGACCCCATGAAACCTTACCCTAACATTATTCCATTTTACAAAATAGGCAAACGAATCCTTCTTGCTACACACACAGACTTCACATATATGCGAGTCGACTCGCTCGAGAACGATACACTACTGGCTCAGCCGCAGTGTCGAGGGGAAATAATGACGTTAATTCACAACTCACCTTCTCCATATCGTCCCGTTCTTTCGAACGAAGAAATTCTTGACAAGTTTATTTATTTTTTTTTCAATTACACGCAAAGTTGTGTTAATAGGCTACACCTGGGTAGATGTCCTATTCTCGGAAAACAAACAGAGCGGTTTATGCTAACCTTACAACTGTTTACTACGACGTGCTAAGCTAACCACCACGAAAAGACGCTGTTTTGCGTTATTTCAGCTAACGAAAGCTAATAAAGCGAGATTAACCACAACTTAAACTATCAATTAAGAATCATTACTGATTTTATTTTGGTTTTCTTTCTTGTGCCTAAGGTGCACCTTGTACACACAACCAGGACTTTTTCAGTTTCAAATAACTGCGAAAAATGACGTGGCCGCTCACTTCCTGATTATGAACCAATGCCGAGTAAGTGTATGCTCATAGACCACGCCCACTTAAAATCTCTCTCGCGAGACTTATATATATATACACACACACATTGGCTGTACTGCGGAAGCTCTCGCGAGATTTATGGTACAGTAAGGAAGAAAGAGAAACATCAATAATAAAAGGGAAAAGATTATTTAAATATTTAATAAAGGCTGAATAAGGTAAAGAAGGATCTGATCAAATCTGATCTTCGTTACTCTTCCTAAATGATGTAATATTTTGCAGTGATATATTTCTTTCTTTTTAAAATAGTATTTTCAGACAGTTTTAATACAACGCTGATAATATAACGCACCTTTATAACAGTTTATAATAAATGATTTATAATAAACAGAAAAGAGCTTAAGATGTCTAAGATGTATATTTATTCCTACAGTTTGTTCAGTTATATCCTAATTGTAGTGCTTTATCTTGCTTGCCTTACATTACATTTCAATATCATCAGTGAATATAAAAAGTCTACACACCCCTGTGTGTGTGTGTGTGTGTGAAATGGCAGGTTTTTGTTATGTAAAAAAAAAAATTAATCCAAGATGAATCATGTCAGAACTTTTTCTACCTTTATTGTGAAATTATATCCTATTAATTATAGTGAAAAATAGTAAGAATCATTTAGGAGGGAAAATGTAAAAAATAAAATAAAAATAATAATACAATAACCTACAAGCACAAGACACCGAAAGTGAAGGTGCACATATTTTTGCCACTCACAGATATGTAATATTGGATCATTTTCCTCAGTAAATAAACAACGAAGTATAATCTTTTTTTTTGTCTCATTTGTTTTTATTCAGTCAAATGATCTGAATAAAACCATTTTGATGATTTTTTTTGCAGTTTGTTATTAATTAACAGTTATAGGTGAGTTTTTGTATGAAATGATGTAGTTTTATGTGACTTTAGTCGGTGTATACACAGCACAGTGCTAATTAATTATGTTGATTAAAATGTTAATAGTTCATGTGGGACTTTTGAAGGATAAAATGAAAGACACAACGAGCACACGCTAATAGAGAATAATAATATTCTTTATTTTTTCCCCTCTTCTGCAGTTACAGATGTTGATGCTTTTCAGATGATCAATACAGAGATTTCACTCTTTCACATTGCTTACAAGTTACTCTTTTTATTAATATTATTATAATTAATATTGGCATGTTACATAGTCATGGCTTTGAACCAGGACACCTGGGTGTGGGGGGGGGTCTTATTTTTTGTTCAGGACCTCCACGTCCACGTCCTCAGTGCGGGACACGACCTTGCCATCGACCACTTCCTCGATCACGGTGCGTATGCGCTTGGTCACCACGGGCTCGGCTGCACAGAGACACAGAGACACAGAGACAGTGTTAGAGGAGTTCATACAGACACACACCTCCAACCTCATCACTTACAACACACTCGGCTTGCCAGGTTGAATAAAACCCCTTCTAAATGGTGGTAAATATAATCACACTAACTATTTTACAGCAATACATGCAAACATACATCTATTAAATGAACTTACGTTTTGGTACAGGTTTCTGAACCTCGACCACCTTGGTCACTGTGGTTCTCCTGCTAGAAAAAAAAATAAAAAAGTAAAAAATTTTTACAATTTAAAAAAAAGATTTTGTAGCAATATTATGGGAAATCTCACAGAATTAGCGTGCAGAGCTGAAACACAAACATTTACTTTTTAAAAAAATAGTTTGATAATTTGAAAAAATTAATTGTTTCATACTTTGAAAAAACCCCAAACATTTATTTTATTACTATAGCCCAGCATTATGTATAAACGGAGAACTTTTAATATAATAAAATATATTAATATATTACATTTATTGAACACAATAAAACATGACTGTGTTTAATATTTAATATTACAATGGAAATATTGCATATTCATTTATATATTAAGTGATGAATTAAATGGTAAAATGTATATATGAATCATTTTTCCTCGTTATTAACAAATTGCAATTTCTGAAAAAAACCCATAGTTTTTTTTGTTGTTGTATTTACTTTTATTATTATTATTATTATTATTATTATTATTATTATTATTATTATTATTATTATTATTATGTGGTAAACACTAACCAAACTATAATTAAAGCAATAAAATAATAAATTAAAGTCTGAAAAACATTAGATCCAGTTTTAAAATACTTTATAGTATTACTATATTGTTCCGAACGTGTCAGATAATATTGTGGTAAATATGTGTGTGGAGGTGTGAGATAAAAAGTAAGCTTACCTGATGTCCTCTCCATCCAGCAGGCGCCTGTACTCGGCGATCTCCATCTCCAGTCTGGTCTTGATGTCCAGCAGCACCTTGTACTCGTTCGCTTGGCTCTCGATGTCCAGGCGCATCTGCGAAAGCTCCGCCTCCAGCTTGTTGATTATGACCTGCAGTTGGTTGAGCTGGAGACTGTAGAGGGACTTCGTTTCGCCAAGTGTGCCCTCCAGAGCTGATTTCTGACCAATCAGAGAGCACAGAGAGAGACAGTTAGAGGTTACTAATTATGATGTAATAAGGACGTAGCAGGTGTAAATTTTTCTCTACTATTCCTCTTAGTGTGTGTGTGTGTGTGTGTGTGTGTGTGTACCAGGTTAAACTGAGACTGCAGCTCGATTTGCAGCGACTGCAGGGTCCTCTTGAGCTCGGTGATCTCACTGCGGTGCGTTTCAATGGTCTCGGTGCTGATCTTCACCTGCTTGTTCAGGTCATCAAACTGTCCGAGGAAAGAGAGAGAGAGGTCAAAGGTTGCAAATAAATGCAGCGACTAGTTGATAATCCTCCATCCTGGTGTGTGAGTTTGCTCCCGTGTCTCACCTTGACCTTGTACCAGGCCTCCATGTCGCGGCGGTTCTTCTCAGCGATGCCCTCGTACTGCAAGCGGACCTCGCTGATGATGTGAGCCAGGTCTTCCTGAGGAGCCGCATCCACCTCCACGTTCACGTTGCTGGTGGACAGATGAGCACGCATAGCCGCCAACTCCTGCACGGGACGAAAAAAAGAACATTAAACTCTGACTCAGTAACGCTTTATGCTTTATGCACAACTGCATTTTTAAAACTTCCTTCAGGGCTGACTGATATAGCTAGCACCACATTAGGTCAGCGTTAGCATGCTATTTTTTTTTACCTCATACAAACGTTACACAGTGTGCTAGCTACACACAGTGTTAATGTGTTAGCAGAACATTAACTTCACAGATATACTAAAGGTTAAAGACTGTGGTATTTCATGGCAGTCGATGATGCAAGAGGGTGTGTTCCGGACTAGGACTAGAGTGTATCTATAATCTCTGATCGTGTTCTCTGATGGCATCTCCAAAGATCCCCATCACAGACACACCTTTCCACGAATATCCTAAATACTCGAGCACTTGCGTGTGCTTCGCCATGCCTCGCCTCAGTGCTCGTGTAAAAGCTTTGCTGCTTTGAAGTGGAAACCAAATACAACTTAAACGTTTTAAAACCGTTTGGTGATGTTATGTTGAGTGTCTGTGGAGTACTTTTCTCACTAACCTCTCCGTGGTTCTTCTTCAGGTAGATCAGCTCCTCCTTGAGGCCTTCGATCTGCATCTCCAGGTCTGAGCGGGACATGGTGAGGTCGTCCAGGACACGGCGCAGACCGGAGATGTCGGCCTCCACAGACTGGCGCAGCATCAGCTCGTTCTCATACCTGGAAAAGAAAAGAAGAAGAAGACTTTAAAAAAGGGAAACAAATATATAATAAGTCATAGTGGGTTTTTTTTTTCTTCCAGACACTGACTTGAGTTTGAAGTCCTCCGCAGCTAGCTTGGAGTTGTCGACCTGCAGAATGATCTTGGCGTTGCCCAAGCTGGCGACCCTGATCTGCACAAGAGCACGTTTTACATATTCGTTAAATATTTTGTTCAACTGAACATTTCGGTCCAGCTGTGCATCTCGTTTGCGGAAGGTCATAACAGTAAAAATGTGCTCTACTAAGTACTAAAGATGCTCGCTATGAAGGGGTTGAGTCATTTTGAAACTGGAGAAATCATAAGTCGCATTTTCAGTAGAATTTGGGGAAATCACTTGAAGCATTCGTCGTGTTGAACTATTTCAGTCGCTTTTGTTTGATTTGTTCATCGCAAACTGCTGAAAGTCTGTACATTTTGACAATAAACCTGATTTGCAAGGGTGGGGGGGTCGAATAATTTCGATTGCAGCTGAATGTGTGTGTATATATCAATTGTAATGAATGTTTTGGTGAAACATTTAAAAAGTGCTTTACATTTTTTAGCTCATTCAAACCAGGTTTCTGAAGGAGCTTTGAAGGAGAAAAAAAGTTTACACACCTGTAATAATAATAATAATAATAATAATAATAATAATAATAATAATAATAATAATAATAATAATAAAGTTAGAGCTGGTGTCATTAGTTAAACTCAGTGTCACTTGCAGCATGAGTTGCTAAATAATGCAGATCTCAAATATTGCTTCCAATATAATTGTTTCTGCAATTTATTTCCACAATTATTATTATTATTATTATTATTATTATTATTATTATTTATTATTATTATTAAAGCTTACCTTCTCGCGCAGTTCGTTGATGGTGACCATAAAGCGGCTGTAGTCGTGCGTGACGGGCGCGCGCTTCTCGTACCACTCGCGGATCTTCAGCTCGAGCTGCGCGTTGGCCTTCTCCAGCGCGCGCACCTTCTCCAGGTACGCGGCCAGTCGGTCGTTCAGGTTCTGCATGGTGAGCTTCTCGCTGACCGACACTCCGTCCAGGGAGAGACCGGACGCTCCGAGCAGGTTGCCATGGGAGCCGTAGTGTTGGTACGTGGACACGCGGACGCTCCGGCCATCCGCGCCGCCGTACACGCTGGGAGCGCGCACTCCGGAGATGCGCTTGCTGTACATACCTCCGCTCAGAGACAGCGACGAGGACGAGAAGCCGCGGGAGGCAGAGGACGAGAAGCTGTGCACGGACGCGCTGCTCATCTTTGTCTTGGAGGATCTACTTCTACTTCTTCTGCAGAGTTCAGAGCTGAACCGCGCGCTGAGGAGTGATGCTCACGAGCTCTCACACCCGGTTTATGTATACCATAAAGGGGGGGGGGCGTGGCCTCATAAATCATTACACATCCACATTGGATTCCGAACCCGCAGGTGCGTCCAGGGCGCGGTCACCCAGGTATGTAACGGTTAACACCTCGTGTGTTGTTGTTGTTGTAGTTGTTTTAAAGTTATCATTTATTAAAAAGTAGTCTGGAGCAGTAGACACTAATCCTGTTCTTGGAGATCTACCTTCCTACAGGTTTCCTCTCCAACCAAAATCTAACACCCGTGTTAGTTATGTTACATTACAGCATTCTGCAGATGCCCTTATGCTCATCCTTATCTACAGTGACTTACAACTCTCTCATTTACAACGCACAACTATCTTAACAAGCGCGCCATTTGGTCTGGGTCATAAAAAAAAAAATCAGACAATATATATATTTCATATTAAATTGACAAATGTCCGTCCTGCACACCTTAGATTAGATTAGAAATTCGAATTCCTTGTAGCTACACTTGTACCTGACATAAAAGATTAGAATAAATAAACAAATCAATAGATAATACGTAGGACAGGTCACATGCTGTTAGTACTATCACTAGTACTAAGTAAGATCTCCTCTGGATCCGTGTCTGTCTGGTAATGCTGATTTATTTATCACTGACCTGAAACCTAAACACATTTACTGTGCAACGCTGCAATGTCGCGACAGAGCCGGAGATCATGTTTCTTTGATGCCTTGATACAAATATTTCATAAGGGTAAGGGGAGAAATTGTCCAATCTGGCAACACGGGAGGTATCTCGTGAGGACTTGCTGACCAGCAACAACAAACCAAAAAAAGCAGAAGGGGATGACGTGAGGTTCTGGAGCAGCAGGTTCTGATGGGTTCAGTACATGAGGAGCATGTGGTGATTAAGTCGCTTATGTCATTGCAAAACGTGCCCCGTGATTGAGTTTTTAATCCAGCGAGAATGACTGAAAGTATAGGCCTAATGATCTGGTCAGAAAGCAGTGTTTCGAGCCATTGTGTTTGTGTTGACTGGATTTTATGGAACCGTTAGGAAAGCTCCACTTTCACCTTTGCTCTAGAGCTGTGATCATCAGCCACTGTTCCTGGAGATCTACCTTCATGAAGACTTCAATGTAGCTCCAACCATAATGGTGCCCACTTGAGTTCTTGATCAACTAACTTCCCTTCTTGAAGTTAGGGAAGCGGTAGCGCAGACGTCGGACTTCTGATCGGAAGGTCAGGAGTTCAAATCCCAGCACTGCCAAGCTGCCTCTCATGGGCCCTTTAGCAAGGCCCTTAACCCTCAACTGCTCAGATGTATAAATGAGAGAGTTGTAAGTCACTGTAGATAATTATGAGCATAAGGGCATCTGCAGAATGCTGTAATGTAACATAACTAACACAGGTGTTAGATTTTGGTTGGAGAGGAAACCTGTAGGAAGGTAGATCTCCAAGAACAGGGTTGGTGTCTACTGCTCTAGAGCTAAATTTTGCTTTATTGTACTGCATGACAACACACACACACATACACACACACACACACTGGGCAATGAAGTCACGTTCATAAAAGAAGCACTTCCTTTAGAGATCAGTCCTACATTGTACCTTACACACTATTTCAATAAGAAACTAAACAAACAAAGCTTCAGCGTTCCATTGTGGTGAAAAGCGGAATTACTTCGGGGCATGCTGACGTGACCGTCGGACATCTTAGATGAAAAAAAGAAAGAAAGAAAGAAAAGGTTGTTTAGACATAAAACAAAACTCTGCGCAGTGTAAACAGACATTAATGTCAACAAAGGCCAACAGTTTCCGAATACACTCACACACACGCGATAACGTACACCGAACGCTAGTTCTAAGTGCAGCTGCAAAATCGCGATAATACGTTATCGTTTCTGTAGCGACAGCTTTCTCGTTGAACGTTTATGTAAGGAGTCTCCAGTGTCAGCGCTTTGTAACAGTCGGAGTTTACGCTTTCCGTAACAGGCTGGCGAGGGAACGACGAGACGAGCGCAGCAAAACACTACAGCGCTTCGCCTTATACAACGTGCGAGTCACGTGAAGTGAAATTCCCACGGACGCAAAAATCGCAAATATAACGATATCAAATTGCGACCTGGAGCTGTAAAGGTTGATCTGTAACTCCTTCGTGCAGTTAAATGAACGCGATGTTGACGTGTAAGGCTTCAGAAAAAAGTTATCACGGTAAATAAAAGTCACGATTTCTCATCTTAGTGGAAGTGGTTCTGCTTACAAACCAGTGCTTTGACTTCTTTTCGCAAAGCTCATGCATTCTTCAGCACTAATCCTTACAGCTTCTGTGTAGAAAGTGTTCCTTTCTTTGAAACTTAAGAGCCCGTCATTATATAGTAATCTCTTAGAGGATATGTAATATATAATATAATGTAATACGAGGTATAAAGATACAAAAGCGAGACTTTGAACCGTTGCCGCTGCTCTACTGTATAGGTTGACATCACATTTCCTGTTCAGACGCACGCTGTTAAAGAAAGCGTTTTTTCTTTCCTACAGGTAAAAGAAGGATTAGAACGTATTTCCCCGTAGAGTGTAATGGTCCCCCCCTCCCTTTTCTCAGAGGGGACTACGTAACACGCTGAGAGCGAAACCTGCACCGAAGTCTGCATTCTACAACAATAAGTCATTCGGTTTCTGACAGTTACATTAATCAGACAACTTTCTAGCCTCGGGTTCATCACAGCCTTTCAAAGCCAACATATCAGAGCTTTTGTGTTCATCTGACCGCAGTCAGTAATGCGAAAGTGAATGAGACGCACGAGAGAAAGTTACAACGCCCTGATGGCTCGGAATGGGGAGAAAGGTGTGCCGGTCACGGTCGGCAATGTGAGCCACAAACAAACAAACAAACAAATTCAGTAGAAAATGCACACCAAGTCAGACAGAAAATATCAACAAACAAGCAGACAAATAATAGAACAACACCAGACCAGACGCTCGACTGAAATCAATCAATAAATAGCTAAATAACTAACTAAAAAGACACATCAAAAGATATAACAACTCAAGACCAAGCCAGATACTCTGCAGAATGAAGAAGTAAATAAATAAACACAATAGGAAATGAACACCAAACCAGACTGCTAAGAAAAATATAACCACATAACAAACAAGCAAAAAAATAATCAAAACAACACCAAACCAGACACTCTGCTCAAATCAGTAAATGGATAAGTAAATAACTAAACAGACAAACAAGCAAACAAATATTTTATAAAGACAAATCAACACCAAACACTGAAATCAACACAGACACTCTGCTAAGAACATCAATAAATGTACAAATAATAAATAATCAATCAGACTCTTTAATAATGAACAATAAAACATTTTTTAAAAATCCATAAAAATAAATAAATGCAATAAACACTATATCCGACCAGACACTTTGCTATAAACAAACAAACAATCACACAAATAAATGAAATAAACAAACATAAATGAATACATATATAAATACACAAACAAACAAGTAAACAAACAAACAAATTAACAGTGTACAGACACTCAGACCCGTCAGCCCGATGCCTGGATCTCTGCCAAAAACGAATCAATTAACTTCCACGATGTTTTTATAAAATCAGGACAAGCCTACAGAGGTGCGTCAGTCATGTCAGTTTGGGGCATAGCTAAAATGAACAGATCGATTATTACTAATTTCTAATGAATTTAATTACTTAATGTTCAACAAGTCTGAGCTGTGCGTTTCCTTCATTCAGCACACAATTTATAAAACAAATAAAGATCCCAAGAGTTTTCCCCAAGAGTTCCTGCTCTGTCTTGTCACGGTTACGGTGCGACGTTTCAGAAAGAAAAAACGTCTTTCGGCTGGCGATACTGATTTAAATCACGACAGGATTGATAGATGTTAAACAGTCTGCTTTTCAACGACTCGAGACCCTACACACTTCGACGTCTATCATCAAGGGTTCTTAAAAAGGTTAAAGGTTAAAGTTCTTAAGCTAAATCGTGCTGTAGGCTTCAGGATATGACCTTTAATGCTTCTTCCAGAAGTGATAAAACTACTTTTAATTTCATTGATGTATTTTTAGAGTGGGAAAAAAAATCGAATAAAACGTGTTTTGTGTAATACAATACGGTTGCATTTAATACCACGTTCTGATTCTGATTGTGCAGAAGATGTTGATTTATTTTCGATAATCAGTTCTGACAGTATCTATAGTAACAGCTCACACACAGTGGACAGCTCCACATAAACGGACTGATATGATGAAGTTTGTTTATTAATCATTAATGTTTTAGGGAAGGAGTCTCCAGTGCCAGCGCTTGTAACAGCCGGAGGTAAAGCTGTAACTTTTCCGATGTCTAACATTCCCCTAGATTGTATTTGTAAATATGTTTATATGGATGAATTAAATATTAATAGTACTTTTGAGTGTCTGTGTATACTGTAGCTGAAAAGTTAACTACTAACTAAGTTAGTTATCTAAAGTCTCGATGAGCCTAAGGCCAAAACTTCACTACACATTAGCATAATATCAGAATCCAGTAATAAGGTGTGGCCGAGTTGGCATAAGTAATTTCCCTTGTTGGATTCAAACAGAAATTTGCACTTGCTAGCAGAACAGGTTGGATGTGCATGTGACCCATACCTGAGATAAGTGTCTCTAAGCAGCACTACTTTACATAGACAGCGACTGGCTTTGTTTAAAAATGCCTGGCATGTTGACTGTTTTTAGGAGGTGTTAAAAGTTCAACTACGGTGCATTCTTCTTTCTCTTGGAAAGGGCATCGTACTCTCGCTTTCATCTGGCTGCTAATGACAAAAATATCCAGTGAAAGACATTATGAAGATTTTTGCAAAACAGCTGCATTTTACGAGAAGGCAGTCCAAAGCAGAAAACGTGGACGACTTATACATCTTTTGTATTCGAAGTTTTTCACTACAGCAAATGTCTCATCGAATAACCGCATGTGTGTCAATTCCCACAAACAAAAACATCTAGAAATACCGAGCACTGTAATAAAACGTCGTCTTTTCCAGTATGGAATCTGAAATAAATCCAATAAATCATCAACAGCTTAGGAAATTATTCCGGGATCGGAAGGATCTCAGGAACGTGTAGAAATGTAGCTTTTTTGGTTCTGAACGAGATACAAACAAATAAATAAATAAATAAAACCATCATTTCCCGTTTCTATTCGAGTGTGAGGTTTATAAAGGTTTACAAAGGAAATTGATGTGTATATCGTAATGGCACGTGATTTGATATACAGCAGGACACAAGATTTTCAGTGATATACAGTATGACATGATGCGTCTGTGAAGTGGGCGGAGCTTAAAGGCTACTTTAAGGTTAAAGTCTGAAGATAGCACGGTGGTTGAAAACCGAGTCAACAACAAAAAAAACACAACAGTGAAATAAGTTTTTTCCCCTTTTGAGTTTGAATATTTTAAATACTACAGTGTAAGAAATGTGTTATAGATGTAAATATCCAAGAATCTGGAAATCGTCATGTCTGCCTGTACGTTCTTAAAAATAAAGGTTCCAATTAGAACCGAAAAGGGTTTTTCAGCCTGATGCCATAGGAGAACCCTTTAAAGTTGCACAAAGAACCTTTTACTCTCAAGTTCTTCAAAGTACCATCACAGCAGTGCCACAAGGAACCATGTTATCATAAGTTGTCTAAAAAAACAATAACCTTTAGTTAGTCCTAGGAACCAAAGTAAGGTTCGTAAGAGTGATGCCTGCCAGGAGAACCTTTTCCAGTCCCACAAAGAACCTTATCGAGTTTACTCTAACCTGTTAACAGATGATACCTTGAAGAACCAATACACTGCTCTGAAGAACCTATAACAACCCATAAAGAACTTCTTTAATTGCCAAAGAACCATACAGCTCATCTCAAGAACCCTATACAATAAAAATGGTTTGTGACAAGAAGGTCCTTACAGAACATATGGTGCTATAAAAAACCATTGAAGAATGTTTTAGGCGGAGGCTCATAACTCGATGGTTAAACCGACAAAGAGAATCCGTTCATTACGCTATTCCCTCCTCCTGCTAGTGAAAATAACTTTTTTAATGACATAAATTTCATCACCTTCAAATCTTACATTTATGGCTATGACTCAAATGGAAAAGTCCGTTCATGCGGGTAATTAATCCGTGTTCCTGTTGATACCGAACAGGCCAGTTGAACAAGGAAGGGGTTATTATTCAGCACGAGTTTTTTTGCTCATCAGCTACTTAAGAAACGGGATCAGGTGTGTCTGAGCCGGAAATCACGATGAGAGCTGGCTTTATGAAAGACTTTAGTGCTATTCGCATGGGATTGGTTTTTCCAGACGTGTGTCTGTTAAGTCATTTTGCCAAAGGCCGTCTGTAGCACCAGAGGACGTCTAGATTTGCATGACATAAGTCATGAAGTGTATAAAGTGTATTAAATGACACATATGGGAGTGTCTACAATGCATGTACGTGTCACCATGAATTATATCACTACAGAGCATTTCCTTTATAAAGGAAATATATTTTTCAAAATCATTAAAAACCAACATTGTAGAGAACTACAGACCAGAGATCTTAGCGTTCATTCATATTCTATAAATGTGTCCTCAAAGCTAGACACAGCCATGTTCACGATAAAAATGCCATGTGTACTACACACACCTCATTTTAATAATGGTTTGGACCTGGAATAAGGTGTGTCCTTATTAATTTGTGTTTCAATTGACCATGACATGCCTGTACTTCTGCTAGGAATGCAATACTCATAGCGCTTAAAGGGCAAGAGAATGTCTTGACCTTTACTTCCACTGACTGATGTAATGAATGATGGATTTGTTATTTTAGAAAATCTCTGTTGCATGCAAGATCTTTCAGATTGCTCAGAATGTCACTGTGTGTATAGAATAGTTGGTACGATATTATCAGGGCTGGGATTTTCAACTTTGAAATGTGATTAAAAACATCTATAATACTCAGAATACGAAGGAGGAATGATGGTATACCACGCCAAGGAAATTTTTAATGTGGGAGCAGATCTATTACTCATTAAAGCTTGTCTAAGGATTTATAAGGTCATGCTAGGGGTCAAGAATTGGCGGTTTAAGGTAATTAATTTGCCTCTAGGTTACAAGTCTGAAATCTTTTAAAGCCGCTCTACTATTCCTTTAGGAGACTCTTTTTTATGTTTGCTGTATTTGACTCTTTGACAAATATACAAACAGTAAGGGAATCGCCTTACACTGTGTTTGTCAATATAGAGTCTGGGAATAAAGGGTTTCAGAAAATAAGGTTAGGGAATGTAAGGTCTGGGAATGAAGGGTCTGGGAATAAATGGTTTGAGAATATAGGATATGGGAATAAATCTTTTGAGAATAAATGGTCTGGGAATAAATATTTTGAGAATATAGGGTTTGGGAATAAATGTTTTGAGAATATAGGGTTTGGGAATAAATGTTTTGAGAATATAGGGTTTGGGAATAAATGTTTTGAGAATATAGGGTTTGGGAATAAATGTTTTGAGAATATAGGGTTTGGGAATAAATGTTTTGAGAATATAGGGTTTGGGAATAAATGTTTTGAGAATATAGGGTTTGGGAATAAATGTTTTGAGAATATAGGGTTTGGGAATAAATGGTTTGAGAATATAGGGTTTGGGAATACATGGTTTGAGAATATAGGGTTTGGGAATAAATGGTTTGAGAATATAGGGTCTGTGAATAAATGGTTTGGAAATAAAGGTCTTGAGAATATAGTGTTTAGAAAAATAGTATTAGGGAATGTAAGGTCTGGGAATAAATGGTATGGATATAAAGGGTTTGAGAATATAGGGTCTGGGATAGAGTATTTTCTTTAAAATACTAAACAATACTTTCTTTGAGAGTATTCAAAATTAACACTCTATTAACGGGAAAAAAATATGTAACGTAAAGTAAATAATAATAAAGTGTGAATATAAACTTTTCTAGTGTCTACATCTTGACTAAAACAGATGGCAGCTTTCACCCCCAAATGCCTAGTGCTGTCCTCATAAGTAGTTAAATCCATAGCCTACATACAAACTGGTCACATGATCATGACATGTATGTAGGCTGTATCTGTGCTGGGAACTCAAACTTACCTAAAAGCTTCGGAAGTCGCTTCTCTGACACGTCCTTATAAACGTTGTGTATATTTTATTATCCTGAATTTGAGATTTTAGTGGGAGATGACAGAAAATCTATATATAGAGAGAGCTTCCTGGAGTGTCTTTATACTGATGAAAAAGTGCAAAACCTCTTTTCCTAACAGGGCCTAATGCAGTCTTTATCAACATGTCAGTTCAGACAGGATATATATCACCTAGGGTTGCTTCTACAATTTTTTCCCATTCACATTCCATAAACAATTACATACATGATAGATTCAGATGGAACCAATTTCTCTCCAGTGATAATTACACCACCCAGTTCCACATTTAAAACTAATCCAGTCCAAGCAGGACTTTTGTGAAAGTGCATGTTAACCAGCGCAGAGACATACTGCACTTCATATCTGTGGATGTGCAACAAGTGCAGAAATAATGCGTATAATGACATAATATAATGAATCATGGATGTAATATAAAAGAAGACTGAGTCACAATTGTGTGGCGGATCTTTAGGATTACTCAGTAGGCCACTGTTTGAAAACAACAGTGGGTAACCAGGATGAGTTTTTCCATATCAAAACAGGATTAATGACATTAATTAGAGCGAAGAATGATGGAATACCACACCAAGAAGATCTGAAAGTTATATTGTTATTGTGGGAATGTAAATACGCTACCTCAGCATGACTTACATCCATACAGCACTGGGAATATACGACCATATATATCTGGTAATAAAGAGAACTGGAAACACAGAGCCCTCAATATATAGTGACATGAGAACTAAAGTATTGTAAATATAGAGTACTGGTATATAGGGACTAGAGAACATAGAGCCCTGGGTATATAGGGACTAGAGAACATAGAGCCTGGGGTATATAGGGACTAGAGAACATAGAGCCCTGGGCATATAGGGACCTGAAACTTTGGAAAAATAGAGGAAAGTTCTTCACTTCAAATCTGACAGCAGGCTCTCATAAAACAAATGATCTATACAAGCCAATATTGCCTGTAAGTCATGAGAGTATGTAATGCATTAACATAAATCTCTGAGGATCTGGTGTGTAAAGGCGTGTAAATCCAAGCAAAAAGAAATCATTATCACACTTTAATCTCATTTGACACAACTTGCCTAGGGCAAAAACAGACTACACTTCTGAGAAAACAATTACACCAGGTGTGGCAGCAGCGTTTTTTTTTTTTTTTTTTAATGAACAAGGATGGGCACATATTTCAGACATTAGGCCTGACACCGTTTTGGCTCAGAAAAGGGAAAAGTTGACAAATGGATATAATGGTTCACAATGACAACAGTGGCAGTGACCGTGACAAGTTCATCCTCTCACTGCGGGTGAAAATCACAGGTTTATATTAAGGTGCTCGTTCTAATACGTTACTGTTTCTATAGTAACAGCTTATGCATAGGTACTTTAACGGCGGATGGCGAACGTCTATGGATTAAAAAAAACCTGTGCAATTGTTGATATAATGAAGTTTTCTATAAGGAAGCATTTATTAAACATTAGTGGAAGGATGATGTCACCTCTGCCTTAACACTGCTTCACATCGGGACACATCACACCACCCCGTTATTGATTATGGCATGGCCCATGTTTTATTCCTTGCCATGTGTAAATATATAACGCATGAACTGGAATTCAGGGTGTGTACCAAACTTAAAAGGTGAAATAGAGCCCGAAAAATAACTGAATGAAAAAGTTAAGCAAGTAAATAATCACCTGCAGACGAGGTGGTTATGTAGAAATGCTCACTTTTTAGTCTCAGGTCTAGTAAGAAGTTTAACGGAGTCTAACAGGTTTAATGACAAATATTATTTAATAATCAGGTTTGATAGCCAAGCTATTAAACTGCTCTGTGTACAGATTAAAGTAAAGATTCAGTTTCCTTGCAGCTCATCAAGTTACTCAAATATGACATTCGCTACAGGGCAAATTTCATTATTGTAAGTAACCAGTCATCGCACAGAGTTCCTGGAACTGATAAAGAGGTGTGTGTGGGCCGGTTTTATTCATCTCACTCCAGCTCCATCCTAAAGGAATTCTGACCTTTTCTACCCACTCCAAAAAGAATACTGACCAATGACTCCTACTCTCGAAGTATTCCTAACCAATCCCACCCACTCTCATAAGAATCCTGACCAATTCCACCTGTTTTCATAGGAATTCTGACTAATCCTTCCCATTCTTGAATGAATTCTGACCAATACTACCCGCTGTCCTAGGAAACTTGGTTAATTCCAGCTGTTCCTGAAGGAATTCTGACCAATCCTGCCCACTCTCATAGGAATTCTCACCAACCTCACCCACTCCTGAAGGAAATCTCACCAATCCTCCCCACTCTTACCAATCCTTCCCTCTTCTGTAGGACTTCTCACCAATCTTGCCTGCTCTCAAAAAGACATTCTGACCAATTCTGCCTGCTTACAAAAGGAATTCTAATCAAGCTAGCCCACTCCTGAAGGAATTCTGACCAATTCCACTCGCAAAGAAGTTCTAACGAGTGCATCCTGCTACCATCTCAATCAGCTTCGCCTTTACTCATCTCTCTTCATCTGACTGCATGCTCCTGACTGCGTGAGAGTAAAAACAACACGCTCCTTACACAGACTGGTAAAGAGTCGCCTGAGAGCTGTGTGTATGTGTGGAGGTAGGTTGCAAACAAGAAATTCTTATGAAATCACATCTTAAATGGAAAAAAGGGATTGCACAAACAAACGAAAACGAAAAAACCACACACAGAGAGATCCTTCAGACAGTGATATTTGCAAGCACATGTCACACAAACACACCCATTTAATCCCTGGGGCAATTTGCCACAGCCAATCCACTTACATACATGTTTTTGCGAGGCAGGAGGAAACCACAGAACCAGGAGGAAATACACACAGTCATGGGGAGAACATGAGAAAGTCCACACAGACAGTACTATGAGCTCAGGATCGAACCGGGACAATGAATCTCTGAGACAGCAACACTACCCCCCGTAACACTGTGCCTACTATTAGTCCTGCAGTGCTGTCCAGAAATATTGGCAGAAATATAAGGTCTATAATCACTGAAGTTAAAGAGACGGAAGATACTTCGATTTGTTTAGTGCCTAACAATACTTTTTTCTTAATTACTGCTGTAATCACATGGTTTTATCTATAACTTTCTCATCTGTGTTTTTTAGGTGAGGCTCTGAGAGAGGCCTCCCACAAACTTGCAGGGCCAGTCAAGGGACTGATGAATATATATATATATATTAGTGATGCACTGATGTATCGGACGAGAAAGCCTATTTTTCCTAGGTCGGCTATCAGCCATATAGTTTCAAAACATCCGATGATCAGGGCCAATTATATTCTATCAATCAAAAGAGGGCGGGAAAACACATGGATATTGTGCTGTGTGTAAAGATGATGTCTCTTGTGTGGAATGATGACAAAACTGCAGTTTGTAATCTCTGTAATCTCTGTACTGCTAAAATTTTACACCGGAAGTAAATTTAAGTTTCGGCGTCGAGTTAATCCCCGTACCCCGAACCCCGGATCACCCTGAATTAAAGGGCCAGCACACCATTTAAAGAGGTAAGTTGAAGATGAATTGACAAAGAAAAATATATTTGTAGAGTAGTATATTTCATATCCAGTTAATGTTAATATATATATATATATATATATATAAAAAAAGTTGATATTGTATATTACCAGTTTGATGTTCAGTGATGAAGTAGAAATGATTTTGTTTGTGGTGAGTGAATGTGAGACTAACAGGAAGTTTTTTAGAATTCAGTCAATATTAATATTAATGAATAACAATCAATAAGTTAAGAGATCTTACTTCAATCTTCAGAATTGAGTTCATGTGTTCATGTTAATTAGAGTACTGTGTTTTCTATTTATGAGGCCAGTTACTGTGAAACAACTTGTTGAAATGGAGAGAATAAAGTTTTTGTTTACATTTCTTTCAGAATTATTTTAAATGAATCATTATTAATGTAAAAGAAGGTATAAAGGTCAGAACTGTCTGTATTGGTTATCGGTATCGGCCGCTATCACTGAATAATCAGTTATCGTATCTGCGGAGAAATTTAGTATACCGATAAAATATATATATATATATATAAATATATATGATAATAATGCGCATGTAACATACCAGTACAGTCACAGAAGAAATTTTTGCTCAAGTTGGTCAAAGTTTTGAAGATTTGCACTCAGAGAAAACTTTATTTGCTCAGTGCTGTAAAAAAAAAAAAATTAGAGGGAGCATTGACTGTGGGGGTGCCAATATTTTCAAACCCAGCGTTTATTTTATTTTCAGTATATTCATTTTAGCTTCTTTCTTTTAAAGAACGGTCATCATTCTGCACATCTCTTATCTTGTACTATGGATATAAATTGCTTCGCATTTATTTGTACCACCTTGTCATGTAATATCTGAAAAGGGACTAAAACTACGTTTCCCATCAGCCACTGCACCACGTCACATGTCTCTTTCACCTGGTTCACATTTGGCGCATTAGCACTTACGTATAAATAGTCACGTTGTGTGCTCCACGTGTTGTCTCGCGTTGTTTGGTTTCATCTTTAGGTTCGTCTAGCCCGGGGTTCTAGTGAGCCTTGTTTTATATTTTGTTTGCACCTCGTTAAAAAGTTTGAAAGTAGACTCTGTACTTGCATCCGTCCTTACCTCCGTGATCTTTTGAGATGTTTACACGTACAGTAAAAGCGTACATCTTTACACTTTATGTACACACGTAGATGTTTTAAAGAGTGTGAGATATATTTGTATACAGTTTGACAGAGTGCATACATTTCATTTGTAATGTTAATATATGTTGTGGATGTACAGTAGACATATTGGAATTGGAACATGTAGTGCACATGAAGACATATCTTACAGAATAACACATGAAGACATGTCACACTTCTCCCACATATCTATCCGTGATTTTAACATCCGTTTTTGTGAAAGGCTCTGATGTGCTTCGCTAAATCTTCCCATCTCAGGAGGTTTTTTTTTTTGGTTTTTTTTTGACAGGTTTGAGGGAAATTTCCAGGCGAGGATGATGAAAGTCGGGCCTTCCCTGCAATACAATCTGTTAGACGATGTTGGCAGTTCTGGTTAGTTTGGGAGTGGCTCTTGCGTGCCTGTCTCCGAGTCTGTTTATTTCAGACACACCCTGATCATGTGAGCATTTCCCATGACTAAAAAAATGTCACTTCAACTCTCACATGGATTCACAGTCAATTTCAGTGTTAAATCTTCTTGATTCTTGATGACGGCTTGACCTTTACAGACCACATGTGAACAACTGCATGGTCCTGTAGGTTCATTCTGTACAACGTCAAGAGAATCCGACCCTACCTCACCGAACAGATGTTCAGGCTCTTGTTATCTCAAAACTGGACTACTGCAACTCACTACTCTCTGGCCTCTCAGCCAGCTCCATCAAACCCCTCCAAATGATTCAGAACGCTGCAGCACACCTCATCTTCAACCAGCCCAAAAGAACCCATATCACACCCATCTTCATCTCCCTCCACTGGCTTCCTGTAGCCGCCCACATCAAATTCAAGGCCTTGATGCTCACGTACAAGACCTTGTCTGGAACAGCACCCTCCTACCACAACTCTCTCCTGAAGGCTTACATTCCCTCACGCAATCTGCGATCAATCAATGCTTAGTAGTGCCTACTCAGCGTGGCTCAAGATCCCTTACAAGAACATTCACACTATCTGTTCCTCAGTGATGGAATGAACTTTAAACCTCAAACTGGACCACAGAATCTATGACTATCTTCATAAAACAGCTAAAGACCCATCTCTTCTGTGAACACCTAACCAACTAAAATAAAATAACTCTAGCACTTACACCTCTACTCTGCACACTTTGCTTCTTCTGTTAATCGATCTTGTACGGTAGCACTACTTGTACTGTTCTCTGCTTGATATATCGCTTTGCTTGTATTTTCTCATTTGTAAGTCGCTTTGGATAAAAGCGTCCGCTAAATGAATAAATGTAATGTAAATGTAAATCTATTATTTTTTTTTTTTAAAATATGTACATCTCATTTTTCTTAATTATTAGAAATATTCTGCTATTGGGTGACATTTGTGTCCCGCTGATATTACATTTACAGATTCCCCGAAATCACAGGAATTTCAACAGGAAGTCGTATCGCCCGAGCGGAAGTGACGCTAGTCGCCAGACTCAAATACGTTCATTTAAAAAGTGTAATCATAACACGGCATATTTTATAAACCTGTGATGTTTCACTGATTGATCCGTTTCCAGCTTGACACCTTCAATGACCATGTAAATGATCCCTGGGGGCAACGGGGTTATTATACTAATGAGGTTTGAGATAAAATGTACCTGGCCTTTAGTGTATAAATTAAATGATCTAATTATACTTATTCGACCTGTAGAGTGCAACTCTGAAGTTACTCTTAACCCCTCATTTTTTATTTTTTTTTTTTTAGAAATTAGAAATCCAAAATAGAATTCAGGTTATGTATTATGCCATATTTATACCTTTGTGAAACAGGAAGTCATGCTTGAACAATTTCCTGTTCCCATTCACCCAGGGAATTTGAGAGAATTTATTAGCGTTACAAATCTTTCAGGAAACACACCTGGGCTTATGTCGCTCACCGGCATTAACACCATGTTCTCCTCTATCTCTGGTGTTCATCTGTTAGACGATGTTGTCGCGGAACAAGAACGTTCGTGTTGTTTTCTCGCCATTAGGGCGAGATTCGTACAGTAATGCAAAGTATGCGTGGAATGCACAATGGACATGCCTGCGTGCCACTTTGTCGCATGTTTGCAGTGATTACTTAGATAAGTGGGGGTGTGTCCTGGTGGAGTGTCTCGGCGTGTCTGTGTTAGCATACTGTACGTGATTCAGTTTCTCTGAAAAAACTCACAATGTCAACAAGCTGGTGCTCGCTGTAATGCAGGAAACGCACACTGGGGTAATTACACAATTCACGCTAAGCAACACATTTCACAGGTATTCAGTTTGACTCTGGGGAGTGTACCGATAATCAACTGCACAATTTTCTGTTTTACTGGTCTTGTTAGCCACTACCAATTCTTTCCATTCTAAAAGAGGCTGCCTAGGTAGGTTAACGTTAGTGCTCTAGAGATTTGTGCCCTATCCTATTTAAACAAATATAAGAGGCCATATTGTTTTGAAAATATGTCTGGGATGCAGAAGAGACAAAGGTAAATATTTAGATAGATAATGATAATCACTAATATAGCCGTCACACCGCATTCTTTTTCTGTCACCAGGGTGGAGCAAAAAAAGTCTGATGATTATCAAGGGGCACAGAGTTCACTGAACAACTAAAGTTAGCTAGCTAAAAACATCAGATTAGTTTTATTAGCAAAAGTCCAGTGTGAGCACTATAATAACACCCCCCCCCACACACACACACACACACACACACTTTTAACTGACCATTAACTCCTTTTCCGTGGGTTCCGCCATATTGGCAACGCTGCGTCGCAGCTGCGTCCATCCATCTTCTACCGCTTACTCCTTCTTCAGGGTCACGGGGAACCTGGAGACTATCCCAGGAAGCATCGGGCACAAGGCGGGGTACACCCTGGACAGGGTGCCAGTCCATCACAGGGCACAATCACATAATCATTCAGAACATCAACATTTACCTCAGGTCTGTGACGAAATGGCAAAAAAAATGACTAAAATTACACTGTACTTACATTTAGCACTGTTTGCTAGCTCTTAGTCTGTGGAATATGGAAGGTTCTGCCATACTGACGACATTGAGTTGCAGCTTGGAGCTGTCAGAGATGTGGTATCATAAACACCACAGAATAATGTTCAATGTGAAAATTTGATGTCATACATAAACACAGTGAACTGTGATCCTGTATAAAACAGCAGTCCACGCAACATACATGCTAGTTGTGTCTAGTTCTTTAAGCTGATTAGCTAACGGTAGACTTTTATATTTATAAAATAATAATAATAATAATAATTTTATTTTTATTATTATGAACATGGTGATGGAAAAGTTCTGTGTGAGAATTATAATAATGAGACGTTCCGCCATTTTCTTTTTCTTTTTCTTCTGGCAGCCATTGCTTCATTCAGACAATCACAGTGACAGTGGAAATGGCACAGAATCATCAGGAAGGTCAACGTTTACCTCAGATCTGTGGTTAAATAATTAACAAAAAACTCAGTAGGACTAAACTTACACTGTTCTTACACTTAGCATTGACTGCTAGGCCTTTTTTGCCATGGGTTCTGCTTGGACCTGTGAGAGAAAATGAATTCAGACATCTATAGAAAAATGTCCAATGTGAAAATTTGACATGATAAATATACACGATCAGTGTACAGTATTCTTTTTAAATGACACAGTCCACACAGAAGCGTGCAGCTAGCCACTTCTACACATGCAAACCGTGGCTCGTTCTCAAAGCTGATTAGCAGATGGCAGACATTTGTCTTGCAAGATCAAAGATGCAGCTTTTCGATGCCAGATGCCAGATGTCCCAGGCGGAAAATCGTTAGGGCGTCTCTGAGACACACCTGTCATCAGACTGGGCCTTGCACACGCAGGTATTCAAGTTTCAAAGTGTTATGGGATAGGCCTTTCGATTTTAATAAAACACACAGTACAGTCTACCCAGCATCCACTTTCATCATCGCGAGTGTTTTTGATTTTCTGTAATATAACCGTCCCACAATACAGTCCTTCGTCAAAGGCTTCTCATTGTCTTCCATTGTATTTTTAGCGACCTGTAGATTTATTTGTGACAGAAATCCTTGTTATAAATAGAACAAAGTCCAACAGAAATCTTTGAAGTCGCATCACGTCACAGCATATATTTTGACATCAAGGTCAATTCAATTTTATTTATATAGCGCTTTTAACAATGGACATTGTCACAAAGCACACTATATGTGCACCATAATCATAGGTGTAACTATGAGGACGCTATTTTTAAGCTTCAAAAGTTTGAACGATTTGGAAGATTTCTCTTTCAGTCAAGCACAAGTGCAAGAAATTTTAACCACTGAGCCATCAACAGATGAAATTGGCCTGAAGGTTCTGAAGTTCAAATCCCAAGGACTTCTAATGAGGTGGTAATTGTCTCTGTTGCTTGCTTCTTTTGGTGTTTGCCCTGGAGCTCCGAATACTGCGTACACTCATTAATAGAAAAGACTTCTTCAAGGGTTCTTTAAGCAACAGAGGATTCCATATAGAAATACTCTTCTTGCAGGGTTCTAAGTAGGGAATCTCAAGAGGGACCATGGAAGAACCCTTATGCTAGATCTATATTACTCCAGATAGATCATGCATTTGCAGTGTTCTTAAAACTCTCTCCATCTCTGCTGGTGTTTTCAAATGTTTTCCAAAAACGTAAAAAGCTTCGTCCCGCTTCGTTTCCGTCAGGAGTTTGTTTCAATTCCGTCTCTTATCGATATCGAGGACAAGCGCAGAGTTTTTTTTAAACGGACAAGCGCACTACAGCATCGTCCACCATCTTGTTTGTCGTAAAAAGATGTCGTCATTTTTGAATATCTCCGTTTTGTCAGTCGACACTAAAACGCAAAAAAACGCATTTTCAAATTTATCCACTTGGGAGATTATTTTCGTGGTGGGGGGAGCTCAGTCGTCTCGGTGTGGATGGAAGGCCAAAACCATTGAGTAAAGATGCATTCTCAAATGAATCCGGATTAATCAGTCTCTACAGGATATCGCTGAGGTTTTTTGGGAATGTTGCGTCCAAAAATGCTTGATTTTACTGCAGATGTTTTCAAAATGAATTTTTTTTGGCGGAAAACTACTTGAATCAGCGACGTCGCAGTTGCACGCAGTTGTCTTTCGCAGCGATGTTTGTTGGTAAACGAGACCTTTTAGTTGCACTCATGTTCGATGCACATGAATCGAAGAGGGCTTTAGCTGAATGCGCGTTGTGATGACGGGGCATGACGTGTCTTGGCCCAAATCTGCGGAAAATCTGCAGTAATTTTGAACAATTAATTGCAAGCTCCTACGAATATCAATACATATCAATAAATTGAATATCAATTTACCCCGTGTTTACTTTCTTTACTGACGAAGATGAAAAGACTGCGTCAATTAAAGCTCAGCTTTGGGAAGCGAAGCAGCAGGGGACAAGATGAGACTGAGAGAAAAAGAAAAAGAGATGATGGAGAGATGGAGATGAGAGAGGAAAAAGAGCGGGTACTACAGACTATACCTAGAATACGATTAGCGTTATGTTACTAAGCTGTTTAACACAAACAAAAACAGCAAGTTCATGTGGTTTTATTGTCATTTCACCCATACAAAGTTGGAAACGAAACAATGTTCCTCTAGGACCATGGTGCTACAGAAAGCAACACACTAACCACATGAGACACAACTAAATAAGACCTTCAAACATTCTACATAAAGTGCACGTGCAGACGTGTGATAAAAATACAGGACAGTACAGTACTATTAAAACAGGACAGTAGCACAGTAAGTGACAGTGCGGTGCAGAACAGTTCTAGTGTCAATGCAGGCAGGTGCAAATATTTCAATGGGAGTTGGACGGTGTTCAGTTCAGAATGTGTGTGTGTGTGTGTATCAGTCCAGTCTCTGAGTACTGAGGAGTCTGATGGCTTGGGGGAAGAAGCTGTTAGTCAGACTGGTTGTGAGGGCCCGAAAGCTTCGGTACCTTTTTCCAGGTGTCAGGAGGCTGAAGAGGGTGTGTGAAAGGTGTGTGAGGGGTGTGTGGGGTCATCCACAATGCTGGTGGCTTTGCGTGAAGCGTGTGGTGTAAATGTCTGTGATGGAGGGGAGAGAGGCCCCGATGATCTTCTCAGCGGTCTTCACTATCCACTGCAGGGTCTTGCGATACGATGCGGTGCAATTTCCGAACCAGACAGTGATGCAGCTGCTCATGATGCTCTCAAAAGTTCCTCTGTAGAACGTGGTGAGGATGGGAGGTGTGAGATGGGCTTTCTTCAGCCTTCGCAGAAAGTAGAGACGCTGCTGGGCTTTCTTGCCTATGGAGCTGGTGTTGAGGGACCAGGTGAGGTTCTCCATCAGGTGAACACCAAGGAATTTGATGCACTTGATGATCTCCACAGAGGAACCATCGATTGTTTAGCGGAAAGTGGTCGCTCTGTGCTCTCCTGAAGTCAACAACCATCTCTTTTGTTTTGTCCACATTCAGAGACAGGTTGTTGGCTCTGCACCAGTCCGTTAGCCGCTGCACCTCCTCTCTGTAAGCTAACTCATCGTTCTTGCCGATGAGACCCATCACGTCGTATCATCGGCGAACTTGATGTGATTGGAGCCGTGCCTTGCTGCACGGTCGTGAGTCAGCAGAGTGAACAGCAGCACACAGCCCTGGAGGGCGTTAGTACTCAGCGTGGTGGTGCTGGAGGTGTTGTTCCCAATCTGGATTGATTGAGGTCTCCCAGTCAAGAAGTCCAGGATCCAGTTGCAGATGGAGGTGTTCAGGTGCAGTAGATTCAGCTTTCCAATCAGGTGCTGAGAAATGATTGTGTTGAATGCTGAACTGAAGTCTATGAACAGCATTCGAACGGAGGTGTCCTTGTCCAGGGGTGTGAGGGCCAGATGTAGGGTGGTGGCTGTTGGTGAACAGTTGGTGCGGTACGCGAACTGCAGCGGGTTCGG
>CM022752.1:5891261-5958761 GCA_012411365.1 Ameiurus melas | reverse complement strand
GTCAGGGGACTGGGATGGTCATGGCAGGACCTTGATTTTGTAATCAGAAAACCATTTTTGTGTTGATTATGATGTATGTTTTGGATCATTGCCCTGCTGGAAGATCCAACCACGGCCCATTGGAAACTTTCATGGTCTCCTGTTTCACAGGGGTATAAATATGAGATGGTACCAATACTAGTGGAGGGCACTGTATATGTGAGGCTTGAATATCATTTTTCACACACACACACACACACAGAGACACACACACATCGCTATCACCTAAACTGACATGTGTCGTGTGACATGTAGTAAATCATTAGATCAGAACTAACAGAGCTATAACTCATTTAACTCCTTTAACTAGCACAAACTATGCAAGACGAGCAGTAGGTGTGTGTGTGTGTGTGTGTGTGTGTGTGTGAGAGAGAGAGAGAGAGAGAGAGAGATTTATTCTCATCACATAAAGATTTTCCCCTTTGACCCCTCAAAACCTTTTTGCTGACTAATAGGCGCACACACACACACACACACACACAACTCTCTCTCTCCTTTCATTTATCTTCTCAATAAATCACAGATGCACATCATCTGCACATGACATCATTATTACGTTTTAGTACGTTTATTACTTTTATCTAGAGGGGCTAATCAGGTGGGGTTTCTTTTTTAAAAAAAATCTCTACTCAAATGTCAAGCTTATTGTAACCACTGTAATGATTAGGACTCGCTGGTATAAACAAGCTAGCATGGCTAATCTCGGCCTGTTTTTGAATTGTAATCTGGCAGCCATGTTGCCTCATGTTGCTCAAAACAATCAGAAAGTAGGAGCGTGACTGCTGCTAAATTAAACAACAATCTGGTCTTTGTGTATTTATATGAAGTGTTTAAATATAATGAGGTGTTAACAAGTGTGTTTGTTTTGTGTTGCTCTATTGTGTTGCTCTAGTGTGTGTGTGTGTGATTATGTCTCCTCTTATCATCAGATTAGCCGCATGCTAATGGAAAACGCTGAGCTGGCCCTGCGTTCAGATCACATTAAGTCCACCGCTCACCATCTACAGAGCAGGTATGTATGTGTGTACACACACAAACACACACACACACACACACACACACACACACACCACTTATAGGGGGTACTACCATGTACGCCCTCTGGTGGCTGTGAAGCATTAACACATAGTAAATGGAAAATAATTTAGTGTGTTCTATATTATGATTGCATATGGTGTACACATGCTTGTGTGTGTGTGTGTGTGTGTGTGTGTGTGTGTGTGTGTGGGGAGATGTGAGCTGGAGCAGAAGCTGCGTCTCCGACTCGAGCAGCTGATACCAGAGCTGAGACAGAAGAGGATGAGCCTGGAGCAGGCCAACACGCTGCTGGAGGAACAGTTACACACGTCCACACTGGAACTACACACCATGCTGGACGAGCAGGAGGTGTGTGTGTGTGTGTGTGTGTGTGTGTGTGTGCGTGTGTGTGTGTGATTTATTCTCATGATATAAAGATTTTCCCCTTTGACCCATAACAACTTCCTGTGTTTTTGCTGACTAATAGACACACACACACACACACACACACACACACACACACACACACACACACACACACACACTGCAGTATGAGAGCCTGCTCCCCCTCCTGTTATTTATTTCTTCCTCCCTTATCGTCTCATTCTCTCCTTGTCTCTCTCCTTCTCCCGCTCTCCTCCACAGCACTTTTATCCCTCCATGCTTTATCTCTCTCCTTCTACTATCTTTATCCCTCTCTCATTCTTTCTTCCCACCAGTCTGTCTCTGTCCATCCCTCCTCTTCCGTACACCTCGTTACTCTCTCTATTTCTCTGCTATTCTTTATTTTTTATTCTTTCCATCTTCTTCCCTTTCTTTTTCCCTTCCTTCTCTTAATGTCTCCATCCCTCCATCTCCGTTTCCTGCTCTACCTTCCCGCATTCTCCTCAATCTATCTCATCCCATCTCTCACTCCTTTTCTATCACCTTTTCTCTCTTTCTCTATTTCCTTCTCACTGTCCGTCTATACCTCCTTCCTTCTGTATCTTCTTCTTTTCCCGATCTCCTTCTCTTGCTTCCTCCTTCTCTTCTCCATCTCCTACACTCTCCCTCCTTCTCTCTCTGTGCATCTCTCTCCCTCCTTCTCTATCTCCTTTCTATCCTTCTCTCCCTCCCCCCCTTCTCTCTCCTTCTTTCTCCTTCCCTTTGCATTCGTCTCTTGCCTTTATTTCTTATCTTCTTCTATCTCCTTCGCTCCCCATCCCTCTCTCTGCCTCTTCTCTCCTTCTCTCTCCCTCCTTTCTCTTTCTCTCTCTCTACTCTGAATACTGTACAACATTATTATTAAAGCAGCAGAAACCGTAAAGGATGGATACTCCTGCTTTTGTTTTTTATCTGGAATCTCCATCCACGGTATCTGTAGAGTGTGTGAGGACCACAAACAAAGAAAAGAACTGAAAGTCAGTTCATTCCAAACTCGTTTAGAGCCGAAGTGAAAGGCCAGCCGTCTGACTTCATCTACTGTACAGTAGTTTATTTTAAAGGTATCAGACCCTGTGATTCTCAAAGACCATGACACTCTCTCTATATATCACTCACTCCATTAATCTCTCTCTCTCTCTCTCTCTCTCTCTTTCTCTCTCTCCATACATATATATGCAACACTGATCCTGGACATCCTGATTCTCTCTTCCCATAAATCTCCCTCACTCCCTCATCCTTCTCCCCCCCCTCTCTCTCTCTCTCTCTCTCTCTCTCTCTCTCTCTCTCTCTCCCCATCAGAGGGAGTTGTTTGTGCAGCAGCAGCAGGCAGCAGTAGGGGAGGATGGCAGAGGAATGGAGCTCCGGCGTTTCGGCCCAGCGTACGGTGACCTCAGATCAGCTGAACTCACTAATCGATCCCCAGGCTTCAGGCCCACAGCGCACGCCAGGCCCAGTCCGAACGGAGACCAACCTCCACAGGTACGCAAAGACCATGACCATGACACTCTCTCTATATATCACTCCATTAATCTCTCTCTCTCTCTCTCTCTCTCCATACATATATATGTAACACTGATCCTGGACATAACAGTGGCCCTCAGCACTGCAGATATCTGTGTGTGTGTGTGTGTGTGTGTGTGTGTGTGTGTGTGTGTGTGTGTGTGTGTGTGTGAGTGTGTGTGTGGAGAGAAGGTTGTTTAACACATGACTGCTTTAATTAGAAATTATGCCCCAGTCATTGCTTTCTAATGCTGGTGTGTTTTCTGATGTCATCTCACTCACGCACACACACACACACACACACACACACACACACACACACACACACACACACACACACACACACACACCGTCTATCGGGCTGATTTACCTACAAATACAAAAACCTGGCATCAGGCCATGTGCAGCGTCCGCCCTGGACAGTCCGAGACACACTTTCGTCCTTTAGCTGTACCTCAGTCTTCAGCGAGGTCTTTCCACTTGCCGGTTGTCTTGGCGACGGTCCCGGACAGTTATTTCTCGGCTGGACATGAATGATTAGACACCGTTAAACCTCCGATCCAGCATGGAGCCAAGCGCCATGCTGACGTTTCAAACCTGCATCTGGTCCAGTCTGAAAAATAATGCCAGTCATTTAAAAAATATATATAGTATGAGTTACACTGATTATTAAATGACTTCCTGCTTCACAGCACGGAGTATAAATAATGAACAAAGCAGACCATTACACAAAACCCCATGAATGAGCCGTTGCTATAGAAACGATAACGTAACAGAACGAGCGTATTAATGTAAAACTACTACTACTACTATAGAAACTTTGCCATTATCAGAGACTAATCAACACCTGACTTTCTGTGTGTGTGTGTGTGTGTGTGTGTGTGTGCACGTGCGCAGGTGAGTTACGTGAGTCACAGGGATGAGGCCTTGCGAGAGGCAAGGGCAGAGCTCACTGAAGTCCGAAAGCAGTGGCACAGTTTACAGGTGGAGGTCGAGTCTCTACATGCCGTGGTGAGCACACACGCACACACACACACGCACACACACGCACACACACACACACGCGCACACACACACGCACAGCAATGAGTTCTTAATTATGGCATATACAGTATATACAGACTGTACGTATATATGTGTGTGTGTGTGTGTGTGTGTGTGTGTGGTGCAGGAGCGCAGTCTGCAGAGCTCTCTGAAACACACCCAGCGTCAGTACTCACTGCAGCTGCGGGATCTGTCGCGCTCGGTGTGTGAGCTGGAGGCCGAGCTGGACGGCGTGCGCGAAGGTCTCGCCGCCCAGAAACACCACCACAACCAGCTCCTCAACACCAAGATGAGGCTGGAGAGAGAGATCGCCACCTACAGGGGACTGCTAGAGCACGAGGAGGGCAGGTGAGGCGCACTAATTAAAGGACAAGTTCGCCTAAAAATGTCTCTTTGAGGCTCCCGAGTGGAGATCGTTAGGAGTTGCTTACAACCGGAAGCAAAACCGGTTATGCTCTGTGTGTGGGAGGGGCAATCTCTCACTCCTCTGTCAATCACAGCGACACTAGCCGATCACGGGCGTCTTTGAGGTCATGTATGCGGAAGAGGGTGGATAAAAAGGGTAATAAACTGTACCTTTCCTTGTTTTCTGGAGTATCTCATGTACCTTTCGGTTATTTTCACCTGTGATCGGAAGCCCAACTGTGGAAACGTGGATATAAAGTACCTTTAAACATTTATTTTATTTTGGTATTAAACTGAAGTTATACTACATGCACCTTCCAAGGCAAAATATACACACACTCGAGGTACAAAATGGCACACGCTAGATGATACAAACTCTGCAAATGAGTTGCTAGCAAGCCTCCGATTTAGCCTAAACCTTCCAAAGTGACATCGCTGTACGAAGGCTAATGCGGCTCAACACGGAAATATTAGCAAACATGCTAATATTGGTATCTATTGTGAAGGCTAGCTACTACGAGAGAGTGAAAATCGTGCTAGTCAACAATGTCAGCATGGTCGAACGAGTAAAAAAAAAAACACTATTTACTAAGAAATGGGAGATTTTGGAACATTGGTTCAGAAAATCTTTTGATAATCTTGCTAGTTTAGCGAAATTCGTGCTAGTGTTCGTTCTGTCTCGGCAGGTTTTTGAGTGCGGATGGTCAGACGCGGAAACTGAAGCCCTGGAAACCTTCAGTTCAGCAGAACGGATTGTGTAATGGCTTCGGGAAAGATAGCGACATCGATGAGAAGCCAGCCAATCAGGGCCCAGGTTTCCAACGGCAGGGTAGCCTCGTCATCGTCACAGGTCCTCACACAACACACAAACAGATTATAAATATAGTGTGTTTTCTGGTTATAGCTAAATCGCACGTGTGTGTGTGTGTGTGTGTGTTCGTGTGTGTTCGTGTGTGTTCGTGTGTGTCAGAGCCCATAGTGAGCAGAAATGGGGAAATTAGCATGGTGAAGACTCAAGAGGTTGTGGAGGGGAACATAGTGAGAGAAAGCGCAGAGGGACACGGACGAGTCGAGTGAGCAAGCACACACACACACACACATACAACTATACATTTAGGATCCTAATGTAGCTAACAAGCAATAGTCTCTCCCCTCAGAGCAGTTTTCATTTCTGTAATCTATTTAAAAGCTAGCTCGCCAGTGTATTATTTTGAACGCATGATATCATACTTAGCTGAACATTAGCGAGCTTGTCCACAAACTTAGCAACCTACAAGAAGTAATATGGGTCCTTCTGGAGAGGCTCCATAATCTTAGCTAACTTCTTAGTTGATGACACAGTTCACTTATATAATATTGCTGAATAAGAAGATGATAATTACTTTTTTTTTCTTACAAAATCATGCTAATTAGCTTCGGGGATCTTATATCCGCATCGTAATGGTAACGTTTAAAAATTATTTCTTTGTCGTTGGAAGATTAGCTGGATTGTCCAAGGACTTCGTACTAACTGGCTAGCAATGAGTGAATTAGCACTGTTAGCATGGTTTGACTGTCCTTAATACATATAGCATTAGCACTTACACTAAGTAATGTGGACTGTGTTTGCTAACTTTGCATAAATCAAGTTAGCACGAATAAATAAGGAAGTATGTCTCTCCTGTGTAGAACGGAGAAGATCGATAAGGTGATTAAACAGTGGGAAGGATCTTTTTTCCAAGGAAACCCGAAGCTGAGGAAGAAATCCGTGTCTCTGCGCTTCGACCTGCACATGGCTGCTGCCGACGAAGGCTGCGCTCAGAGCAAACAGGACAGTTTACCAGACGTGGAGGTTCGGCTGGTGATGAAACGATCCCGCAGCATCCCCGCCATAACGCAGTGACCTCGTATGGAAAGCCAGTAGGGTCAAAACGATCGCGCGGCATGGCGCTAGCACATGATTTTTAATTTATTTTCTGAGGAACATGCTAGATTTGTCTTGTAATAAATTAATTTGGCTTTTATTTTGGTGGGGGCGGGCTTTAGGGTGCTAAAATTAACATTTTTACTGCTTGTAGCCTTGTCATCCCAAAGCACTTCCTGGATCTGGACGTGATGACATTGCTGTGTTTACATCAGCGATTGCAGACGAATAAGTGTCCTCCATTAGCAAGGATTTAAAGTTACACAACATTGCTAGCGTGCATTGAATTCATCAGAATCCCAAATTCTACTGGAAGATTCTAGAAATCGACTTAATCCGTACATTTTCCATGAAATGTTGACATTTAAAACAAGTTTTAAACACTCCATACGCTTGAATGGAAGATAACTGTTGATTAGCGGCAGATTCAAAAGATGTTTGATTTTAGTAAATCTCGTGAACTAGACACCAGCTGACGCTCACGATATGATTAAACTTTAAAGTTCACAATGTATTTATTTTCTCAGAACCTTCTAGAATTATTTGGTCAGTGTTTTACAGTTTTAAGCTACTAATGTGTCAAAATCAAATACGACTGTAAACTCGTTTCAGAGTTGAGAAATGGAACGCTATTTATTGTTGAGCCGCCATTTTGTTCTGTCATAACATCATGCTGAACTCAGGGTTGAGGACACCTTCCCGTGTTCATTTGTTGAGCGGAAAAATATTTTAAAAATCTAAATGCTATTAAAACAAAGTGCAGCCAACATAAGAAGACTTACCAAGAGACCTTCAGAATTTGCTGGCAAAAAAGTAGCTTTATGCTAATAGCACATCCTTATTCACTTCCCGTTAGCGTTAACGCTAAACAGTAACATAGTTTAATACTTAATATTTGGCGGGAAAAAGTTTTATGTGGTGACCATTACTGTATTATGCTAACTAGTTAGCAAATTATCTAATTAGTAAGCTGGTTAGTTAGCAAGTCGTCTAGTTTAATGCTGCATATGACTAAGGTCATAATTTATGACCTCATCCTAGAAAAAAAAAAGCAAAGAAATAAATGTAAAAAAAAGTGTCAAAAATGAGCATTCTAGTCACTTAGCTAGCTAGACTGCAAGCCAGTGATTGTACATCTCTGGGGAATTCTTGCTAGCTTAGCATAACTCACATCTCAGCCTGAAGCTGTGCTTTGCTATCAATTAACAAGTTAGCTAGCTAGCAATCCAGGTAGTCTAGCTAGTTAGCAACGCATTTACCTTAAATCTTCCTGGAATATTTCTATCTAGAAAACAGGGAAAAGTGAGGGAAAAGTTGGCGTGTGTGTTGAGAATACAAAAATGGAATCTCGGTGACTTCATATTAATTTGGATAGAAATGGTTCATCCCAAAAAGCCCATTTTAACATGTTTGGTGTTTATTATTATTTTCTAACCAAAGTCTGTGATTTATTTATTTATGCAACACACCGATGTGCTTTATAACCGCCATGTGTGAATATGGAATGCCATCGGGGACAAAACCTGTGGCCACATCTGCACTGGTGACATCTTACACTGTAACACACAGTAAAAACCTGTTCCCATGATATCGCTGTGCTACATCACACTTGATTCATCACCAAACAAGAAACGTAATCTTTTGATCAAAAGAAACCGCACTTATGATCGCAAACATTCGCGCTGATTAACATTAAGCTAAACAAATCGTAAGCTACGATCCTCTCTGCTGATCCCAAATGCACTTTGAAACTTTCTAGTTTATTTACTTTTTTTGTTTGTTTTCCTACACATTATTTTCTCAATTTAATATATTTTATTCTAATATAGTAATATATTCTGCATCTTTATCCTCTGCTGTAATGAGAGGTGTTGAAATGAAACAGCGTTAATAAAGCTCTGATGCTAAATAACACTAATGCTGCAGTCTGTCTAATTTTGGGTTCAATTATATATCAGTTTATAAGTAGGAGGGAAGTTAAATATACTTACCCGTATATCTTAGTGTGACATGGTGTTATGCTGCCCCCACTATTTATGCTGGTACTGCACCGTGCAGACATCACAAAAGACTTATTTGCATAATATAACATTTTTATTTGCTAATCAGAAATCATAGCATAACATGGCAGATTTTATTAGCACAGCATAACTTTTATTAGCATAATTTATTTAAGCAATTTTATTAGCATAACATAACGATTTCTTAGCATGTCAGAATATATTTAGAACATGATACATTTTAATAGCAAAGCAATTTATGAGTTTTACTTAAAAACCAGATAATATATATATATATCCCGAGAATTCATTTAAAATGAATTCTAGCCACTGATGCTTTAGATTCTCTTCCTTTGGGAGTCCATGCAAAGTAGTTTTGCTTCTGCAGCGCAGAAAACAACGTCTTCTAGACATGAACCTAACTCTTTTAGGCCACAACCTCAACTGTAGCGTTTGAGGGCGGGTCAGAATAGACGTTGTTCGCGAGCAGTCACTGAACACCAGATGCTGGTTTTTGCTTTTTTTTGTTACAAACCTACGTAGGTTAGTACAGGAAGTAAAGTCTGGAATTACTAAATACTCGTTTCAGCTGTTCAGAATCGGTTCCCTTGTTTGGGAGTCAATAACTCAGTTTGTCATACGCGCTTGTCGTTTTTTTTTTTTTTTTTTTCTTCATTTTGCAGACGTTTTTACATCCACAAACAGCAATATAACACACTACATGAAGTGTAATATCTGAAAAAAGCTAAATAGGTGCAGTTTAATATATAAAGTAAAAAACGTGTGGATCACCATTAGATTGGCTGGCCGTTTACTGAATTTGTGACATTTGCTTTATTCCAAAATTTGTCTCACTTACACTTTTAGTGTTAGATTTTAAACAACACAGATGCATCACAAATAGCTTTGGCTTAAGCTAAATTTGCTGCAAAACCAGGAAACAATTAGACTTGATGCCGAAACTCCTGTTTCACTGCTGCTCACTTCCGGTGTAAAATTTTACAAACTGCAGTTTTGTCATCATTCCACACAAGAGACATCATCTTTACACACAGCACACGGTTTTTCCCGCCCTCTTTTGATTGACAGGATATAATCGGCCCTGATGGTTTTAAACTATCGGCCGATAGCAGATAGCGGGAAAAATAACCTTTTTGACTAGAAATGCACCGATGTGTCGGCCGGTAATCGGTATCGGACAATAATACATGGATTTTGTATTTTTCAGATGCAGCCACGGTTGGTTTCTATTCTCACAATGAATATACATTCAATGCTCATTCCCAGTTTTACAGCTCCTATCTGTTCCGACTGTTGTTTGAACTTTCAGTCCTGTGTGTTTTTGTGATTCCAACTCGCCACCTGTCACAGTGACCGCTTGCTCTTCTTATTAGTGGTAGAAGTTGTGAGAGTTGCAGCCCCTGTTGCTCATCCGGTGGCAATCTTCTTTTCTTCTCTTCAAAAACCGCTCAGAAATCTTATTATCTGCATACACAACATGCGCTTCCAAACTATGATTTACCATTTGATTTACTCAGCATGGAGATTTCTTCATCGACGGCGTCGTTCTGTGTTCTTTTCCAACAACTAAATATATGTGTAAAATACTTGTAGAGAACTCCAACACAAAAAATAACCACAATGGCAACAACCACCAGCAGAACTCCCCACCATGGAAAAGTGGACTGCTTTACTGCTTCACACTCTGAAGACTCTGTATGAAAGAAATGAGAATTTCAACTCAAATAATTGAAAAATCCTTATCTGATGAGTCATAAACTTTACTTTATAGGTAACTAAAGGTGTCTAGGGAATAAATGATGTGAAGGGAAGCAAAGTTTTAGAATTTTAGTAATAAAACATGGCGACTCGACATTCACTCAACAAATAACTGATCAACATTATTAGTAACGGTGTTCTTAAAGCTCATATAAATGCGCTGACATTGCATCGTTAATCATCATTGTATGACAGAGTCTTTATATTGAACATAATTCACATATTCAGGGCAGTGCTGCGTGTTCTCCTGCTCTATGCCAGTCTTTAAGGAAGCGAGTGCATTTTCCCGTAGTTTTTTTTGGCGAATTTAACACTCACCACTGATCCTGAGATTGACGGCCTCAGGTTGACCCAGTTCCTCGTGTCTGTGTCTACAGCGATATATTCCTCCGTCAGACTGCTGGACCTTGGGGATGGTCAGAGACAGATCTTCATTTTTATACTGGCTCAGTGTAATGAAGCCGCGACCTTCGAAACTTGGACCGTAGCTCATCTTCCCATGCTGAAGCGTCACGAAAGGTTTACCATCTTTTTCCCACTGAACGTTGATGTTTTCATCAAGGATACGCTTGTCTGTGTAAGTGTAGCAGGGGATAGTCACCTTCTTTCCGACGCAAACGCTTTTCAGGGTAGGGACTTGATGGGAAAACAGAGAACAGACTGTAAGCCAACTGTTAAAATCAGCAATCAGTTTTTCTGTAGGCACGGCCGTCGGCTATTAGACTCCAAGGTTTTAATTAATAGGGAATAAAGTCTTAACTCCATAAAACTAAAGACTGACTTCACATTTTAGGGACCAGGGAGTTGGAAAAAAGAGGAGAAATAATAAAACAAAAAGGCTCGTCCTTTACATCAGCGGTCCCCAACCTTTTTTGCACCACGGACCGGTTTAATATCAGACAATATTTTCACGGACCGGCCGTTAAGGTGTGGCGGATAAATACAACAAAATAAAATGATACGACTGGCATAAAAACTGGGGTTTTATTAATTAAAAAAAATCTATATAATAATAAACGTGAATCCAATGTGAAATCGCAACTTTATTAGCAGTGTCCTAGTAACATCACGCCAACAACATAGCAGGAGTGACATCCGCTCTGACCCCTAACGCTTACCGTATCACGTGACCGGGACAAGCGTCTTGACATGCGTCTAGAGTGAGTCATAGACGGATGTAATGGAGAGAATCCGGTCATTTTTTTTCAAAATAAAACATCGTTCAGACTCAGATAATAAATAAGATGGAAATGATGTGTTATTTATTCTTTCTGTGCGGCCCGGTACCAAATGACCCACGGACCGGTACCGGTCCACGGCCCGGGGGTTGGGGACCACTGCTTTACATCATAGGGTGTGGATTACATATTTACATTAATTACCTTCAAATTAGTTCAATAAATACTGAACAATAAAAATACTCAGATCTAATCAACATTAGAAGGGAAAAATTATTGACTTACAAACTACGTCAAGATGAAATTTGCATATCATGTCTTTGTCGCAGTAGCAGATGTACCAGCCCTTGTCGTTGTACATGACAGGGTTCAGTTGAAGAGATGGTCCTCCATGCACAAGCCTTGTTCGGTTCTCGAAACCGTGGCCTTCAACACAAGTGCTCCTCTTACATTCACTCACACGTATTTCAGTCCGCACCGACAGCGTCCATGTAACATCACCCGAACATGTATTGTTGCAGGTGAGAAGGACGGGATCGTATACTTTCACAAGTGCATGGTGATTAGATATCGGTGACACTGTAAGAAACACTAGACACACACAGACAGACCCTTCATTACCTGTCAACTTCTGAAATGCATTTCCTAAACTGGCAGACTTGCACACTTCATGATTTTAACACATATTTTCAGACTGGTCAGATTACTGGACTTACTCATCACAAACATGAACGTTCCCAAGTGGATGCCTATCTGGGTGCACATGATCGCTGAAATAAAACAAAGAAAGATGAATTAAGCTTTAAAGCATAAAAACAACCAAATAGTAGCTTTCAAAGAGGTAGTTAAATATGTTCATATTAATCAGTAAATGACAGTGATGTTATTTACATAAGTAACCAGCATAGGGATCATATATAGCATATAACCTAAAATCACATGTACTAAATATTCTTATTTTTTTCAAATAAGCATCCAAATATATTTTAATGTATTGCAGCTGGTTGCCAGTTTGTTGCTATGTTATTCCAGGCAGGTGCTAGGCAGATGCCATAGTATTACAGGTGGTTGTTGGGCTGGTTGTTAGGCTGTTACTAGCTTGTTGCTATGGTATGCCAGTTGTCATGTTAATCCAGGTGGTTGCTAGGATGTTGCTACGTGTTTCTTATGGTAGGTTGCTAGATGGTTGGTAGGCTGTATATTCTGGAACTGGTCAAGGGTCAGATCTGACATCTCTGTAATCAGTCCGTACAGGATTTTGCAGAGTTTTTTGTTTGTTTGTTTTTGTGATTGTTGGGGGGAAAGTACTTGAATTGGCGGAATCACAATTGCACTAAATTGTTTTCGGTCTTTCGCAGTGATGTCTGTTGGTAAATGAGAGCTTTTAGCTGCACTTATGTTCCATGCACGTGAATCAAAGAGGGCTTCGGCTGTATGCATGCTGTGATGATGTCACATGATGGGTCTTGGCCCAAATTTGCGGTAATCCTTCAAAATCATACCACTGATTTTGATTTTGTGTTCGAAATCGCAAATATCCTGGAGGGACTGTATAACTAAGAAAGTCTTCAAATATAATACAAGAATATATAATATGTATAGTTATGTATTATATTTATACTTATACATATACACTTATACATATACACACACACACACACATATACATATATATATATATATATATATATATATATATATATATATATATATATATATATATATATATGTGTGTGTGTGTGTGTATGTATGTATATATATATATGTATATGTATAAGTGTATATGTATAAGTATAAATATAATACATAATATTTGGTTAGGGTTAGTTCATTTCTTCATATGGCGGACCACAAAACAGGGGGGTTTTAGTTTCAGTGGGACACTTAACGGAGTCGCACTTGTGCTATTTTTTGTACGGATTTACGGAGTGATGTACGCGATGCTAGCTAATTAGCCTTTTGTGGTGTTGACGGGTTCAGATCTGCTACACTAGCAACTGTTTAGCTAGTTAAAATAAGTCAAGCTAGCGCTCTGGGTTACGCAGTTGTCTGTATTTATGCTTGTATATTTCCCGACGGTAGATCGCGCCGGGGCGCTAGCATCATTCTGCAAATGCTAGCGCGTCACTTCCTGTTTATTTCGGACTTTTCAGAAATCAGATTATGGACAGTTTATAATTCTGAATACAATGACAAGCCAGAAATCTCTAGAAAAACTCTGGAATGAAGCGAACGGAAGTGGATATGACGCCTACAGTGATTTAACAACATAATGAACAAAACAGGAATATAAAGCCTAAAAATCTTTCGGCAAACATTACACACGTACGACTTCGAAGTTATAAATGACTCTTAAAACAAAATAAAAGTTATACAAGCATCATGTTTAAGTGTTTACCTTCGATTGAGATCTTTTCTCTCTCTCTGTCTCGTTTTACAGCAAGATAATCCAACCGCACAGTCCAAATCCACAGATGACAAATTAGTTCCTTTGTTTATTTATTTGTAATACAGTGAAGAGAATGAATCGCTTGAACAGCAGGGTGTTGTAAGTGCATACACACAAACACAGCAAAGTGATATGGCACAGTTCCAGTTTAAACCGGTCAAATCCGAGCTGATCTTAATGTAAAGAAAACAAGAAGAGAATTGTTGAAATTTGACCACGCCCTGTGGTTACAGGCATACAGTTATTTTTTAGGTCAGGCCATATAAGGACTTCCGACTTATAAGACAACTTCATGTGGCCTTACCGGCAAGATGTTTTGCACCTCTGCTTCCGTGAAAACGTCATAAAGAACTTCACGTCCATTCAAGACCATATAAGGAGATGACACCACCTGTGCTGCTGAGTTCTGGATTGTGATTGGCCAGAAGGTGTTGATTCATTTTCTATAACAGCAGCTCTGACTTTAGTGCAGCTGCAAATCACAGGCCAAGACGCATCATGTCATTTTATATTAATTCTATTCATTATTAATTATGCGGTCGGAAGGTTACATACCCCTTAGTGGTTATATCATACACTTTCTGTCAAACTGTCAATCAAAGTAGTGTGTGCTGATTTATTGCCCTTTGTGCTTCTTTGGCTGCCATTTCTGTAGGTAACCTAATTTATGACCAGGGGTGGGGGTGACCTTATCGACTGTATCAGTCGTGTCAATCTGGCCGCTGTGCCTCTTGCTAGTGGCGCAGAGGGGTGTGTGGGGGAATGGCCCCTAACAAAGGTGTTTATGTTAATGAGTCAGGTTTTTTGGGGCGGCGAAATACGTCTGAAAAGCGTATCAATGGTTAATGTTGGGCATGTGTTTTGTTGTAGGAGATTTAGCTATCAGGATTATGTAGCCTCAGCCCTACTGTTATTTCTTGCTTAAGTGTAAAATACTAGCTGATGTATTGTGTTATGTGATTATGATTAAACTGTATTATAATTAAACTATTTAAAGAACCTCAACCTTGACAGCCCAGGGAAACCCAACAGCGTAAGGAGAAAAAGAAGGCCAAGAAAAAGAAAGGGCTCAAGCCGTTCCCCAGGTACCCAGCAACGAAGACGGACTGGTAAATCTTCTGGTTCGGGGGCCGCTAAGAAAGCTGTTCCTGATGTTCTGCTCCTCCAGCAATACCTGCGAGATTTACAACTCGACACGCTGGATGTGAAAAGAACTGAAAAGCTGATATTAAAACATGAAAGTTTAGAGAAAGACAGTGATAGCATATTAGGTGTCACAAAATTCTGTCAGAAATGTTATAGGCGAAATCACGTCAACATTCCAAATCAGCACGTGTTCCCTGCAGAACGTTGTATCCATTGTAGCGCGGTATCTTATTAATGACGGCATACACCAATGTTTTATACAACCAATAAAACTCGAACCAATTAGCGACAAATACATATTTTATGATTTTGAGACACAACACGCAGATGGTAAACACGTTGCAAATTTCGTATGCGCGATAACGTCTAAAGGGGAAGAGTTCACAGCAGCTGGTACAGACTGTATAGAACAACTTGATAAAAAAGTTTAGACAGCCTCACTGTCGGAATTTCACATGGGTTGCACACAATGCTTCTGGGTTTGACAACTTTATACTTTTGGAATATTTCACAAAAGCAGGGATAACACTTCAAATTACTATGCAAGGATGTCGGATCATTTGAATGTATGACGAGACATTCAAGCAACGTTTCATCGATAGCTACTCATTCATCCCTATGCGTCTGTCCATGACGTCTGCTGCGTTAAATCTAGCCTGTGCTGAGAAAGGTCATTTTCCACACCTGTTCAATAGAATAGAAAACGAAGACTACGTAGGCCCATACCCTGGCAACCATTTCTACGGCTATGAGACAATGTCTGGCAAAGAGAGGGCTCTGTTTGATGAGTGGTATGTTACGGTATCGGGTAAGGGGTTTGATTTAAAAAAGAGCTCGCCATGTACGGCAAGAACGATGTCGTTTTGCTCCATGAGGCATGCATGAAGTACCATCATGAATTCATATATTGTACCAAACTCGACCCATTCAGACACACCACTTTAGCACTGTGCTGTATGACCGTAAAGAAAACCCGCTTCCTACCAAAAGACAACTCTAGCTCTGACCCATAACAACGCATACAGAAATCAGAACAAGACCTAATCAACCGTTTCCATTGAATAGCTTGAATATGTCAAAACAACATGCGGTGTGAAAATTCAGCACGCATTAAACCATGGCGAGATGGTGATTGGAAATACCATCTCGATGGTTATTATGAAAAGGATGGTGTCAAATACGCTTTCGAATTTAACTGTGGTATGTTTCAAGGGCATGATTGTCGGTATAACCCCAACCAATTTACAAACATTATCAAAAGTGCCCTACGGCTTGCTCAGAAGACAATTTGATGACAATGTCGAAATATTGGAAAAAGCGTATGGTCTCGATGTTGAGGTAATGTGGGAGTGGGATTAGAATAACCTTAAACAGACCGATGTCGCTGTAATGGCGTTATTTCCACTTACACACATCCTTAAAGATTGAAACCATGTAACGCTCTGTTCAGTGGTCGTACTAACGAGTACAATTTGTATCACAAAGCCGACAATAGTGAAAAAATACGACATGTCGACTTTACAAGCTTGTATCCCTTTTGCCAGGTCAAAAAATTTTACCCCACAGGACATCCACAAATAATTGAAAAAAATTTTGGACCTCTTGAAAATGATTATCAGTTTGTCAAAGCTACAGTGCTGCCACCATGAAAACTGCTTCACCTCGTCCTTCCCTATAGAACTGGTGGTAAGCTTATGTTTCCACTCTCGAACATCAGAATCAGACAGACCCGTGTGGTCATACTGATGAGGAAAGAGCTATTTCAGGGTGTTGGGTCAGCATCGAGCTGTTGAAAGATGTGGAAAAGGGTTATGTTGTAACCAAAGTGGACGAGATGTGGCATTTTCCACAACGGTCAGAAACTTTGTTTTGTGACTATGTTAAAACATTCCCCGCACACGGGTGACAGATGCAGACAAGGAATCCTACATCTCAGATTACTTTGAGGAAGAGGGGATTAAGATGGATGTTAATAAGATAAGTCATAACCCAGCACGGCGTTCTATTAATAAACTTCTGCTGAACTTACTTTTCTCGATGCGTGAAAACTTGCCGTGTACAGAACTAATTTTGGACCCGGAACAGTTTACACAACATATATTCGGCGACGTGCCCTGCGATGGATTGGCACCCTGTCCAGGGTGTACCCCGCCTTGTGCCCGATGCTTCCTGGGATAGGCTCCAGGTTCCCCGCGACCCTGAAGAAGGAGTAAGCGGTAGAAGATGGATGGATGGATGGATATTCTGCGACGGTTATGACGTTTAACACATTTCCTTCGTGTCAGACAGCATAGCACTAATTCAGTGGTGTTATGTGGATGGGAAAGGGGGTCAGACTCGTAACATCAACATCTTTCTTGGGGCTTTTACAACAGCTCATGCACGTCTAGAGTTGTATGAGTTGTTGGACAAATCGGGTGATAGGTTGTTGTACAGTGACACAAGCAGCGTGATCTTTACATCTACATTTTTTCAAAAAAAAATGAGAAGCATCGGGCACAAGGCGGGGTACACCCTGGACAGGGTGCCAGTCCATCACAGGACACAATCACATACACACTCACACACACATTCATACACTACGGACACTTTAGACACGTCAAACAACCTACCATGCATGTGTTTGGACTGGAGGAGGAAACCGGAGTACCCGGAGGAAACCCCACAGCACGGGGAGAACATGCAGACTCCGCACACACATGGCCCCAGCGGGACTCGAACCCCGGATCCTGGAGGTGTGAGGCGAACGTGCTAACCGTGCACCCGGTATCACACTCAACGCGGTAAATTCAAAAATCATTAGATTAGACACACTGATTGGACTTGTTGACCACTACAGTTTGGTTTGTAAACAGTCTATTGACATACTATGTAGTAAAGACATGGTCTGAAATATAGTTTGAGCACAGGTCTTTGGTCTTTTTGCAGTAGAGCTGGTTGGTGTCTTCTTGTGTTTGCATTTTACAACTGACGATTTCTTGGCATTATGTTTTCTTTTCTTCATCGTTTGACCACTCCTCCGAACCCCTGGCGGAATAGATACTCTTCTGCGAGCCATGACTTTTATTATTATTTTAAACAAATTGTTTCACAGCCTACTCAGATCAAAAGGTGCAGGCTATTTGATGGTACCTCGAATAGTAAAGGCTACAGCAGGGGGAAGAGCGTTCTCTTATAGAGCCCCACAGTTATGGAACAGTCTTCCTATTAGTGTTCGGGACTCAGACACAGTCTCAGTGTTTAAGTCTAGGCTTAAAACATATTTGTTTACTCAAGCCTACCCTGACTAGATTCTATCTCACTACTTCAGTCCTAATAATCTTTTTTTCTCCCTCTCTCCTTTTGCCGAGCCACACACAAATTTATGGAGATACTGGAGGTCCAGATCCTTTCTGCCTCTGGATGGAGCTCAAATCTTCTCTAATTCCAGACTGCTGGGACTACGGCTGCTCCTAAGGCTATACAGACTTCATATACATCCATAATGAACTTTTTCACACTATCTGTTGTTACCCAGATGAGGATGGGTTCTCTTCTTAGTCGGGTTCCTCTCAAGGTTTCTTCCTCTTAAAACATCTTAGGGAGTTTTTCCTTGCCACCGTTGCCACTCAGTGGCTTGCTCAGTTGGGATAAATTCACACCTTTAATACAGTGAGGGAAAAAAGTATTTGATCCCCTGCTGATTTTGTACGTTTGCCCACTGACAGAAATTATCAGTCTATAATTTTAATGGTAGGTTTATTTGAACAGTGAGAGACAGAATAACAACAAAAAAATCCAGAAAAACGCATGTCAAAAATGTTATAAATTGATTTGCATTTTAATGAGGGAAATAAGTATTTGACCCCCTCTGAAAAACATGACTTAGTACTTGGTAATGACTTAGTAATTACTTTAAATTTTCAATGCCCTGGCTGAGGGAAGGAGGCTCTCACCCAAGATTTGACGGTACATGGCCCCGTCCATCGTCCCTTTGATGCGGTGAAGTTGTCCTGTCCCCTTAGCAGAAAAACACCCCCAAAGCATAATGTTTCCACCTCCATGTTTGATGGTGGAGATGGTGTTCTTGGGGTCATAGGCAGAATTCCTCCTCCTTCAAACACGGCGAGTTGAGTTGATGCCAAAGAGCTCCATTTTGGTCTCATCTGACCACCAGAGGACAACTGGGTGAAAGTGTTGAGAAAGGGTTTGAGTCCCGCCGGGGCCATGTGTGTGCGAGGTTTGCATGTTCTCCCCGTGATGCGGGGATTTCCTCCGGGTACTCCGGTTTCCTCCTCCAGTCCAAACACATGCATGGTAGGCTGATTGGCGTGTCTAAAGTGTCCGTAGTGTATGAATGGGTGTGTGAATTTGTGTATGTGATTGTGCCCTGTGATGGACTGGCACCCTGTCCAGGGTGTACCCCGCCTTGTGCCCTGGGATAGGCTCCAAATTCCCCGTGACCCTGAAAAGGAGTAAGCAGTAGAAGATGGATGGATGGATGGATGGATGGATGGATGGATGGATATTTCAAATATCCAAGAGGTATTTCAACTCATATGCAATGTGCATGTTGGTCACTAGAGGGCGGCATTAATGTTTTATTGAATCTGGACAATATTATGAGGATATATAAACCACAGTTCATGATTTATTACAAAACATATATGTATGATTTATAAACATATACAATATATATACATATAAAATAAATATATATAAACTATAAACTATATATATATAGTTTATAGTTTATATATATTTATTTTATATGTATAAAATATTTTATATATATATATATATATATATATATATATATATATATATATATATATATATATATATATATATATGATTCGAACGCGCTTTTATAAGGACAGTATAAATATAAAAACATATTCTTACGTGCGTTCAATATTGATAGATAAATTGGTCCGTGAAGGTGAAATGCCGTGTGTAAGAGTTCCCTCCAACCGCTAGAGGTCGCACTCTCCCTTGACATTACAATGAGCAGCAGAAAACCTGTGTTTCCAAATCAAACACTACTCACTACATAGTGCGTTTTCTCCTCAAGGTTTGAGGATATACCAGCTGTTCTGTACTTAAAATTTGAACAATACTCATAGCAGTGCGTTTTAAGATGTCGTATGTGCGACAAGATTCTCATGAGCGCGTAAAATAGCGCACTATGTAGGGAATAGTGTGTGATTTAGGACACGGCCTTCGCTCGTTATTTATTTCCGCTTCAGTTTTTGACCCCGCCTCGCGCGCGTGGGGATTGGCTAATTCAAGAGAGGATTCTCATTGTTTTTGCTTGTAGGTGTTCGATTAAAAAGTATATCTATGACGTTTTAAACCTTCGTCTTGCTGCAGAGCGTGAGTGTAAGTCGCGTTTTAAATCAGAGAGTTTATAAATCGGTGAGTTTTAGCTGTGCTAGTCAGTTAGCGTGGGTGTGATGTGAACATTGCGCGTGACCGTCGGGTGTCTCGAGCGCTTTCAGCTGAATGATGAATCCGCCATTTTATATGTGTGATAAAGTCTAACTGTGTGTTTGTCAGCATGGCGTTGGTGCCGTATGATGAAAACGTCCTTCCCTCTCTGTCCAAACTCCACTCGTCTTCGGCTGAGTTCCGATTCGCAGAGCGCCGCATCCGATTGGCTCAGGACTGGCGAGGAGGGGGCGTGGCCGCGGTCGTGTGGGACGCGGTGAGTCAGGAGCTGTAACGATGAATCGACTCACATCGACGATACTTCTGGAGTCAGTATTATACTTCGATATGACTAGGAATAAACGTGAGCCCATAATAACTGGCTTGTGGATCCTCCCTCAGGCGGTGGTGATGTGCATGTACCTGGAGCTCGGCCGTGTGGACCTGAAGAACAGAACCACCATCGAGCTCGGTGCAGGGACTGGTCTGGTGGGCATCGTCGCTGCGCTGCTTGGTGCGAGCAATTTCTTTGGGTACAATTAGGAGTGTTTGATAAGTTACTGGTATGACGGATTATCGTGACAGGCATTCACATATTAATATGAATATGGGCGGAGCCTACGTTACATTCGGTTACACATTCAAATAGTAGCTACTCACTCGCTGGTTACCATCTGGGAGCCACGACTAAAAAGACGATGATGTTAATTTTGCTAAGAAAAAGAATTAGCCGGCTAGCTTCGCTATCGTATGGTAACTCGTGTGTCGTTTATTCTCGTCAGGAGCTAATGTAACGATCACCGACCGGAGCTCAGCCCTGGAGAGCTTGGAGGCTAACGTGAAGGAGAACGTTCCTCCACACCTGCAGGGGGCAGTGCGAGTTTCCGAGCTGACGTGGGGAGAAGGATTAGCGCGCTATCGTCCCGGCAGCTACGACCTCATCCTGGGGGCGGACATCGTCTACCTGGAAGAGACGTTCTCCGATCTGCTGCGCACCCTGGAACACTTGAGCTCAGCAAACACGGAGGTCCTTCTGGCATGTCGAATCCGTTACGAGCGCGACCGGCGCTTCCTGAGCATGCTGGGAAACAGGTTTTCAGTGCAGGAGGTTTACTACGATTCACAGAGGGACGTTCACATCTACAGAGCGGTGAAAACTGACACGAAGGCCGAGCTCTGAGGGCCGGACCGCTCGTCCTGATAAATGTCTACGATTTCATCATGGCGCATGTTGATATGATGATATTGAATGTTATATAAAGATGTTCTTTACTCAGAGATTCTTCGCTTCGTAAACTTTTTTAACCAATCTCTTATCTGGTGAACAGAATGACGGGATTACCTTGCACACTTTTACGTTAAAATATGAACGTTACGCAAAATAACTCATTATATCTTATGTAATAGCTAACGCCAAATTGAGCGTCCAGATTTTCAGCACCGATTACCTCTCGTACTCCACGACCGCTTAGCAGCGTTTAAACCAGCAGAAGCTAAAATATGAGAAATCAACATCCTAGCTATAGCGAGCTAGGCGCTGATGTAAATCACCAGTGAGATCACTAATGATCCCCAGCGTCCTTGCAACAAATTTTTGCCGTTTCTATTCGTACGCAACAACTGACCAAACTGTATTTCTCTGCTAACTTGCTAGCAAACTGGATAGTTAGCATAGAGAGCTACTGTACTTAACATGCTAATTTAACTCGTACAACTTAAGCTCAACTTCAGTGACTAGCATGACCAAGGGACTCACGAATGATTGGTGATACGGGGACGCTACCTAGCTACGAATTTTAGCGTTTAGGATAGAGGCCTCAAGACAACGTGAAACAGTAAGCACGATCTCACAATTTTTCAAAGTAAAAAAACAACAAATGTATGATTGCAGGATTGCTGTGAAACCACTACATTAGTTCGTTTGCAAAGAGACATGGTTACGGCGTTAAATGTTTAGCGTTAGCACATGTTCTAAGTAGCTGAGATCATAGTACTGAGTTTATTGCTCTCTTTTGCCCCTAGTGGAAAAACCGAGACTAGCACCTTTACATAATCTTTCAACTCAAGTTACAGTCCACAAGCTGATTTTATTTTATAACGCAGAGTCTAATTTGATGTTTGAGAGCAAAAGGCACTGCTTTTCTAAGAAAGATACGATCGACTATACACTATATGACTAAAGACACGAAGTAAAAAGGAAGAACGGTAGAAAGGTAGAAAACGCGACGTTTCCGGACAAGGAGGCCGTAGATGGGCAGAGGTCAGCGATTGGAGTGTGTTGCTCAGATTTGAGAGCACTTCTCGAACAGAACCTCAAACTCTTCCAATTATTCATGTTTAGCCATCCATTAAATGACTTAAGAGCGCAGTGCGGCCTGATGCAACAGTGACGATCTCTTCCTGTCCGTGAGTTCAGCAAAACCGGCAATAAGAAGCATGAACGATCGCCCAATACCATCATCACTGCACGTCATCACTCGATAAAGGTGTTTGAGATGGCACCTTGCATACGTACGCACCTTCCCGGGATTCAATTCCGCTTTCATGCATCGTATACACCATGCATTAGACAGTAGTGTGTGTGTGTGTGTTTGGGAGGAAGTCCGCTTTGGAGAAGATGCGCGCGGGCCGGTCGTTAAAAGACAGCGTATTTGTATTTGTTGAGCTTTTAACAGGCTTTTAGTCGCTCGTTTTCCGAAGTTGATGGGAACCGATTTCTACACTTTCATTGACTTTCAGAGAGGAAAATAACCGGCAGCTCTTTTGTTTGCTTTGAGACCTTTTTACCATTGCGAAAGACTTTTACACCCTACATTGTGAAACTTCACCGACTCCTGACCGCATCATGAAAGAGAAACTTCGTCGATAATCCTCTACTCATAATGATAGTTTGAGTTTTCAACTTGCCGTAAATCCGTTCCTTCTCAAGCTAACACAATTTGTCTTTTTGTAAACATCTGTCTGAAACGGCATCTTGAATCAGGGACGTCCTGTGATGTGGAGGTCCTGTCATTTATAAAGACGAACTGAACTTCACGGCGTAGTAGAACGATGGATCGTTATTATGGCGACGGCCATCTTGGATAATGGGAGAACGTTTCTGTTTTTGAACACAATACCAAAATCTATAGAATTTGATGAGTTAAAAGATGAGTTAAACATTTAAATACCATGTTTTTGAGTAAATTTGGCACTAAGCTAAGAAAACGGGCGGGGCTAACCCTGTTGTATTCATTGTTGGTATGTTTCATGAATGATATCGGTCCAAGAAGCGACCATACTCCCAAAATACAAAAGGAACATTTCGGTTTTTATGAACACTCAACTTTTTTTAAATTGGTTTTCAAACACCGGTACGAATCCATATAACTTCAAAGAACTTAAAAAATAAAAATAAATAGCCAACAGTGTTTTAATTCCCGTCTCCTCATTAGCATAAAAGCATGAATGAGCAGGTAGAGAGAACAAACGTCACGTCAGTGCTCCAGGTGAACGAGCCAGCAGAGGAAAGTGACGTCTAAAGAGAAAAAGGAACCGTCTCAAACCGGACACGTCCGGCTCTATCCAGCTGGTGCGACGTCTATAAAATGACCCCACGCCTAACTGTCCGTCTGATTGGACGAGGCGGTCACTGTGACAGTCGCACCAAAGTGCTTCTCTGATTGCCAAAGTGATCCATAATGACTTGTGCCGCGTGTGTAATTGCTTCTTTTTCTGGAAACGCGAGGCATCGTGGAGTATAATTCAGTGCAGCGCTTTTCCCCTGTCGCGTTTATGGATTCGAAATCATTTTACAGCAGCACAAACACACATGCCGTGATCAAAGCAAGACGCTTCCTCAGAGATAGAGATCAACCACGATGAGACAGGAAATACCCTGATACAGTAATATACAGTATTCTCTACACAAAGCAACAGTTCAGACACAATAAAGAAATTAGACGTTTATTTAAAACACGTTTAGTTTAGCTCGAGTAACGGAAATGTATCCACAATGCTAAGTTTGTCGCTAGTACCTGCTAGCTACGTTACACTTGTAGTTAAAAAAAATAAAAATTAATTTTTTGACATTTAATCATAACTTATGTTAGAATGTGAATAGCAGGCAAAGCAAATTATTAGCGACCTCGTCGTCATGACCGTGGTGATAACAGCAAATCATTTTCAACAGGTTTCATTAATTAATTTTGTTGGCAACAATTCAACAATAACTTTAAAGTGAAACTTTACGTGTTAATATTTTGAATTTATTTTTTTCAATTAAAGATCCATTAACAAGGATAAACGGTTGAGGAATGTTCAGAGAGGAAGTAACGTTCATCTCCTGATACTGCGGCTCTAAGTATGTTTTTATCAAAATGTACAATGGGGTTATTGAGAAAGCAGATGTCAGTGGGTTACACACACACACACACACACACACACACACTCACGAATATGAGTAATTATTACAGCCAAACACATGTTTCCAGTTAAACCCTGCAGCTCTGACCGCTACTCAAGAATGTTCCGTCCATTTCCGGCAGAGCGTCTATTTAAATAATACACCCGAGATTTTCACAAGCATAATACAGCTCGTTCTGGAATCCGGAATCTTCTACGGATTACGACGTGCGCTGGTCCTTTCTGCTTTTATTCAAATAAGCAGAACATCAAACTTGCTCTGCGGGGGGAAAAAACAACGTAAAAAAACATAAAGTGCTAGAACCTGGAAAAAGACCTCAAGGTTTATTGTGCTGTGCGTTCTGAGATGCTTTTCTGCTCACCATGCTTGTAAAGAGTGATTATTGGAGTTACTATCGTCCTTTCCTGGCAGTTAGAACCAATCTGGGCATTTTCAGAAGTCGAAATGTTCACAAACTGAATTTCTCTGTTAAAGCTGGACAAAATACAGAAATTCTTACAATACAAATTGAAAAACACGAACAGTATAGCATGTATAAAATAACCGAAACTAAGAATTAGACATTTAAAAGTCTAGAAAAAAGGGAAATGGGTAAGTAAGTAAATAAATAAATAAATAAAGACAAACAGTAATCTGGGTTTCTGAGAGTAACCGAAGCTGGTCTCCAGGTGTGCTCCGTCCTAATTGTTTCAAATTTGTATTGATTTACTTATTTTGAAGATGAGAACCGTGTGAGCCAGTGTAAAGGCTTTTTAATCCAGAACGTTCCATCCACACAACCCAAACCAGTTTACGCTGAATTATTAACGTCACTCTCACGCAGTTTTACTAAACTAGCAGTTAGACCAGACGTCGGCGTTCTTTATAGCTGCCCTCATTTTCAAACGATGTACATTAAAGCATCACTTTAAACATAAAATGTTATATATATATATATATATATATATATATATATATATATATATATATATATATATATATATATATAAATAAACCAACTTATAGTTAAATCCCGTCAATAAAATGAAGATTTGGAGATCCTTACTCTTCAGGCCTGCGTATTATATTACGCTGTACATAAATGTTTAAAACTTTCAAAGAGAAACACACACACACAAAAAGAAACACGCACACATACTTTATACATGCACTTATCAGAATCAGAATTTCTTGATGATTTGTCTGTACTCGTCAGGTTCAGGAATTTGTTTCGGCATTTGGAGCCGCTCAGAAGGAAAACAGGAAACGCAACACTTTCAGAAGATACAAGCCCACGGTGTGTTGATGTGTAACGGCGGTGCAACTGTTTACCTCCGTACAGTTATTATACACTATGTTTACGGAGTGGATAACGGCTGTACATCAGAAATGCGTGCACACCACGGTCACCCTGTCTCACTTCTTCACTTCTTGGTTTTGTGTGTGTGTGTGTGTGTGTGTGTGGTTTTTGAGATGTAGCTAGGCTGGAAATGTTGCCCAAACCATGGGAACCCTGTTTCGTGATATTAACTAGCTCATTAGATAGTAGCCGATAGCATGATAGTCAAATGTGATAACATCTCGAGATCATTTTTGTTTGAAGCGACGTCCTTGTTGATGTTCTCTTGCAACACCAAAACGTACGCTCACGTGCCTCTGCTGCTGAATTGGCATGGAATATAACACGATCACGCGGTGCAGAAGGCTGCTTCTTGAAGGCTCGTGCGTACAGTCAGTGATCATCAGTACTGCACGTGCATCAATAAATAAAAGAAATAAAGAAATGCACGTCCAGTTTACACGCACCTGATTCAAGTCACAGTGTGTGCGTGTGTGCGTGTTAGAGCAGGAAGTATCGGAAAGAAGCATGCCACATACTTCTTTCTCTCCAAAACACACAAACTTTCCCTGTTGATGCGCGCGCATGCGTTGCGTCTCATCGCGGTTCTTTTCTTTCTTTCTTTCTTTCTTTGAATGCGAACTTTAATCTGTCGGGATTTTATTGTCTCCGCTTTACAACCCAAACTGAGCTAATATTTAACACGCACAGAAAGAAAGCAAGAATCTATCCCCACCGGAACCGCTTCTGATTGACTAAAATCCGCTCAGGAACAAACTCGCGCACAGACTCGGCGCGCGCGGGACCGGACTCGGGGGATCAGAAGCGTTACCGAGCAACAGGGGATCTTGAGCGTTACCGCGCGACCGGAAATGGTCAGTACCGGTGCATGGAGCACTTTTATAAGCTTGGTTAGGGCGCGCGCTGCTTTTAGTTGCCAAGGGCGCATCCGAGTAGTATATTATAGAGTACTAGTGCATGAGTGTGTAGTGTGTGCGTCAAAACAGAACAACTCCATGTACATCTGTTTGTTTGCAGGTCACTTAAAAACAAAAAGAATTTTAAAAAGTAATCTAAAAATCATTGGACTAAGAATAACTCTAGTCTGAACCCCGGCACTGGGTCCAGTGTGTGATTGGGATCGGATCTGATTGGTTTTTGTTATGTTTTTTTTTTTTTTTTTTTTTTAAATGACTACATTCAGAGTTGGGAACTCTTTTCAGGGGAAAGTACCTAATTTGTACTCAAAATGTTGCTAAAGTTCCTCGGGTGACGTCACGGATTCATTTGCATATTCGTTGAACGGTCGTGATGGTTTGAATATTTTTGCATCAAAATGTGTTACATGCAGAGGGAACAGAAAAGGAACAGAAAAGGGGTTTTTATCAGAATATAAAGTACAAGACTAGAAGTTATTCCTTATGGAAAGAAGTCGTCTCTGGTCACGGCGCCACAGGCTAGATATTTACATATTTCACAACATTCATACAAACATCATTTCTGATACACAGTACAGGAAGCAGTGGTAGTGAGGCATCAGGAAATGGACACGAAGATGTCGGAGTAACCTACTTTAATTTCTGTAAATATCTCCAAGAAATGAGATTAAAACAAAGTATAAACAAGTGTTAGGGTAGACAGTAGTGATCAGTGATTGGTTGTTTAGAACAATAGTGGTCAGTGATTGGTTGTTTAGAACAATTGTTATCAGTGATTGTTTGTTTGTAGCAGAATTGATCCGTGATTGTTTGGAAGAATAGCGATCAGTGATTGGTGAAAAACCAAACGAATTCTAGTTGAATCCAGTCAGTGGAAGACAGGCCCAAACCCAGCAACGGAGTTAAAAATAACCCAGCATTCTAATAGTGTAGTACTTAGTAATGGTAGTGTTACGTTTGAAACACAGCACAATGGAATTCGGGGGAACATTTCACTTGGCTCAAATAGGCCGAGTTCAAATTGGCTTTAAACTGAATCATGTTCCCATTCTAACGTCAGACTTTTTTCACCATCACATCTCATCTCACCAGTGAACAGTTAATTAAATAAGTGAACAGAATCGCATTAGATTAAGCAGATCATTTAGTGTTCCAACAGCAATTTCGTTTCTAATGGATGTTCCCTTATTATTAACCCTTTCCACACATGACACTTTCCTTTGGGGTTCAGTAAAGTCCGTCCATCCATCCATCTATCTATCTGTCTATCTAATATATTTAGCCTGATTCATTAGATATATTAAAATTGCACTTGGGTATTGGTTAAAATATTTTACACGATTGGACAGAAACACTGGAGATGTCCTGCACTGAGAATAGCACAGAGTCTAGAACTGAACTCACGATAATACTTTGGGTTAAATTACCGCAATTGCCACGAGTCATTTGGGTCTTCAGGTATTTTCCGTAAAAACGGACATCAGTGTGAACACCATGCCTGAAAGGGTTCATTAGCGCTCATATCCTTCTCTATTACAGCGCAAACGAATAGTATAGGAGTGAACAGCAGCGTCAGTGCTGATTATTGCTCATTATTCCTGTGTACAGTGCATGATTTACGCATGGAACAATCTTCAATGAGTGAAAACGGGTTAATGTGTTATGAATAACAGAACACCGCACGCTTGAAGAGACACTGAGTACCTTGTACTTCAAGCCTACGTACAACATTAATCTTAATTTATTGTGACGGTGACGGAACTGTGTATTATTTGTCTACTTAAGGGAACTAGATTATGTTACTTCCCATTTTTAAAAATAAAAACGTCACGACATTCAATAATTTACACACACACTCCAAATGTCTCGTGTATGCATTAATAATAAAAGTCAGTGTTGTTTATTTCAGCATGCGGGGAAGATTATCCTCTGTGTTCTGGGTGCAGCTGCAGTGGTTACTCTGATAGCTGTACCAACAGCTATCTATGTTAACGGTATGTGTAACGCTTTCCAGTCAAGTGCCATCAAGAAGTTTTTTTTTTTGTAGTTTATCAATACATCAGAGAGAAATGTTGATGTTCCAGACAGTCCTGTCTCATTTAATCTGTCTCTGTGGTTTTATTTTTTGTCTATAAAGCGATGTCTTTGCTAGATCCAAAACTGTTCACCTCTTTTGCAGGCTTTTTCAGAGTCTGTCTCCCCCAGCTGCACAGAAACCATTCCTTCTTATAGATCACTGCGCTCCATGCACTCTAATGGCTCGTTTGCTTTACACAGTTTCCGTTTTTAAAGGATGATTTATTCAGTGTGTGGTTTAACTTTGACCTGAGATTTTCTTGGCCTCAAACCAACGCTGTTGTTCATGAAAGCATTTTTATCATCGGTGATTAAGGTTTGGGAAGCGATAAAATTTCGACATGTGTTCAAATGGTGGAGCGATTCAATACAAAAATGCACAGTACGCATTGTTAAGTCTTACTTACTAGGATTCTATGCAATTATACCTGATGTGTGTGTGTGTGTGTGTGTGTGTGGTTTCACAGGGAAGAACCCAGAAGAAACCAAGAGGACTTTCACCCTTAATGACTACTTCAACAGCAGCATCAGAGCCAGATCATTTAACATGCGCTGGATCTCTGGTAGAGCAGGCCAAATTCTCCACAATACACACACACACTGAATAAACACACATATGTAGCGTATCTTGTTCCCAAACCTCAGTGTTTAGGCCGTATAACTCAGCAAGCGACTAGGCGACCTTTCAATTGTAGTTTCTACCCGCAATTAGTTCCTGTTCACTGTTGGAAGAACTTCTAAGCGTGGTCTCGTATTCTCCTGTCATATACGAGCTCTCGTTAAACGTGTACAGAGACGTTAGGAGGAAAAATAAAACTAGGAAGGAAGTAGTAGAGATCGTGCCTCGGGTGTGTGTACATAGCTAGTACAGCTAGCTTGTTTTGCTAATCTAATCTAATCTAATCTGGGAACAGATTAGACTGAGCTAGAACGAGCAGGTAGAATGAGCAATTACTGCAACACGTAAAACACGCAACCACATTTCTCACTGATTTGTGCGTTATTTCATTTGTGTTTAACTAGCAACTGTAGCTCTAGAAACTGTATATCGGCAAAACAGTGAACAGGCCACGCCTACAAAACACAAACTGCAAGCGATTAGTTATCTGCTAGTGCGAATGTATGTATGGTTTGACTCTTCTTTCCTTACTCATACAACTCGCGCCACTGGTTAAATGTGTTGTTTATGACTGTTTATTCTCATATAAACTAAGCAAGTTAAAGTTAGCGATAGGGCTAGCGATAAAGCAACAGTGTGGCCAAAAACAAAAGTTTTCTCTTACCACAAATGTGGCACTGTAACTTTTCATTAATGTACAAATGCGTCTTTACAGTCAAGTGTGTTAGGATTTAGACACGATTTAGAATATTTGGACACGAAACCGATTGATTTCTGGTTGTTTTTTGGATTTCTTTAACAGATCATGAGTATCTGCATAGCACGCGAGAGGAATCTGTCTTATTGTTTAACGTGTCTTCGGAGACGGGAGAGAAGTTTCTGGCAGAATCACTTGTAAGATACGTCTCAAACATTTTGTGTGAATGGGAATGTTTAATGTGCACATGTGAGACCATTTTGCAAAAAAGCGAGAGCATTTTGTGTGAATGTAAGAGATGTTTTTAATGAACATGAGCCCATTTTACAAAGTAGAATTTTGTGAGAATGTGAAAGTGTCTCTATGGATGTAAATATTGTATGTGAATGTGATTTTTTTTTTCAACCCATGTGAAACCATTTTGTTTAACTGTGAACATTCTGTGTGAATGTGAGAAAATTTTGGATAGATGAGAGCATTTTTGATTGAATGCGAGAGCTTTTTGTGCTAATATGAAATAATTTTCTTTGACTGTGAACATTTTGGCTAGATGTGAGAGCATTTTCTCTGAATGTGAACATTTTGGTTAGATGTGAAAGCATTTTTGCATGATTGCGAGAGTTTTTTGTGTTAATTTGAAAGCAGTCTCTTTGAATATGAACATTTTGGGTAGATGTGAGAGCATTTTCTCTAAATGTGAACATTTTGGGTAGATGTGAGAGTATTTTGTGTGAATGTGAGTATTTTGTGTGAACGGAACAGCATTTTATGTCAAAGTGAGATCTTTTTCTTTTCTTTTTTTAAATGTGAGAGTATTTTGAGTTTGTGTGAATGTCTAATTAACATTTTTCATGAATACGAGAGCGTTTTGTGTTAATATGAAAGCATCCTCTTTGAATGTGAACATTACACCTCATTGTAATAAATATATGTGTTTGTGTTTTTTATATCACAGGACTTCTATAAAGCCTTCGATTACACTGTATCAGCCGACCGCAAGTTTGTGTGTTTACTGACCAACTACTCAAAGGTGCAGTGTTGAACACGTTAATGATCCATGTGCAGTTTTGCCCGTTGTAAGCATTTATGCTTACACAAGATGTGCTTTCTGTTCTTTTACAGATATGGAGACACTCGTATAAAGCGACTTACTTAATCTACGACCGAGAGAACGGGTCTGTGACTTTTATCAGATCATAATGAAATTGGTGATAATAATCATACTGATCAGTCTACCACCAAAAATTCCTTTAAAACACATTTTCATTTTGTTAGTTCATGTATGAGACCGAACTCTGTCTGAATATCTGTTCATACATCATTCAATCCATGACATATTCAGATATAAACCTGAAGTGGGTGTGGCCTATTTCTTTTCTTCTTCTTTTTTTCTTTTTTGAAAAAAATTCACATGTAGAAATGTCAGCAGTGTCAGCACGGTGTATGAATTCTGGCTCTGACAGTTCCTCCACCTCAGCTCCATCACTCCAGTTCATAATTGGTCTTAAATTTAGAAACAAACTAACGACCTAATTTGAACCTGACCAGGCACTTACTAAGGATGAATGAATGACTGAACGTTGTAAATCCATCACACGGCCACAAGGTCTTTGTTAATCCCACGAGAAAATGAGCTCACATGTAAATATCACTTTGCTCTTTGTTCAGGAAGTTGCTCGCTACAGATATCCCGCATGAGGTCCAGTACCTTACCTGGGCTCCGACTGGCCACAAACTGGTGAGTTTCGGCAAATAATAATGATTTGCTTTATTCTTGTTAGTTGTGTAGCGATAGTCAGTCATAAGGTACAGTAAATTGTGATATTTATGATAACAATATCGTTATCATATACACTTCACTTCAAAACTTCAAAAGCTACCAATGCGTGACATGTACCATATATATAATATAATCCAACATAATGTTATAAAGCTTGAACGAAAAGGATTATAATATTGTAATGTTGTTAAGAAAATGTAATGAGAGAATATAAACGCAGGCATTCATAGCGTTATCAATGTCGAAAGTCTGATCTGTAATTTTGTCTAAATATACTGAATAATAGCGGCCCTAGCACAGGTCCTTGAGGGACTCCCTTAACAACCTCCATAGGATCTGACTGAATACCTTCCAGCTGTATACATTGGGTTCTTACCTTTAAATAAGTAAGCAGTGATCCACAAAATGACATTTTCTGATAGTCCTAAACATCTAAGCCTATTTAATAACGTGTCATGGTCCAGAGTGTCGAAGGCCTTTGATAAATCAATAAAAAGACAAGCACAATGTTGCTTATCATCTAAGGACTCCGCAATATCATTCAAGCCGTAATAGTACAGTACTGTACCCTTTACTGAACGCTGATTGGTTAATAGACAGAATATTATGACTGTTTAATGTTTGATGTCATATGTGATTAGTGTTCTATATTAATAACATTATAACTATTAAAGATTTCAGAACATGCTGTACCTTTATATCGTTCAGCCCCTGATACTAACTGATACCAATATCATACATATAAGACAGCAGTAGTCCAGAAGACTTTCCCTCACGTGATCGGTGTGACTCAACTCTTTATAGACCTTTATAATGGTGGTGTTGGTAAGGCTGAGTCGATGCCTTTACGATGGTTCTATTTAAGTTGTGTAAGGGAGTTATCTGATGGAGTTATCTCGGTTCCTGACAAAGATGGCAACTTTTACGATGGCCCTTTAATCATGCCCATCATTTACATTTATTACCTTTATCGCCTGTGCTTGGATGATGGGGTTTAAAGATAAAATCTGTGACGGACTTGCTGGAATTGCATTAAAAAACAAAAAACAACCCACACCACTCTCTCTTATGTGTTAGTGCACTGTTCTCGATCTGAACTAAACATATATTTAATGATTAAAAAAAAAATCACACTCATGTACACATACACATTATAGACATGTTGTGTAATAACTGATCCCCTCTCTCTCTCTCTCTCTCTCTCTCTCTCTCTCTCTCTCTCTCTCTCTCTATATATATATATATATATATATATATATATATATATATATATAACAGGCATATGTATGGAATAATAATGTGTATGTGAAGTCCAGCCCTTCTGCACCAGCAGAACAAGTCACCAGTAACGGAAGTCCAGTGATCCTGAATGGCATTCCCGACTGGGTGTATGAGGGTAAGAGGGGTCGATATAGCATACCCATTACATAACATAATATAACATAACATAACAATGTAACAAAACATATAGCAATGTAACAACGCAACATAACATAACGTAACATATAACATTATAACATAATGTAACATAACGTAACATAACACAACATAACATACCATAAGTCAACATAACAAAACGTAACATAATGTAACATAACGTAACATAACAATATAACACAACAATGTAACATAACGCAACATAACATAATATAACATAGCAATATAACACAACAATGTAACATAACGTAACATAACATAAGTCAACATAACAAAACGTAACATAACATTATAACATAACGTAACATAGCAATATAACACAACAATGTAACATGACGTAACATAACATAGCAACATAGCATAACATTGTAACGTAATGTAACATAGCAACATAACAATGTAACATAACATAACAATGTAATATAACGTAACGTAAAATAGCGTCACATAATATAACATAACATAATGTAACATAGCAGCATTACATAACAATGTAACGTAACATAACGTAGCGTAACATAATGTAAGGTAACAGTGTCACGTAATGTAACATAACATAAAACATAACATAACAATGTAACATAACATAACATAATGTAACGTGATGTAATGTAATATAACTTAATGTAACATATCATAACTTTACATAACATAATGTAAAATAGCATAACGTAACTTTAAGTCATATAACATGACACAACAGAGCACGGATAACAAATAACAAGTGCAAGCAGCACTCATGTCACAGGGAGTCGTGATAGTAGTTTGAAGTCGGGCTACAACTAATGATTATTTTCATTATCGATTAGTTGGCCGATTATTTTTTCGATTAGTCGATTTATCGGATGGGGCGGGGCAAACTTTCAATACCATTTCTTTTTGTTTATTTGAAATAAAATCTACAAACTGAGTGTTACTTCAGACTAAAACTTGACACAACTATTTGTCCAAAACAGAAAAGAACCCAATACACAAACACACCAGAATATATATTTTTAATTAGGACTGTAGTTTAATTCGGTGCTTTTTGTGCCCAAAAATTAAACTACAGTCCTAAATTAATAATAAAACGTTCACTGCACCTTGTGGTTTCTGTTACTCGCTGTCTTTACACATATTATTTTACTTTTGATCATAATGTTTTAATTAGACATTACAGATCTTACTCGCGCTCGCATTCTATGAGCGCGTCTACACCGCGCGTGATCAGCAACGTGGCCTCATTACTTACACATCACTTCTGTTATAATAAACGACAGAATTTATGCTGCAAGCGCACAAATACAGTATATAATGACAATAAATTTAAATTAAACTAAACCTTTTAAGCAGCTTGCACCAGTTTCCCCGCCCCTTACACACAGTGGAGCATTTGGGATATAAACACAAGTTTGTGCTCGTGCATCAGTTTGATTTTCACGGTGTATAAAATGCACCCCTGCCTGAGAGGACTTGGTGGCTTCAAACTTTCTTACGATTTCGCCTTCGTCTGATGGTTACTGAGGGCGTGTTGGGAGTAAAAGGTAACACTGACAGAAAGGAAACTGAAGAAAGTTATTATCGGTGACTCGGGTGTCTGCTAATGCTTACATGCGTATGACGTCATGTGCAGTCACCTAGGAAGTGGTTTACACTTCCGGTTAGTAAAAATAAAATGCTAGTGTTATATTTTATATGATATTACCTTTCTAAAATCCACACACTAGACGGTAGAGTACATAGCGCATAGTGTAAGTGTACAGTACTTCATTTGGGACACAACGTTAGTATTTACTCTCCAAAGCGTGTTTTCGGAACAGAAGTAACGTAATGAGTAAATCTCCCCTGTGTCGCACGCACAGACCGACTAATCCACACTGAGATTCATCCGCAAAGATTTTCATAATCGATTATTAGCGATTTTATCGATTAGTTGGTGTATTCATGTTAAAAATATTTTTTTGTGTTCAATATCAAGGTAACACTGATTATTGTCCAAATAATAATCCGAGTATTAAAGAAGCTTTTCAAGCTTCTCAAACTTTGAATTAAAAAAAAAGTTTTCCTATTTAACTTATCTCTATATTTTTGTATTAAATTTATAAATGTACAAAAACCACAGACAATGTGACATTGTAGGCGATATAGTCCTAACTACGCAAGTCCAGATAACAGGCAGTTTATTTTCTAAATAGCATTTTGTGCTGTCATCGTAAACATTATGCTTTTTGAATTTAATATATTTACTCGAGGAAACTTTATTTTTTTGAACCAACAGAGGAGATGTTTTCCACCAACCATGCCATGTGGTGGTCTCCATCTGGAAAGTTCCTTGCCTTCGCCGAGTTCAACGACACAGATGTTCACGCCATCGAGTACTCGTGGTACGGGCAGGGTCAATATCCAGAATTGGTCACCATCCCATATCCCAAGGTACGAGCGAGACCTCAATTTAGTTAATGTTAGACTCAAAGAGCTGAAATTCAACTCATGATTGATATTTAGCTTCAGAATTCCAGCAATATTATAAGTCAAAATCTTACAGCAGCAAAATGAAACCTGAGATACCTGATAAATGAAACGTGCTTCGGTATTTAAAAGGAAAAGGATAATTATTTTAACTAATTGTAGAAGTCAGAATAAATTGCGCAAAAATTATGGAAGTTAAGGTTAGAATTGGGTCGGGTTATGGGCGGAGTTAGCATGCATATCTTTTCTTCTGGACATGAAATCAGATCTAGCCACACGCGTTTTTATTCCTTTTATACAAAACCAATTTTCAAATAATAACTTTTTTGAACATATATTAAAGACATGTTTTATGCATATTTATTACACGTAATGTCCGAGAAACAAGTTGTCACCTACGTTATAGCAGGTATAAACGGTCGTTCCGTCACCGGCCTCCATTTGTTTCTTTCTCTTGAAGTTAATAAACCAAACAAACAAACAAACAAACAAAAAAACACAGTTACCGAGAAACAGTTACAAAAGGTTACAGCTTTACCTCTGAGTGTACCACAAAGCGCTGGCACTGGAGACTCCTTCCATAATAATAAACGTCTCGTTACAGAAAACTTACCAGTGGTTTTTTATTTTATTTTATGTGGAGCGCTGCTGTACAAGTCCTTGTGAATGAGTTGTTTCTATGGAAACGATAAAGTATTAAAAAAAATTTTTTAATTAAATTTAACAATGAAAGAAAACAAAACCGAAATAAAAAGGTAAATTTGTTTATTTTTTTTTTTTTTTTTTTTTATTATTTTTTTTTTTTGTTTTTTTTTTTTTTTTTTTTTTTTTTTTTTTTTTTTTTTTTTTTTTTTTTTTTTTTTTTGGGTGGGGGGGCCGGCGGGCGGGGGTGTTTTTTTTGGTTGGTTTGGGGTTTCGGTTTTTTTTTTGTTTTGTTGGGGTTTTTTTTTCGCGCCGCGAAGCGTAAACAACAAAACCGTTTTTTTTTTTTTTTTTTTTTTTTTTTGGTGTGTTTTTTTTTTTCGGCCATTTTTTTTTAAAGTTCTCCTCTTCATTGTATTTTTTTTTTAATTTAGAGATCACTACTTGAGCACCGTCACGTGGGCCACGGACGAGAGACTCGCAGTTCAGTGGCAAAACCGCACGCAGAGTCACGTCATTCTGCAGATGTACGAACTCAGCGGCGAGACGTGGAGCGGAAAGACAGTAACGCATTCTCACTTGTCTTTCTGTGTTATTAAAACCAAGAACTGCTCCAGGGACATGGCTATAAGCATGACCTCTGACCTCTGACATAACACATGTATATCCTAAAAACCTCTGTGTATCAGTGTTCCCCAATTTCATTTACTTATTCACTTTCTTTTGTGCAGGAATTAAACGTGGATAGCAAGACAGGTTGGGTCGGACGAGTATGTAATGCATTCTCTCTCTCTCTCTCTCTTCTCTCTTTCTCTTAGTCTATTTGTTCTTAATTCTTTCTTTCTGTCTTTTTTTTTGATTTCCTTGTTCTCTCTCTTTCCTTCTGTCTCACTCTATCGTTCTCCTTATTACTCTTTCTCTTTAGCTATCTTTTTTCCACCTGAAGAAGTCTGTTTTATTCGTGTTCTCTTTTTTTGTCTCTTTATTTTCTTTCCTGCCTCTCTGTCTCGTTCTCTCTCCCACACTCTTCTTTTCTTTCAGTTTCTCTCTCTCTCACTTCCTGTCTGTGTTTCTCTCTGATTATTTCTTTCTTGTCGGTTTCTCCTAGTTCTCGCCGAGTGACCCTGTGTTTAAACCCGACGGCTCCAGCTTTTACTACATCATGAGTGACTCAAGCGGCTTTAAGCATATCCATCACATCAGCGGGGTGAGTTACTACTCACGGCCAAGGCTGGAAACATCTGGACGTGTGTCTGGACATTATTGCTTGTTCTTTTCAATAACCTTTTCGAATATCGCTCATGGACAAAAGTGACCGTTGCTATAGCGATTGGCCTCCGTTTATTTCAGAAAACAGTCTGGCCCATCACATCTGGACAGTGGGAGGTCACCGACATCCTCAAAGTGACCAGAGACGCCATGTAAGTTCACGTTCACCCTTGGATTATTCGTCTACAGGTATTCGTTTAGAAGATATTTTTATAAACCAGATGTGACGCAGAATCCAAGCGCAACCAGCTGCTGCTGGAAAACTAACGTTAATGTTAAAACGTGATGAAACACTTGATGCTCCTGAGCGTCTTGAGATGCCGTAGTATTAATTCACGGATACGTCACATCATCGTTCCTCACGTTTAGAAAAAAAAAAGGTTAAAAAATATGCAGATCTTTAAAAAAAATTATGAAAAAAAATACACACACCGCGTGTGAGCAGAAGAGTGTGATCGTCTTTAATTGTGTGAACGGTGTGCTGTCATATTTTGCGATCGTTACGCAACCTCAAATGGGTACGACTCAATCTGTGGCTTTAAGCTCCGCCCACGTTGATGCAGAAATTCCTGCCAATCGGTAGAAATCAGGACGAATTATCGTTGTTATTTTATTTACATTTCTGTCTTTTTTTTCTTTTTTTTCCACAGATTCTACGTGAGTAACGAACATAACCACCATCCAGGCCAGAGAAATGTTTACAAGTGAGTCACGTGTATATGTGTGTCGGAAATGACTTTTTGCGCATACTCATTATGAAAAAGCGTGATTATACAGGAGACGTATTTCCATACTTACAGTTCTTCCATAAAGCCTAAAACTACATTTGAGTTAGCGCTGTCAACAGTAGCGCCGCCATTTTAACGTTATTTACTTACACACTCGCCGAAGCACATAAGCTGCATTGAAACAGAAATACGTGTTTTGTCGTTTCTGCAGAATCGCAATCGACGGAGCGAGTCATTCCCCACGCGTCTGTCTCACCTGTACACTGATGGAGGACAGGTGTAAATATAACTCCGCCTACTTCAGCACCGACGGCACTTACTACCGTCTGAGCTGTTCAGGTACAACCTTAGATATTTCTCAGTTTCCTTCCGAAGTGTTGAACATCCTGTAAAACAGAACGTCACACGCCGTTTGTGCTTCTTTTTTTGTTGATAAAGGTCCCGGACTGCCTTTGTACACTTTAAGAGACAGTCGAGGTGATGGATCAGGTAAACTTACCGAGCTGCTCCTCAAACTCACCGTAAAATGGATTTGTCCTAATCACCAGTACTATTATAAGGGTTTGCTAGCACGCTACTAGCCTAGCTGGTTAGCAGAAAAACAAGCAAACAAACAAAATGCAGGAGTTACTTTAAGCTTTAAATCACATACTATTTATTGGAATGTTTAATCGTTCCTGTTAACAGTACAACAACTCGTGATGTAGGGTTTTACGTAGCTAACTACTACTTTATCATACTAGCTAGTTAGCAAGCCAGGAGCAGTAATAAAATAATAATTGACTTACTATGTTTAAATTAGGCTTTATTTAGCAAACGCATCCATCTATAAATAAATGTTGTTTTAAACCATTTTTACCTGCTAGTTAGCAAGTAGCACTTGACTAGAAGCAACTTAGTAAACTGATATCATAGCGAAAAAGCAAGATAAGGCTAATTATGCAGAAATCCCTCTAAACATGTAAAAAATGGGGATTCCTGTTACTGAGATGGTTCGTTTGTTACGTAGCTACGTTATAACAAGTGCACTACTTAAAATGTGTATTTAAAACACACACACACACACAAACAAAAACAGTATAGTAATAGCTAGTATGTGAAAATGCGTTGAAATTTTCTATTCGTTTTCAGAGGTCAGGGTTCTGGAGGACAATAAAGTCCTCCAGTCGATTCTCCAGAACATCGCGATGCCCTCAGTGCTACACAGCACACTGAAGATCAGCGGGTTCGGTGAGATTATGGCCGAGGACTTTCGTCATTTGAATTCTGAGCTTATTCCAATTTTGACACTGAACCCAAACTATCGTCTTTCGTAGACCTGTGGTACCAGATGATTTTGCCTCCTAACTTCGACAAGGCCAAAAAATACCCTCTGCTGATTGACGTGTAAGTAGTTTCACATAAATTAAAGCATGGAGAGCATGGAGAAAGCCTTGGGACCTACATCATTATTATTATTATTATTATTATTATCAGTATTATTTAATATATCGCTAATAATTGAGATTATACATAGCCTGGATAAAGTGTTAGCAATTTACTGTATCCCGGTAATTCAGTTAACGTAGCACCATGATCTTACACATGGCTCTGTCTTTGCTAGCTACGCCGGGCCATGCAGTCAGAAGTCAGACTTTCGTTTCCGGATCAACTGGTCTACGTATCTGGCCAGCACGGAGAACATCATCGTGGCCAGTTTCGACGGCCGAGGAAGCGGATACCAAGGGGACCAGATCATGCACGCGATCTACAAACGACTGGGCACCTATGAAGTGGAGGACCAGATCACCGCCGCCAGGTAATAAGTGACAGGCGTGGGTCAGAGAACCTGTGTGTTATTCCGTTCTCCATCACACCAACACACCCTTGTCGCTTCGCCAGGAATTCCAAGAATAAACGTACCCGAGTCCTACACACTTCTCAGACAATGTTTTTAGGTGTTTTGGTTCAATTAATTACCTACAATGTGGTTACAGAACTGTCCTATCCCATCCCCGATTGAGTCTTTCCATGTTTATTTGACATTAAAGCACAGTGTTTGCATATGAAATGGCTTTGGAGTTCAATTTGCAAAAACTTGTAAACGGTCCAGAATATTTCAGTCTTAGGTGCATTAGGTACGATTTCTATATCTATAAATATGCCTCGATAGGTTAGGTCTCTAAAATTATGTAAGTGGAGTTTTTTTGTTTGTTTTTTTTTACTCCTTGAGCCTTCCCCCATTCCTGCCCATGAACACAAAGCTCCGCCCCCGGATTCTACGGCACTTTCACTCCATTTAGCATTAGCAAGGACAACAAAACACTTTAAACGCGCAAAATTTGGCATAGAATGATTTACGATAATGGTCCAGAGTGCAGACGATGTCGTTTTCTCTTTCTAACGGGCTCTTATGTCTATAAAACGGCTGATTCAAACACAATCAAGCATGCCAGACTGTAATACAGTTTTCCAAATGGGTTTTCTCAGCCACTTTTGTGGTCATGACTTTAAACGTTGTTCTTAAAAAAATATTTTGATCATGATCTACATATATTACGATATATGGCTGGAAATATTAAACATCTGATTACAAACTGGATGAAAAACAAAAAACAACACACTAAGATTAAACTAGGACGGCTTAATTGTACCAAACTGTCCTCATGCTAACGTCACATTGTTGTTCTTTGTGTTTTAGGCATTTCGTTGATTTGGGTTTCGTCGATAAAGATCGTATCGCCATCTGGGGTTGGGTAAGTCCTCGCAATCTTAATATATTGTGTTACTGTAATAGACGTGCTGATTATTAGTTATTAGCTAATGGAAAGTGACTGGTACAAAAAGCTGACACTGGATACTCCTTCCATAAAAGTTACAGAAAACGTCACCATTTCGACGATTTATTTTATTTTTTAATCCATTTATGTGGACTCTAAAGGTGTGACAGATGTTTCTATGTATTTTTCAGTCCTATGGTGGTTACGTCACCTCCATGGCTCTGGGAGCAGGAAGTGGAAGAAGAGTGCCAGATGTAATACATTATGTCTGATGTTCACTGGGATGTGAATTGTACTTTACGGTTGAAAATCGTACAACTCAACGTCCCGGATTTCAGTATCTTACAATTTTCTATTTAAATTTGATGAAATTTAGTTTTTAATTTAAAAAAAATCTGTTTAATTCAGTAATATGAAATAAAACAAAATAATGTACATTTCCAGCAGTGTGGGACTATTATATAAAAATGTCTTTTACATTTTTATTATATAAAAAAATGATATTTTATATTTGGTTTATATGTCTATATATTTTTTTCTTCTTCTGTAAATGAACAGATTCCATCTACACAGAGCGCTACATGCTAACTCCGGAAGAAAACGCAGCCTTCTATGACGTAAGTTAGATTAGTGTGTGTTATGTAGCGCCGCTCTGATTTTCCCCGAAATGACTGGTTGGGGAAACGTGAGTCAGCGCAGAGAAACGCTGGGATGGGAAGTGTGTTTTACGATGTGAAGTATGGGAAGTGTGTTTTGAAGATGTGATGTGATCTGTGCAGAGTTCCACTGTGACGGGACGAGCGAAGAATTTCAGTTCCGTTCAGTACCTGCTGGTGCACGGCACGGCCGACGGTGAGACGCACACGCGCACACACACATACACACACACACACACATTCAAGTATTGCTGTACACGTGGGGACCGGACTTCTTCAGAAACTCATCAACGTGACTGAATGACTTGTGAGGTCCTGTTTGGTCCTCAGCTCAGTTGTGTGTGTTGCTTCTATAGCTAGCTACTATCGCTGTTCTACTTCAAAGACAATCACCTCATGTTCATATTAGGCTCAATGTGGACTAAAATGCTAGTTACTCTCTTATTCAGTACTCCTTAATCGGTTACAGATTCTGCGAACACCCGATGGAAAGACATTTTAAATGTTTGACTGATTCAACCACGAAGTTGAACGGATACAAAATTTTTAAAAAAATTATTATAACTTACTTAAACATCTTTATTAAAGTCTTTTTAGGGTTACGTTTTAGCGTTCGGCCGAACCTGAAGGCGTTCCTGTGATGTACTGTGAAAAACTGTGCGTTCTGTAAAATTCGGATGAAGCGTTAAAGCGAACGAGACTGACGTTAACGGTTAATATTGCGAGAGAAATGTCTGGAATGTAACGATGTGTTTGATAATTGTTTGAGATGCGTTTTTCGTTCGGATTTACATCGTATATATGTATGTATGTATTTCCAGATAACGTCCACTTCCAGCAGGGAGCACAGATCTCCAAAGCTCTCGTCGACCAACAAGTGGATTTCGAGTCAATGGTAAACGCAATATATTTAACAGAATAAATACTTACATCGCGATCCAAACGTCTGAGACTTGCTTCAGTTGTGCATTGTCTTCTAATTTAATTGAATAAATAAATATTATGGAATATATATATATATATATATATATATATATATATATATATATATATATATATATATATATATAAATCAGCAGCTTACTTGAAAAGTCAAATATTTACACGACTTTTAGAATTTTGCATTAATGACATGGACAGTGAGAAGTTAATGTGACCTTGTGTAGATCAAATCCATTGGAACGTCATCGAGACGCCGAAATGTTCCATTCCCAGATTTTTAAGCGCGGTCTCAGACTCGCATCTCACAAAGAATAATAGGAAATAAAATGAAAAAATTACTATAAATACATGAATAAAGCGTATAGTTCTCGAGTCACCATCTTTAAATATCGAACTGCGCTCCTGAAACTCCAGCGTGTGTACTGGGTATATTATATTACTGTATATTTCACCCTTCCATCTCTGACTCTCCTCTCCCAACCCCCCCATACACCCCCCGCCCCCATCCCGTCTCTCAGTGGTACACGGACGAGGATCACAGTCTCGCAGGATCGGCGTACGAGCACGTCTATACACACATGAGTCACTTCCTGAAGAAGTGCTTCGCATGAGATGTGGCTGTAAACGTCAGCTTCGTCACGTGGCTCACTTCCTGGACTTCTGCGACTTCTTCTCTAGCTGCTATTTATGCTATTGAAAGTGTTTTTTTTAATCCACAATAAGATAGGTGTATATTATTTTATCTTCATCCAAGATAGATCTAGATCCAAAGCCGACTTGATCGATCAAGAGTATTTAAGCAACACTTAACCACATGACCACAACGATTCCTGATAGTTTTGTGTGTTGCTTAACAATGGATGGGAAGCTGATATTCCTTCACAGTGGTATTTTGATGTCGGTATCATTCTCAAGTTTTGATATGAACTTGAGCCCGAACAAAACATCTTCAAATGCTACGACATGGACTAGCATTTCCATGCTAGTTTCCATGCTAGTTCTTTCTGGATTCTTCAAGCTCGCAAACATCATCTGAAAGTTTCTAGCAAGCAGTTCACATTGAGTAATTTATTCCGATTTTAAACGTAGCCTCTTCTGTCTTCTTAAAAGTTTTATGCGGATGTTTTTATGCCAGACATTTCAGACGTTTTAATTTTTTTTTTTTTTTTACTGCATAATTTAGCTAAGTTAGTTAATTAGATCTTAGCCTATGTTCAGTTTTCCCTCATGTTTCTTGTACATTAAATAAAATGTTTCTAAAATATTTTTAATGCTTAAAAAAAAAAAAAAAAACTACTGGGACTACTATTGTGGCATATCAGCATCTCCAAGTATGATTAAAAAATAAATGAATTAATAACATGTATAATTCAGGGCACCAAAGTGTATTCCTGCCTCGATAACTTAGAAAGGTTATTTACTTTATTATACAAGTTTACTCTTTGTTTTCCTTCACTTTGTGTAAACTGCCTCGATCTTGTATTTCTTTCCAATCAGGAGATATTAAGCGTTGTGTCATGAGAATATACACAGTTATTCAGTTTGTACATTAAAAAATAAAACAACAACAACAACAAAACGGCGTATTTATTGTAAATTCATGCATGTGTAATTACAGGTTATTGAATTATTGTAAATATATATTACAGCTATGTTAATTAAATGAACAATTAATCACTATTTCTAAACCGGTACAAGAACATAAAGAACATTACATCCACAACAAGTTATGCACATATCTGTCTTCGTTACATATTACATTCAAAACTGAGCGAGCGAATTAGCTAGCTATGCATGTACATAGCTATCCAGTGAATTCTGGATTCTGATTGGTCAGAAGGCTACTGTAAAGTAGAGCAGCTGCGAATCGCAGGTTTATATTAATATGTTGGCGTTTCTATAGTAACAGCTCATTCACGTAGACAGATGAACTTTTATCTGAATATTATGCTGTATTAAGTTATTAAAGCTTGAAAGATTTGTCCAGCTATAAATCGAGTAAATGCGATATTCTGAATATTTAAATACCTGTACGTGGTGCTGTTGTTTAAACCAAAACAATTTCAAAGTATATTCAGGAGTCTATACATAATGCAAAATCTAATATTAACGCCTTTTGCGTTCATTTTTAAACATCATTTTTATGTTAATTATTATTTTGTCTTCTGGGAAACATGTCGATATGTAATTTAGCTTCTGAAGGGCGGTACTAAATGAAAAAAATAAGATCTTTAAACAAAATGATAACAATTTACACCGACTCGATCGTGCTGTTCAAATGTTTACACACCCCCCAGTGGATTTTAACATAGCGTATTGTCTTCTTGAGCAACAGTGAATGTTTGCACCTTTTGCAATGGTCGTGTACGAGTCCCTCGGTTGTCCTCAGTCGTGTGGAAAGATGAAATGCAACATCTAGCTGTCTATTAGGCAAATTTACAAGCAGCAAACCGTGAATGTTGAATCTCGAAGAAGCACGGTGGAGAGAACTTTCACATCTTTCCGATACAACGTCGTGGTAAAATATTAGAGACAGTTATCATGATATAAATGAATCACGCCGTTTTTAGGCGATTTACAGGATCCTGAGCTCAGTGTCTTAAGGGGGGGGAAACAAAAGGTCAACGAGGCCTAATTGGTGTTAACCGTGAGTGTGTACAGTAGCACTTTGTTGTTTTTTTCGCTCTCTTTATTTGCCAGGATGCTTTCCGACACCTCTGAGAGACACGTCCTTTCTTCCCGGTTTAAGCAAACATAGACACGAGCCTTGGTTCGAGCAGGGTAATGGATTGGGACTAATGAATGAGCTCAGAGCGTGCACCGCTGCACGTATAGTGTGTGTGTGTGTGCGTGCGTGAGGGGTGAATGAAGGGGGTTGTCTGATACCACTATAAAAGAGGGAGGCAGATGGAAGAAAACGTCAGAACAGAAAGCAAGAAGGGAGGCCACGGAGCTTACACACACACACACACACACATACACTCACACAGGCTCGTCTACGCACCGGTGAGTAGTCAGGACCTCTCACACACACACACACAAAGAAGAGAAGAATTTATAACTTGGCAGTGGGTTTGGAAATCAAGAAGTTCTCCAATTTGTGTTTGTGTGTGTGTGTGTGTGTGTGTGTGTGTGTGTGTGTGTGTGTGTGCGGCAGGTGCTCAAGATGAAAGGCACACACTTCAGCGCTGGTCTCATCCTGCTCCTCGTCCTCGTCCAGAGCAGCCTGGAGCTCCCGCTACAAGACGACATGACCAGGTGAGACACGCACGTTCAAAAGAGTCAGAGTCAGAATCAAATGAATCTGAATCAGAAAAATCTTTTAGAAACTCACATTTATTCAAAACAGAAGTAAAGAACAGTAAATCAGTGGAGTAAAGTAGAACATTTTATTAAACGAATAGCTAAAATGTTTAAAGATTTGAATCGTTTTATCCCAAAAAGTTCTTTATTCACAGTTTAGCTACAAAACACATATCCCGGTTAGAGAATTTGACCACACTGTACAGTTTGTGTGAATGTCCTGTATGTTATAGACATCACCATTATACTGATGAATGAAAATGCTTTTAGCAATGTATTCAAATATGTCAAAACACTCAAATCAGACATAAAGGCGTCAGACTCTAAATTAAATGAATCAGACTAGATTCAGAAGAAGATCCAGCGTCTTCAGAAATGAATCAAATTCTATAAAATTGAATGAGGTCATATTTAAAGTCAAGTAATATTGAGTATTGACTTCCAATAGAAAGAAACCAGCTGAAGTGGTTCTATAATAGTCTATCCAATATCTTCAGCATCTATTTAAGCCAGTTTAAGCCAGGAACAATTAGTTAATAAATAAAGATTTGTTTAAAAATTTGTTGTAAGATTTTAGCATGAAAAAAAGGGTAACCTTGCTTAACGAATTGTTTACGAAAGCAATTAAGAAGTGACATGAACTCTTTATATTTAAATTTAGCTTATGCGGTAATTCTTTTGACAGGAGACAGGAGACAATAGTCATAACCATAATCGATAATCTCGGATTTTCTTTCCGTTTCCAGGTTCTAACGCATCAGTTCACTTTAAAGCAGTTTATTACATTTACATTATATTATATTTACTTTATGGGGTCATTCTTAGGATAGCGGACAGTAGTGTGGGAGAAATTTGAAGCTTCTAGGTGACATTAATCAACGTTAAGCTATTATGGTATAATGAATTTCTATAGAATGCTGACAAAAATGTTGAAAGTGAAAATGAGTGTTATTTTTCAGTTACTGTTTTGTCCTTTGAGCACGAGATAGAGTTTATAACAAAGGTAACCGTGTGAGAAATTTGGTGTCTGAAATCGAATACTTGTGCTATTACGCGAGTGTTAATATCCAAACTTTTTCAGAAATTTTCATTTTACCTTCACAGGTCTTGTTCCAAATCTTAAACTCTGTGGGCTTTTGTAAATTAGCTAGTTAAGTTAGCTAGCTAGGTAAGTTTTGTGAATGAAGTTTTTATTGCAAAAGGCTATTAAACATTAGCTAACACACAAGAAAAATTCTAAGGTTTGTCCACGAATACTTGAGTACATTTAAATGTAGAAACTTTTTGACTTTCACTCAAGTAGATTTTTGGCTCTGTAACTTTTAGAGAAATAAGAAGTCATTTAAACCCAGTGGCCCAGTGTCTCACACGCGGTGTGTTTGGTTCCAGCTCAGAGACAGACACGAGTCTCCTGGACGAGAGGAAAGACACGATGCGGGCGAGGAGACATTCAGAGGGAACTTTCTCTAATGACTACAGTAAATACCTGGAGACACGGCGGGCGCAGGACTTCGTTCAGTGGCTCATGAACTCCAAGAGGAGCGAGTGAGTGAGAATAGAGCTATCTGTTACTCTTATCGTATCTTTTTTACATTTAATATTTATACTTATTTCACATGGAAATGCAGATACAGTAGTGATGATTGGACCTTTCTAGCTAAAAGACACACGCTGAAGGTACAAAATGTGTACACTTAATGTCCAGTACGCTTTTTTTTCTGGTGTATGTTAATGATATTTATCCGAATCGAACAAATGTGCTACTTAAAAACTGCATCGGTGTAATATATCACAATTAATTTATGATCCTCAGAATGAGCTGTTACTATGGAAATGGTAACACATTAGAGTGAGCCATTTTAATAAGAAATTATGTAATTTTTTTTTTTTTAAGAAAAGCTGGATATGGTTATGAATCAATTATGCATGCAAATTAGTATAAGAAATGAATCGAAGCATTCTGTTGAAAATTCAACAGGTAACTTTAATACACTCATTGGTTCTAAGAAGCTATTTTGGGAATTGTGTTTTTATACATATATATATAAATCTAGGCTAAAAGAGTTAAATGATAAAGATATAATTTTTTGTTGTATCTTTTGGCGTTGTTCTCAAACCCGCCTCATTAGCTGCGTCGATTGCGAACGGCGATGTCACTGAGCGGCTGTGTCCTAAATCGTTTCCTGTCCTCATGCTCCGTCGCACTTTAGCTGCTCTTTACCTCCAGTGCTTTCGTCTAGGCTTTTATCCTCTCCAGATGTGCGTCGATATGGATAATAAAGTGTGTTGTTGTTGTGTTTCTTCGTGTCTGGCAGCAGCCCGGCCCGGCGCCACGCTGACGGCACCTACACCAGCGACGTCAGCTCGTACCTGCAGGACCAGGCGGCTAAAGACTTCATCACCTGGCTGAAAAGCGGCCAGCCCAAACCAGAGTAGGCATCACCACCACCACTACCAACACCACCACCACCACCACCATCATCATCGCCACAGCAACCTCACCTACTGTGCCTTATGGAGAAAGAAGCAGATAAAGAGATTAATAGATAGAAAGAACGAGAGATATTTATAACAAAATAAACCCTTATGCTTCTTTTATATTTCATTTTATTTTGACTTTCTCTTTTCTTTTTTTTCCTCTTCTTTTTTATCTTTCTTTGGCCTTGTATCTTTTTTCTTTTTGATTACCCTGTCCTAACCCCTTCTTGCTAAGAAGTGGCCATGCTAATAAATCGCTGAATTAACTCTGCTACTCATCTCTTTGGCTTTGGGAGCTTTGCGGTGAAACCTGCTACATTTCTTATTCATAATGCTTAAAAAAAAAAAAAAGAAACAAACAAACAAAACAAGGTGGAAATGCTGCTAATCTGCTCTTTGGGTGACTGTGCTTTGGGGATCTTTTGCTATGTTCACACATTCACACATTCTTTTCTGAAAACATATACAAATTAGCATAGGTTAGCATAGAAACAGCAGCATAGCTGCATTTCAGGATAATGCTAACACAGTGTTTAACAAAAAACATTATTATTCACACACATTATTCACAAATACACAACTTCTAAGTGATTTTTTAATGATTAGCTGCTTGGCAGATTATGTTCCTCATTAGCGTGAACTCTTCAGGGATTTCTTATTAGACGCTTGGCGTTCCAGTTCAGAAATATTAGCACAGATTAGCGTATTAGCAGTAGCTATTAATGGTAAAACAATTCGGAAATGCTCCTGATTGAATTTTTGCTTGTCTTAGCTTGCTTAGCTCACACACACACACACACACACACACACATAGATATACAGGTGTATGTTTCTGCCATCCCTGGTAACATGGATGTCCTCTTCAAGCTAAAAGTTTAAAGACATTTGATATTTGAGAAGATATACAGGTTTTGCGTTTTATGAACTTTTCTGTATTAGAAGGAGAACATGAGAAAGGACGTCTATTATACCGTTAATGGAAGCTACAAGCATGCACGATGGCTTAGTAGTTAGCCTCACATCTCCAGGGTTGGGGGTTCGATTTCCTGTGTGTGCGCAGAGTTTGAATGTTCTGCCTGTGCTGCGGGGGTTTTCTCTGGGTTCTCCGGTTTCCTCCCCCAGTCCATAGACATGCATGGTAGGCTGATTGACGTGTCTAAAGTGTCCGTAGTGTATGAATGTGTGTTTGAGTGTGCCCTGCAATGGATTGGCACTCCTTCCAGGATGTACTCCCTGGGTTAGGCTCCAGGTTCCCCGCGACCCAGTAGGATAAGCTGTATAGAAAATGGATAGAAGGATGGAAGCTACAAAACATTGCGTTAGCTGGGATTATGCTACTAGCATGGCGGGAGTCGAATTCAGTAGTCACGAATACTAATGTAACACTAATGCTACTAATCTGCTTTTCCTACCTTTCCAAGCACAAATGTGAAAAGTTGTTTTAGGCAAAATAATAATAATACTAATACAGATTAGCATAATAGAAGCTGAATTTCCATAATGCTACATACAACATACAAATATGATTTTTTTAATGATGCACACAAACACACACACACATACAAGCACACCACTGACAAAAGCTAGATCATTGGTCTTTTATGTCACGAATGCAATTGCTACATGCTATATATGAAGCTGCATAGCGTCCCAGGTGTGACGGTGCTGGTGTTGTGTTCATGCTCAGTGCTGTTGAGACGAGAAGCGTGGACACGTTACGCAGGAGACACGTGGACGGCAGCTTCACCAGCGACGTCACCAAGGTGCTGGACAGCATGGCCGCCAAGCAGTACCTCCAGTGGGTCATGAGCTCTCAGTCAGCGAGGTAACGTCTTAAAACAGCACTAAACACGTGACAAATACAAAGCTTACGTTTATATATATATATATATATATATATATATATATATATATATATATATATATATATATATAAGAGTAGTTCTGCTACATAATTAGCATATTGTAAATATATAAGTATAGGACAAATGATAAACGATCATAGTCATAAACAATCCGTACATGCGTACACATTTTTCATACACTTATATATCATTTAAACTCTATATCATTTATATTTTCGCTTTGCGCTGTTCAAATTCGCTAGACCGTGCTAGTCTTTTGTTCAATTCCGGTTACCATGGTTTCATCGGTACGAGTCGGCTAGTCCTAGTAGCTATGCAAACATTGTAGCTAGCTACAAAACTGCCCACTGGACCACAACTGTCTCGCACGTTTTACCTGCAAATGAAATGTATTCCTGCTCAGATATCAGTTCCCGAGGGAAATGACTTGTTTCTAAATTGTATAGTGACATTATAGATGCATTAGGTAATGTTTGTTTAAGCTCCATGAGCCCGCCCCCACATTCCCGCTTATGTACATAAAGCTCCGCCCCTAGCATCCACGGTGGCTCGTCGAGTTCAAAAGTTCAAAGTTAACATTAGCAAACACTGTCATGGCATCACTGATAAGTGCACTTGGTCATTCAACTGCTTGAAATCCGAGTTATAAAAGTATGAACACGTGAAATTGGGTTCTCTAAGTAAGAAAAAAGATACGTTAGGTAAAGCCGGTCATTTAAACAAATAGTAATGTTGCTAATTCTGCCTCCAGCTTCATCCTCATCTCATCACCCGTCATAAATGACTTCATCTTGGAAAAGCCTGTGTTTACTCTGGTTTAACTGCGTTCCTTTTCATAGTTGCACAGCAATGCATGGATTTTTGCTCATTATCTGGCTGCGCTGGGCGCTAACGATTTTTCTGGGTTTTGTCTGAACAGACTGGGATGTGGGTGGAGTGAAGGGAGTTGGGGAGTGTCTGTAAAATTACTGACAGGAGGCATATTTAAACACACCGTGCACTATGGCCTGTAATGGGTTTTCCAAATGGATTTTCTCAGCTACGTAATACATTATGGCTTAAACCATTCGTTTTTCATTATGTGTTACATATTTTCCAGGTTGTTAGTAAGAAATACAAATTAAAAATCGACACTATATTATCATCCACATCACTTCCAGCTTCAAATTTTGCGATGCAAACTGCGTTAAAGATAAAAGTGATTCCCACGTCATGTTAAAGATGTTACAAGAGCTAAATACAGTCTAGCTAATGTTAAACTCATTTCCATCTTTTGCAGCGGCAAACGACACTGATGTCCTGGAGAAAGACAGAGTGCTTCCCGTTCCCGGAGTGAACTTTTAGGATGTCGTTCTTCACCCTGAGAATCTTCAAATCATGGAAAAGCCATAGTCCTTAGCCAGAGCTGATACAACACAGGAAATCCAAAGCCATATATATATATATATTTAACGCTCAATTGTTTGTACTGCGAGTATTTATTTGCCAGAGATTTGTGCTACGCCTGAAAAGTCAAGGATATGAAAAAGAAATATTTTTTTTTTATAGATTTACTCTATTTTTAATGCTTAATGTTTATAAAATTGTTATGAAACTCAGGTGAAATTTTTCCAAACTCTCAGGTTTAGTGAGTGTCAAAGAAAATGTAGTATCAAAAATGGTGCCCTGCTCTGCAAAATAAAACTTCATGTTCAAAAAGTGGCTTCGCTTGCATTGGGTATGAGATTGCCTATGGCCGCTTTAATGTTGCTTACATCAGAGACGTAATGTCATGGGAAAGAAAAGATCAGAGCGATTTCAGAAACACACACGCACACACACACACACACACACACACGACACAAATGACATGCCTGCATAATTAGTGTAAAATTAGATACAGCTAGTGCCAGAATTATTGGCACTCTTCTAAAGAGCGGATTTGAAAAAAAAAAGATTATAACAAAAATATATACACAAATATTTAAAAATTTCACTCAAACATTGCAAAACTGCTAAAATATTCTACTTTGATGCTTTGATGACAAATTATTCGTAAACATGGAATTAGCTTCCACTGTTATGCTGATGATACACAGCTGTATGTTTCAGCGAAGCCAGAGGACAGACAGAAGCTTAGTAAAGTAACCTGGGAAAATCGGAGCTTCTCGTCATCCCAGCCTATCCCTCAATCAACCAGAACTTCACTGTACAGCTCAGCTCACTTACACTCATGCCAACCAAGACGGCCAGGAACCTTGGGGTGATTCTTGATGAGGGCTTGACCTTTACAGACCACATCTCAGCAACTGCAAGGTCCTGTAGGTTCATCCTGTACAACATCAAGAAAATCCGACCATTCCTCACCAAACAGGCTACACAGATACTTGTCCAGGCTCTTGTCATCTCTAAACTGGACTACTGCAACTCACTGCTTTCAGGCCTCCCAGCCAGCTCCATCAAACCCCTTCAAATGATTCAGAATGCTGCAGCGCGCCTTGTCTTCAACCAGCCCAAGACTACTCATGTCACACCCCTCTTCATCTCCCTCCACTGGCTTCCTGTAGCTGCCCGCATCAAGTTCAAGGCCTTGATGCTCACCTACAAGACCTTGTCAGGAACAGCACCCTCCTACCTCAACTCTCTCCTGAAGGCATACATTCCCTCTCGCAATCTGCGATTGACTAGCGACCCACGTTTAGTAGTTCCCACTCAGCAAGGCGTAAGGTCCCTTTCCAGAACCTTCACACATACTGTTCCCCAGTGGTGGAATGCTCTTCCGATCTCAATCCGGACTGCAGAGTCTCTCACTATCTTCAAAAAACAGCTAAAGTTTCCGTGAACACCTGACCATCTCCTAAAAAAAAAAAAAAAAAAAAAAAAAAAAAAAAAGACTTGCACTTACACCTCTACTCTGTGCACTTTGCTTCCTCTGGTATTCAATTAATGGATCTTGTATAGTAGCACTACTTGTATTGTTCCCTGCTCGATATATCGCTTTGCTTATTTGTAAGTCGCTTTGGATAAAAGCGTCTGCTAAATGAATAAATGTAAATGTAAAGTTGAGGATTGTGTAAAGGACATTAGACGTTGGATGTTAACTAACTTCCTTTTACTTAATTCTGATAAAACAGAAATACTTTTATTAGGCCCACATGTAGCTAGAAGTAATCTTACTGACTACACAGTAACTCTGGATGGTCTTTCTGTTTCATCATGTACAGCAGTTAAAGACCTCGGAGTGATTATTGACTCCAGTCTATCATTTGATGCTCATGTAGATAATATTACTAGGATAGCGTTCTTTCATCTCAGAAATATTTCTAAGATAAGAAACATATTGTCACTACATGATGCAGAAATACTGGTTCATGCATTCGTCACCTCTAGATTAGATTACTGTAATGCCTTAATGTCTGGATGTTCTAGTATGAATATAAATAACCTCCAGTTAGTCCAGAATGCAGCTGCTAGAGTCCTAACTAGAACCAGAAGATACGACCACATCACCCCGATCTTATCCACACTGCATTGGCTCCCAGTGAAATCTCACATTAACTATAAAATACTTTTATTAACCTATAAAGCACTAAACGGTCTCGCGCCACAATATCTAAGTGACCTTCTGGTTTTATATGATCCTCCGCGCCTAATTAGATCAAAAGATGCAGGCTATTTGACGGTACCTCGAATAGTGAAGTCTACAGCAGGGGGAAGAGCGTTCTCTTATAGAGCCCCACAGTTATGGAACAGTCTTCCTATTAGTGTTCGGGACTCAGACACAGTCTCAGTGTTTAAGTCTAGGCTTAAAACCTATTTGTTTACTCAAGCCTACCCTGACTAGAGTTTCTATTATACTACTTCACAATCCTAATAATTGTTTTTCTCCCTCTCTCTCTTTTTGCCGAGCACCACACGAATTTATGGAGATAGTGGAGATCCAGATCCTTTCTGCCTCTGGATGTGCCCAAATCTTCTGCTGGGACTACGGCTGCTCCTAAGGCCATACATACTTCTCATTTTCACATTATCTGTGTTACCTTCACATTCTGTGTTACCCAGATAAGGATGGGTTCCCTTCTGAGTCGGGTTCCTCTCAAGGTTTCTTCCTCAAAAAACATCTTAGGGAGTTTTTCCTTGCCACCGTCGCCACTCAGTGGCTTGTTCAGTTGGGATAAATTCCATTTGTTTTAGACCTGTTTGTTTCTGTTTATCTGTTCCTGTTTGTTTCTGTTTATCTGTTTTTGACTGTTTATACCTGTTTTTTTTTTTTCTGTAAAGCTGCTTTGAGACAATGACTATTGTAAAAAGCTCTATACAAATAAAATTGAATTGAATTGAATTGAATTGAATTGAATTGATGCTGAATTCTGCTAAACAGCAGGTTGGTGCAGCCAAGAACCGGCTTGCAAAGAAAGGAGAATAAAAATGTTGTCACCAACCTTGATGGTGCCAATATTTTTGAAACCAGTGTTTTCTAGGAGAGGAAAAAAAACTTTTACGGTTTCAAAAATATTGTGTACTACATTAAAGGGGCATAAAAGGGGAGTAAAAAAGGGTTGTGAGAATCACAGATACATATTTACAGCTCTGGTGAGTGTCCATCACGAACGAATCGACTCTTTGAACCGGCTCTTCTAATGTGTGAATCGGTTCGTTCATTCGTTTATTTGTTAATTTTATATTTAGCTTCCCTTTTTCTTTCTTGCTTGCTAATTACTATGTTATAATTTGTTCTTTCTTATTTGTTATTGTTTCTTATTATTTTTTTCTACTTAGCGCTTTCTTTTTTTTTTACTTAGCTTCTCTGTTATTATTATTATTATTTATTATTATTATTATTATTATTATATATTGTTATTATTATTATTATTATTATCGACTCTTTGAACCAATTGTTCTAATATGTGAGTCGGTTCATTCATTCGTTTGATATTTTACTTTTTTCACTTTTTAAAACACATTTTAGCCTCTTTCTTTCTTTCGTTCTTGTTTTGTAAAATTGGTTCTTTCTTATTTTTAATGATTTCCCTTTTTTTTCCTTTTCGTACATATTTTTTTAATTGACCTTCTTTCTTTCGCAACACCTACTTAAATACGTTGTTCGAAGCGCACTGCAGAGTAGTTGTGATTTAGTTCCTTGCGAGAAATTAGGAGCGATTTAGTTCTTTAGGAGACATTAGAGTAGCATTTTATGAAACAATTTCTACCAGCATTAGACAAAGAAGAAGAATTTAGGAGTCGAATGGATCGACTCGAATCGGTGAGCTGAGCCAAATGATCTGACTCATTGGAGTGATCCGGGTCACGCACGGTGTCTGACGTAACGACGTCCCTTTGCGAGGCGTAAGGAGGCGTCGACTCGGCTACGTCGGTCTTTTGCAATCACCACCGGCCGGCGAACACAGAACACACACGCACACGCACACGCACGCACATACGGGCCAGTCTTCGCTTACAGTTCACGCGCCTTTCAACACTCAGTGGAAGTTTTTGACGATGATTGAAAACGGACACTACGCCGCTCGGGAGACTGAAGGAGCGGAAGCGTCTCACCGAGGAGCGGAGAAAAGGAAGAGAGTCGTCCGAGTGTGGTGTGACGGCTGGTGCGTACATTTACCTCAGAAATATCACACAACTGCCTCACAAACTATACATTACTACACGTTAAACCGCCTAATGTCTCACAATAACACAACACTTAAAGAAACAGTCGCGTTTTAACACATTTTCCTCTAGCCGCTAGCTAACTCTCAGGTTGCTTCCCAAACACACCTCTACACCCTACACTACAGGACTACTCAGGGTACAGGATTACGGCTGCTACAGCCTATCTAGTGCACTCCGTGTTCTACAGGCGAGTCATTTGGGATTCGTCCCACTGCTGCCCTGACCTCTAGAGGCAGGTGACACCAGTGGCGTTCAAAGTGGGCGCCGCCAGGGGGCGCCCGAGGTGCCTCAACCATTTGGTGTCAAAAATAAACACATGATTTAAAAAAAATATATTTATATTTATATAATTCCTAATGTAAAGATTGTATGAATGTAAAACATTTTCTGAATATATATATTTAAAAATAACACACAACAGTTTTAACGGTCAACAGAGTTTTAAAAGGAACCATTCCACTGCGGAACAGCTGGACTGCTACGATGGAGATAATCCACCCATCACAATGGAACAGTGCCAAGGCTAAGAAGAACTACAAGCCAGAAACCCTGTGCGCTGAATACACAGAGGAGCAGGGTGGAGGAAAAAAGCCCATCAAGCTCCGAGTTCCTCTCGACCCTCCGTTACAAAGAGAGGAACATGTGACGGCAGCCAGCTCGTCATCCGACCTGAAGAACATCTACAACGCCGACACAGTCCTAATTCTAGGCAACACTGAAGGTTTGAGGACGATTTTAACGACCTGTAGACCCAAGTGAATGAGGACAAAAATCTGTCACGACAAGAATGTAACAAAATTCCTGAGCCTCATTCCATCCTCATCTTGGCCGTGCTGGAGATGCAGTTCACTGAATTCAGAGAAGAGGTTCTGTCCTGGCTTCATGATCACGAGTTCGAACAGACGGTGTTCCAACAGCGCAAGAACACCAGTAAAACCATGACCGTAACGTTGAGGAAGACCGTCGTGCTCTCTGAGCTCAAATCACTCTAATGAAAGAGGAAGCCACTTCCACAGAAAACACCTTAAAGCTGGAAATCCAACAGACCAGGGACGACGTTGAATACTTCGATTACAACACACACGACGGAAACGCAAGGAGAAACGCGAACCATCTCCTCGGTGGAAAAACAGAAGTCCTCCTAATACCAAGTCCACCCTCCCTGATGAACAGGTCTTCACAGAGGAACCAACCATAGTCCAAGAGCCAGGTCGCAACATGCGCTAAGCCACCAGCACCGGGACAGAGTCATCGTGTCCTCCCTGCGACAGAGACGGACCGCACCTCGACCCGGAAATAGTGAGAGCATTCGCCAAAACGCTCAAAGACGTGTCCGTCGGAAGAACATCCTTCCTCATCTGGCCAACAGGAGACACCAACAAGTGGAGCCCACTGATGGGATCGGCTAACCGATCAGACTCCGCCCACTGCAAGACCGACTCCGCCCACTGCCAGCACAGCTCCGCCCACTACCAGCTCGACTCTGCCCACTGCCAGGGTCATCGCATGCCACGAGACTACGCAGATCGGACATCAAGCACAACAAAACACCCATCCCCGTTGCTTTGGCAACATTGTTAAAACACTAATGCCAATAAAGAACTGAAGTGTGTGTGTGTGTGTGTGCTCTTTTACCCAGTTTCACAGTTACACTGTGTGTGTGTGTGTGTGTGTGTGTGTGTGTGTGTGGTGGTGTGTGCTCTCCCAGTCACAGTATATGTGTGTGTGTGTGTGTGTGTGTGTGCTCTTTTACCCAGTTTCACAGTTACACTGTGTGTGTGTGTGTGTTGTTTGTGTGCTCTTTTACCCAGTTTCACAGTTACACTGTGTGTGTGTGTGTGTGGTGTGTTTTACCTAGTTTCTCTACAGTTACACTGTGTGTGTGTGGTGTTTGTGTGTGCTCTTTTACCCGTTTCACAGTTACACTGTGTGTGTGTGTGTGTGTGTGTGTTATTTCTCAGTTTCACAGTTACACTGTGTGTGTGTGTGTGTGTGTGTGTGCTCTTTTACCCAGTTTCACTAGTTACACTTGTGTGCTTGTGTGTGTGTTCTTTTACCCAGTTTCACAGTTACACTGTGTGCGTGTGTGTGTGTGTGTGCTCTTTTACCCAGTTTCACAGTTACTTGTGTGTGTGTGTGTGTGTGTGTGCTCTTTTACCCAGTTTCACAGTTACACTGTGTGTGTGTGTGTGTGTGTGTGCTCTTTTACCCAGTTTCAAGGTGTATTAGTTATACTGCTGTGCGAGTTGTGTTTACTGACCACTAATAAATGTGAATAAATAATTACTGGAATCAAACATCTCTGTGTATTTATACAAGCGTGCAATAATGTTTTTATGTTGATGATTTTAATCCTTGGCACAAAGCGCAGCTACTGATCACGGTGAAGCGCGATGGTGGGAGCATCGAGTTCAGAGCTACACACTAATCACGTCTTTATCCTCCTTTTTCAGCCTCAGGCTCCGTATCGTTCTGTATCATCCAAATAATAATAATAATAATAATAACGTTATAAAGAGTTTCTAGACTGCATGACACAATACACCTTAACCACATCATCTGAACTTTCTGTCTGTCTGTCGCCCTCAGCTATGACATGGTTCATTACGGTCACTCGAACCAGCTGCGGCAGGCGAAGGCGATGGGCGATTACCTGGTGGTGGGAGTTCACACAGACGGTAAGAGCGTTGCTTGTTTTTTTTTCACCTTCACAACCTTTCTTCTTACACGTTTTTACACCTTTTCTTTGTGTGTGTGTGTGTGACAGGAGAGATCTCGAAGCACAAGGGCCCGCCGGTGTTCACTCAGGAGGAGCGCTATAAGATGGTGCGGGCCATAAAGTGGGTGGACGAGATCGTAGAGGGCGCGCCGTACGTCACCACGCTGGAGACGCTCGACGAGTACAACTGCGACTTCTGCGTGCACGGCGGTGAGGACCAGGGCCGTCACATCAGAAGCTCGGAGTTCCTAAACACACTTAACGTCCTTACGCGCTCGATAACACACCCGGGGTTCTGGTTTTGTTTTCGTTTGTTTACCCGATGACGTGTTCGTGTGCTTACCTTTCGGGCGTGTTTTATGGGATTGATTTAGTTTCTCTTTCTCGTGGGATCCTTTGTGGCCAGACAAGGTGCAGAGTGTTAATAAGGAGCACCACACACACACACACACACACACGCGCATGCATAATTACATTACAAAAATATCTCCCTGGAAATACAATTAAGTTTGATGATAATTTTTTATTAATTGTGTGTGTGTCAGATGACATCACGTTAACGGTGGACGGAAAGGACACCTATGAGGAGGTGAAACATGCAGATCGGTACAGGTGAGACTTCACACACACACACAGGTTGTAAATGGTAAATGTGCCCTTATATAGCGCTTTTATCCAAAGCGCTTTACACTGTGTCTCATTCACCCATTCACACACACACACACACACCAATGGTAGCAGAGCTGCCATGCAAGGCGCTAGCTTGCCATCAGGAGCAACTTGGGGTTCAGTGTCTTGCCCAAGGACACTTCGGCATGTGGAGTCAATCGAACCCTACGATTAGTGGACAACCCACTCTACCACCTGCGCCACAGCCGCCCCTAGTGTCAGGTGTGTGAATAGGGTGATGGAGGTTGTACAATCTCATGACTCCTATACTGTGTGTGTGTGTGTTTGTGTTTCCACTCCACAGGGAATGCAAACGCACGCAGGGTGTGTCCACGACGGACCTGGTGGGCCGCATGCTGCTGATGACTAAAGCTCATCACGCCAACATGGTGTGTGTGTGTTTACTTTTTTATTTCCATTTTCTGTTACTCATTGCACACAGAGACATTACAGGTCAAATTTACCCTTACACTGTCTCTCTCTCTCTCACTCTGTCTCTTTATCTGTCTCTCTCTTTCTCTGCCTCTATCTGTGTCTCTCTCTCTCTATCGGTCTCTTTATCTGTGTCTCTGTCTTTCTCTATCTGTGTCTCTCTCTCTCTATCGGTCTCTTTATCTGTGTCTCTGTCTCTCTCGATCTGTGTCTCTGTCTCTCTGTCTGTCTCTCTATCTGTGTCTTTATCTGTGTCTCTGTCTCTCTCTGTGTCTGTCTGTCTCTCTCTCTCTCTTTATCTGTGTCTGTCTCTCTTTATCTGTCTCTCTCTATCTGTGTCTCTGTCTGTCTCCCTATCTGTGTCTGTCTTTCTCTGTCTGTCTCTATCTGTCTCTGTCTGTCTATCTGTGTCTGTTTGTCTGTCTCTGTCTCTATCTGTCTCTTTATCTGTGTCTCCGTCTCTTTATCTGTGTCTCTCTCTCTGTCTCTTTATCTGTCTCTTTATCTGTGTCTCTCTCTCTCTCTCTCTCTCTCTGTCTCTATCTGTGTCTCTGTCTCTCTCTCTTTGTCTCTTTATCTGTGTCTCTGTCTCTTTATCTGTGTCTCTGTCTCTCTCTATCTATCTCTGTCTCTTTTTTATCTGTGTCTGTCTGTCTCTTTATCTGTATCTCTCTCTCTGTCTCTATCTGTGTCTCTGTCTCTCTCTTTGTCTCTCTTTATCTGTGTCTCTGTCTCTCTCTATCTATCTCTGTCTCTTTTTTATTTGTGTCTGTCTCTTTATCTGTGTGTCTCTCTCTCTCTCTGTCTCTTTATCTGTGTCTCTGTCTCTCTCTTTGTCTCTCTTTATCTGTGTCTCTGTGTCTCTTTCTCTCTCTTTGTCTCTCTTTATCTGTGTCTCTGTCTCTCTCTTTGTCTCTCTTTGTCTCTCTTTATCTGTGTCTCTGTGTCTGTCTCTCTCTCTTTGTCTCTTTATCTGTGTCTCTGTCTCTTTATCTGTGTGTCTGTCTCTATCTGTGTCTCTGTCTCTTTATCTGTGTGTCTGTCTCTGTGTCTCTGTCCGTCTCTCTTTGTCTCTCTCAGGATAACTCAGAATACAAGCAGCATGCAGATAACTTTGGAAAGGTGAGTCTCTCTCTCGCTCATTCTCTCACACACACACACACACACACACACACACACACACACTGGTGCATATGAAAACCGTGTCTATATGCTCTGTGGTCACTAGGGGGCACATGTGAGCTGCAGTAGTTGTTCCTGCTCCACTTCAACTTTAAAAATGTGTTCTTGAGTGTTACTGATTTCGTTCTATAACAAATTTAATCTTTTTTTTTTTATTAATAAAACAAACATTTGGAAATCTAAAATTCACTCTTTTGTACTGACAGCAATGCAGAAGATTTAAAAAAAAAACATTAGAACAAATTAGTATTAGAAAGGTGCCTAGACTTTTGCACAGTCTAAGTGTGTGTGTGTGTGTGTGTGTGTGTGTGTGTGTCTCAGGGTCCTAAAGGCCACAGCCCCTGGACTGGCGTGTCTCAGTTCCTCCAGACGTCTCAGAAGATCATCCAGTTTGCGTCGGGTAAAGAGCCGCAGCCCGGAGACACCATCATTTACGTAGCCGGAGCGTTCGACCTCTTCCGTATCCTTTTGACCCTTTACTGACCACACGCTCAAGCCCAGGTCAAAGGTCACAATGCCTGCTTAGTGTTCTCACTACATAGGCCACATAAACACCGTTACAGACATCTCACCATCATCAGCCCGCTGAGGACACGTCCCAAACCAACACACCCTATTCGCTACATATCTGCATAAACCACCTTCAAAACTCCTGTGATTGGTTTGCACTTGTCCTCCGTGTGTGTGTGTGTGTGTATATTGAGCCTTAACCGTCTCCGGCTGATAGACATCGGTCACCTGGACTTCCTAGAGACGGTGTTTAAACAAGCCGAGAGACCCTACATCATCGTCGGTCTGCACTTCGACCAGGTGTGTGAGGAGTCCTGCTCACCTGGGCGGCCTTGTCTCAAATGTACCATCCAGGATCACAACACAGTGCATCTTCACCTTAACTATCATTGCTCCGCTGAGCACGTGTCCCAAACGTACACGTTTATAGATTCCGAAGAGGGTTGTCTTCAAATAGCTCGCTTCCTAATAAGAACACTACCTAGTCACAATTTGTAGTTTTTGGGACAGAACAATCACATCCATTTGTAAAATAAGCAGGTTTTGGGTGTGCAGTTGTGCAAAATGTTGTGTTGTAGTGGTTTATAGTTACATATTAGTTTGTGTGTGTGTGTGTGTTACAGGAAGTGAACCGCTACAAAGGGAAGAACTACCCAATTATGAACATCCACGAGAGAACTCTGAGTGTGCTGGCTTGTCGGGTGAGACCTCTCACACACACACACCCCTTTGCAGTATGTACCAGGGATGCTGGTCTCATTACTCTAAGTAGTACACTTCCTGTATAGGCTGTATCTCAACAAACGATGCATTTAGGTGCATCTTACCGTCTCCTGCGCGCCTCCGTCTCGGCTCGTCCCCGCTTCCTGCCATCACACACATTCCTCGGGACAATGGGACCAGTGTTTTCATCACGGAGGAGAGGACAGGGGAGGGGAGGGGAGGGGCACGTTGGTGTTCTAGGGCAGGAGAGAATTTAGAGCAGTGGGGCTGAAGAAGAACAAACAATGAAGATGTGTCTCATATGACACTCTGTGCACTGTATTCCGTCACAACTTGCCACTCTGTAGGTGAAGAGACTTGGGGCAAAGCCAAAAAGGGCACCCGGAAGCTTCTTTGGGGAATTACGCAGAAATCCAGCGTTGTAGTTCACGTACTGTAATATGTTACATCCAATAAAGTTGCATCTAATGTCGACTAAAACATTATAATGCAATAACACTATCCCAACGATGAAAAGCGAGCCTAGCTAAATCAGAGTTTACGAAGCGATTTTTCGACCCGGTTTTGCCGTAAACGTTCACAAACAAAACATTTTGCGCAGCACAAAAACTGAATTTGCGGTTGCGAGTTCAGATCTGCAGTCGTACTGCGACGTCCTCGAGAAATCTCATGGAAAATTATATGTTTTAAATTTTTTTCAGTACGTGTCAGAAGTGGTGATCGGTGCGCCGTATGCCATAGGCAAAGACCTCCTGGACCACTTTAAGGTAAACTCGAGCTTTCGTCGGCGTCGAGTTATAACATCCTGTATAAAATACAACCGCTTGACTAGTCACGTTCCGAACGTGACGTTCTGATTGGTCGTTCCTCCACAGGTCGACCTGGTGTGTCACGGAAAAACTGAGGTTTTCCCGGATAAGGACGGATCTGACCCCTACGCAGTGAGTGCAACTGACCTTGTGTTTACCTTTTTTTTAAATAGTAAGCGATTTAGATGACACAAGCGTGTTCGAATCTGCGTCTCACGACGGTCATGTTTTATTCAGCTGTAGTCACACGAGTCAAAGAGTGTATTACTTTTGATTTTTGATTGACAGGAACCGAGGAGGCGAGGAATATTCCGGACCCTGGACAGCAAGAACGGCCTCAGCACCGACGACATCGTGCAGAGGATCATCGCTAACAGGTTGTGTGTGTGTGTGTGTGTGTGTGCGCGTCTCATTTATGCCTTGATTTTGAAAATATATTCATTACGAGTAATGAAAAAGTAAGGCTAATTCGCAATTTTGTTTGCATGCTAGTAAAGGAAACAGGTTGTCATTGAAAACAGCTAGCTCTTAACTCCGCCCATTTTCCCGCTCGTCCACTCAGGCTGCAGTTTGAGGAGAGAAACCAGAAGAAGGAGGCGAAGGAGATGGCCATGATCGAGGCTCTGAAGCACAAAGACGAAGGAGAGAAAAGCCAAGCTGCTGCTCAGTAACCGAGAATAACGACAAAACACCAAAGGGCTTCCTGAAAACGTTCTCCTTTCTGATTTCCCGTTCCCGTCGTCTGTCGTCTCTTCGCCGTCTGTATGATGGTGTTCAGCGCGTCTCAGTGCCGGTGGTGTAGGTTAGGGGGCGCTCTAGTTTTTTTTTTTTAATGAAGTCAAAGCTCTGATCGCTAGGGGAAAAAGTGCAACGCTTTTTGTTTGCTACTGATGACGTTCACACTAGCAAGTGACCGTTCACTGGTGTAATCTGTGGGCGTGGCCCCGTAGCTTCTAATGCTAGCTAGTTAACCAAGCATGTCAATGAGGCACTAATCAGTTTGAATCGGTTATTTGATTGGCATTTCAGGCTTCGTTCACCGATCTCTAGCGAAGCAAGATAAGCTACGTACAGTACACTCCCCGGAGGCGTCGGCGATCCCTGCTACTTCCTTCCTTCATGTCTCGATAAGCGTTTAACGAGAAGTCGTGCATGACGGGATGTGATGAAAGCATGCTTGTGAGTTTTGAATTTTTACTTAGTGTTTTTTTTTAATGCGTCAAAGTAAACGAGATCTAATTGCTGCGAGCGGAGACCTGAAGAAACGGCCGGCCGCGTGTGACGTAGGATCGGTCCGAGGAATCGGTCGTTTGGATTAACAGTGCCGTAGCTAATTTGCTTATAATTGAGAAAATCTCGGTTCAGATTGAGATTTGAAATTTTGTCGAGCACGTGCTTTGAAAATAAATGCTAGCTTTGCAGCTTGCTAGTGTGAACGGAATGATCAAAGCACCCTGTTTACTACTTTCGTGCAAATTTTTAATATTTAAAAGAAAAGAAAAAAATAACCCGTCCTTTTTTGTCTCTCTTGACGGCATTGGCTCCTCCTCCTGTAACGGAAGGAGATTACATTATTTAACACTTCCTGTTAAACACTGCCTGGGTTGTGGTGTCATTTATTAGCCAGAAAATCTCTAATGGAACACATTGAGCCAGTTCTCATTACAGATTTTCCTGACGGATTTGTACTTCTTCAGGGTTCATCTGGGGTTTTTTTTTTTTTGCTGAAATATTTCCGTACTACTTTCTCCTCACTTTAAACAACTTGACCTTTGACCTCAAATTGTCAAATGGTTAATAAGGTAACTGGGTAACGAATGTTGCGTTCAAGCTGCAAGTCTGAAATTTCTGACCCTTTAGTAGGGAAAAGTTCAAGTAAAAAAAAAAATTGACACAATCCACACTATAATTATAATAATATATGAATCTGTCCCCATGGCAATGTTTCACAGAACCCACTGTGACATTTTTGGCCCTGAAGAGTTTCTTCAGTTTATCGTCATGGGAAAATGTTCTAGGTAGGCCCTTAAGACACTTTCAGAAAGTTCTAGCGTTTTATTTCTGCCAGGGAACTTTCGGGAAAGGTCCCGAGTAGAAACCCCTTTTAGAACGCTAGAACCGTGTTCCTCACCCGAGGAATCCTTTTTATAAGAGTGTAATAACAACAACAAAAATTCAAATTTTTTTATATATATATAGCTTTTAAAGCAAATATGTAATTTTATATATACCTTTTTAAGCTAATTTTGTATATATATAGCTTTTAAAGCAAATATGTAATTTTATATATACCTTTTTAAGCTAATTTTGTATATATATAGCTTTTAAAGCAAATATGTAATTTTATATATACCTTTTTAAGCTAATTTTTAATTTGCTTGTTATAAATTTTTATAAAAATGTATATATAACTAAATGCATGACATTTTCTTGTAATTACAAAAAGGTTCAGTTTAAAAAAAACAAACAAACAACTTTGAAGTTTTATTCAGCGCCATAACTAGTAAGTTTTTCACGTAATTTAATCTTAAAATATTCTTGGCCGTTTTTAAAAACTATTTCAGATCAAATAAGCGTGACGTTACGGTGAGCGTCCATTTTGTTTCCCGACCGTAAACCGCTTGAGGGTTACACAGAGTTTTCCTGAACGCAGCTTATTTTAAACCATTTAATTTATATTTGCATTTAGGATTAAGAGAACTGCTTTTACAACCAGCTGTTATTGTTCTGTGTTCAGCTCATGAATTTGCCATCTTTATTCTAATCTGCGTTCATCAGGTTGTGCGGTTTAGCGTCTGTTTGTGTTTTTATCTCGGTACTAGACGTCATTGTTAGTATCAACAACATAAAAACACTAAGACGTATTTTGTGTTTTGCGTATTCACACCCAGCCCCAGATTTCTAACGCAGTACTTGAACACGCCTTCATCTTTTTTTTTTTCTTTAATCCCTCGCCATCTTAACGTCCATTTAAATATTCCATCCGATTTAATGAAGTCTGTTTGGAGGGAAGGAGTAAACTTCATTAGCACGTTGTTTTTGTTTTGTTTTTTTTCCACACTGCTGCGACTCATTTCTGTTTCTCCGTCTGGAAATCGAAAGGCTCGAGAAAACCCCGAAATAAATGCGTTGTTTAAAAAGAATAATAATGATAATAATTTATTCTTATTATATGTGAATGCACATGCAGAGTGAACTTCATATCTGTTGGAGATTCAGTTTGGGGTTTTTTTGCCTTTATTTATTCATTTTCATATGATTCATTTACATGTGTGTGATTCATTTACATATGATTCATTTACATGTGATTCATTTACATATGATTCATATTCATGTGATTCATTTACCTTTTCTGCCCTCCCTTTCCCAAATATTTCATTGAGAAGAGAAGAAAAAAAATTATAATAAAAAAATAAAATAAATAAATAAATAAATAATAATAAAAAATAAATATTTTTTTAATCCCTCCACCCCAGCTCATTCAGTTTTAAAGTCTTGTTAAAATTTGTTTGTATTGTAGGAATGATTTCCTTTTTATTGTCGCACACGTGTTGGTTACTGATCTCCTAAACGCACCAATAAAACACGTCCCAAAAACATTTCTGTGCTGCGTGACTGGTTTCCCACAGAATACACATGCTAATGAGCACCGAAACAACCGTACAAGTCGACGTCTTCCATTCGTAGGTGTACATCGAATTTCTTTTATTAAAGTTTTTCAAAATCTGTCGCGGCTTGTTGCTTATTTGCAAATTTGTCGTCGTTTATTTCTAGTTCTAACAGACTTTCACATTTGTGTATTCACGACGGCCTTTATCATCTCAAGCCCGGAAACATTTTAGCATCAAATCCTCGAGTTATTGTCGGAATTACAGTACGTTTCAATATTTCAACGTACTCTCCCAAATATTAGCGTGAAATTGTGATTTAGCGCTCCACTTCAGAGCAAGTGCTCGGTTTGTACTTTGGTTTTTTTTTGCTAGATTGCAAACATTAGGTCTTGCCATTTAGAAATAATGTGAATAACACTTGTGAAGGTGGGGGGGAATATATATTAGCACCCATTGATTCTTCGGTTTGGTTTCTTGCTCACAAGCGAATTAGAAAGACACGCTGATTAACTGTTTTGAAGAACCCTTTTTTTTTTTAACCATA
>CM022752.1:5856261-5886261 GCA_012411365.1 Ameiurus melas | reverse complement strand
TCACTCACTCTCTCTCACACACACACTCTCATGCTAGTCTCTCTCACACACACTCACACACACACTCTGCTGCTGCTCTTTCTCTCTCTCTCTCTCTCTCTCTCTCACACACACACACACACACTCTCTCATGCTGACTCTCTCTCTCTCTCTCTCTCACACACACACACACAAACAGTCACACTTTTGATGTTGTGATCTTTGTTCCAAATGACATCATGTCAGGTTTTATCTCTTACCACCATGCTTTCCTCTTTCTTCAAAACAGCGTCAAACATGTGTGTGTGATGGTGTGTGTGTGTGATGGTGTGTGTGTGTGATGGTGTGTGATGGTGTGTGTGGTGGTGATGTGTGTGTGTGTGTGTGTGTGTGTGTGTGTGTGATGGTGTGACCATCACACATACACACCATCACACACACACACTGAGTCTCTTACACTCCGTCTCTCTCACACACACACACACCATCACACACACACACACACACACACACACACACACACTGACTCCATCTTATTTAATGGTCCTTCCATTCATATTCTTTGGGCATATCATAACGTCTTTTCAGCCACATGACGTTGACATCCCTGCCGTTTCGATAGTGGTGAAAGTATTGGCACCCTTCCCCCTTTTGTTTCCAAGCGCCACCATTAAACTAAAGCTTTTCAGAACGAGTGCTGCATTGATGCTCTTGTTCAGATCAGATCCGCTCTCGTTAGCGGAGCGGTATCGCTTCCAGACCAGCGTTAATGCGTTTTGGGAGGCGGAGCCCCAGTCAGCTGTGCTTTGTTGCGAAGGCCGTGTCGCGTTTGGCTCCGTGCCATTTCAACGATCGGGCTCGTGGCTCAGAGCTCGTTCCTCTGCATTCCTCTGTATTTGTTGTAACAATCGTGTGTTTCTTCGCGTCTCGTGGTTTTGTTTGTTTTTGTTCGTTTGGTTTTATAATAACGGCCATTTTTACCATCCGAGAACACGCCGCCAGCGTGGTGTGATTTTTGGACGTTCGATCTGTCCTGGCTCCGTCCCAAATTCTTGAGAAATAGTGCATTGTGCTGGACTAATCTAATGCCTTATTAGACACGTCGCTTCATCACAAACGCCTCTCCCCTGTGTATATAGGACACGAGATAAGAGGTTATACGCCGTGCACGTGTCCCAGCACCCCCACCCCGCAGAGAGCGATTTGAAACACGGCCTCTATCTCATTAAGTTGCTTCTGTTCAGAACGGCTCTCCTGTATACTGTGTGTGTGTGTGTGTGTGAGGGATACAACAGAGTGATTCCGGACACAGCTCTCTCGGGTTACAGCCTCGCGTGGCTCTGTCCTACATGGCTTTGACATGGCCTAACCTCCAGGTCAAACCAAATGTCTTTTCTAGTCCTAAAGCCACGGCTTTTCTGGGAAAATCGAACCAAGCGTTGTGTTGAACGTGTACCGATGTCTTGCTGAGGTTGATGATGTGTACTCTGCATGAACCTGATCATCTTCGTTTGCTCTCTCTCTCTCTCTCTCTCTCACTCTGCGCACACACACACACACACACACACGCATACAGAGAGAGCGTAAGGGCCGTAATTATGGCTTGAGGCACTGGGTCATGGACTTCGAGTCAGTCTGTAATCAGAGCTTTAGCTTTCTTTAATTGTACAGTAAACTGGAACTGCACAACTACAGAAGGGTGTGGTTATGGTTATGCACGTGTGTGTGTGTGTGAGGGATCACCAGGGATCTGTTGTAACCTGTACATCTTGGGAGTGTTTATCTGTCGTCCATTTTCATAATCTGTCTTCTTTCTTCTTTTCTTCATTCGCTTAATCACTGCATTGTCTGTGCTGAAGCACGTCTCACCTCCCACACACTTCTCCTGACACACACACACACACACTCTCTTCTCCTTTTCCTTTACACCTTTCGTTCATGTCAGATGATGAAGCACGGTCTTTAAAGACACAAAGACGCATACACGGGCCATGCCTCCTTTAATTTGTAATTTGATCCTTAATGTTGAAGCGTTTCCTTTTGAAACAGGAATTCAGGGTGAAGTGCCTGACTGATTTTACACAGCAGCCAACAGCAGTCGGGATACACCATGCTCCCCCCCCCCCCAATGACTCACTCGTACTCGACAGTAACACTGCCTTCACCCTGCCTGACCACTTTACTCAGGACGATAGATGGAGAGATGACGCGTGTTTTTGGAGTTTTGCTGTACGTGTTTGAGAAGTCACATGGCCACCAACTCGCACAAGCTCCACCCTCGTAAACACGAATAAACTCCAAACACCACTTCTGGTGGGAAAAGCGAACGGTGAGCAGGAAGGCGCGGAGACAAAACCGCATCGAAGAACCGTGTTTATGGCTAACGAGCTGTTTCTATAGAGCAAGACACGCCCCCGGGGCGGGGCATTTACCTTCTAGAGAGCAGTGCAAAACTGAAAAATGACGTCATCTATAGTACTAAAAAAAACATTTGACACTTTAATAAGGGTGTGCTTTCTCCACTTCGCTGTTCTTCACAGTATGAGGACGTCCACCGGTGGGAATTGGATATGAAATCTCTGAAGTACGGATCGGTGCGGAATGTGCCGCAGGGGGGAGCAGAGGATGTATAAGAGCAGATAAAAACGGCTGAGTAATAAAAGCATTCCACACAGAAAGGATTTTTAATAATCGCTCGGTCTCCGAGCTCATCTCCCTTCCATCTGAACACAAACAGCACACCGGCCAGCTGCGTGTTTGTCTTGGACACACAGAGACACTGGGGTTCAGAAAAGCAATCTCTCAACATCCAGAGTCCACGCAGAGCCCAATGTTTTATCGCTGAAAATACAAAGGCTTTATAAACATGTATACCGCACGTGTTAATTCTTTGTTCCACGGGGCGTGTAAACATTCAGCCGCTTTTGTCTATGCAGGAAAAACACTCCGACGTTCCCAGGAATTCCTAACGCCAGTCGATATAGTCAGGGGTCAAAGGTCAGAGCTGAGTGTACAGTGCGGAGTTAATCTTTGCCTCATGTCGGCCCTGTTTTCACCCCTAACAGCAGGGGGAGGAGGGAAACTATGTCATGTACTACGGACCAACACGGGGTGATTTGGGACGCAGCCCGTATCTTATTAGGCTTGGAAGCTTTTAAAAGAAGCTCTATCTGTCTCTCTGTATCTGTCTCTCTCTGTCTCTGTGTGGGATCTGTAACACACTTCTGTAGAAATAAGATGAGTGCATGATACCCGTTTCACTGCGTGCGGTCTCAGCAGGGTGTGATTTGGGACGCAGCCTGTGCCCCTTCAGCCTTGGTGCCGTTACTCAGAGGTGGAAGGGGACTCCTCCGATTACGCGCGTAAACAGGAATAGAGTTAATCACCTGCGTGCTGGAGCTGAAGATAAGAGCCTCGAAGGGTGCCATTACTTTTCCTTAAGACAGTAACTGGAGCGTGTCCTGAAGTTTTGACATAGTAATTAATGTGTGATGAATCAACAGCCTCCTCCAACTCTCTCTCACACACACACACACATACACACATCAGCACCTGTCTGATGTGGTGATAACACCCCCCTGTCTCTCTCTCTCTCTCATTAAGTTTTCTCTGGCTTCGGTCCCAAATGCATCCCGCCTTAACATATACTCACAGTGTAGTGCCCTCGCTGTGGCGTGTGAGTTTTATGCACCATGTCTGAAACAGTGATTTTTGGAACACAGCCCATGGCTCATAACTATCTTATTATTTTATTTCTTGGACCTGCTCCACATGGATCTGCTTCTTAATAAAGAGTGGTTTGGGACACAACCCATAGCTCTGCCCTCCCCTTCAAATAAACAAAAACAAAAAAAAAAACCCTGCACAGGTGGAGATTTGGGACGCGCCCAGGAAGTGAAAAGACGAGCTTTAACGTGTCTTTACTCTTTTCCAGCCGGCCGTGTTGGACAACCTGCTGACGTCGATGAAGTTTGTGCTGCACGGAATGGGCGTGCTCCGAATCAACCTGGCCAACAGCAAGAACAAGGTCTCTCTCTCTCACGCACACACACACACACACACACACACACACACATCATCATAATGTGCCTTACTTCAGACAGTACAGTATAAGCGTTGTTTGAGCATTTGTCATGCACCTTTCCTTGAGAGTGACGCGTGCTACATCAGACTTGGGCGAGAAAATGGAGGAACAGAAATGACTAGAACGTCAGTGTCATGTGTCACTGTAGACTATAACCAATGTTTATATGGATTCAATAAAGAAGAACTGAGAATCGGGCTGCAACTAATGATTATTTTCATAATCGATTAGTTGGCTGATTATTTTTCGATTAATCGGATGGGGCGGGGCAAGCTTTCAGTACCATTTTTTGGTTTTATTTAAAATAAATTCCAAGTATAAACCTCAGACTAAAGATTTAGGACTGTAGTTTAATACTGTAGTCTAACACCTCGCTTCTGTCATAATAAACGACAGAAGTGACACTGTAAGCGTACAAATACAGATAATAAAGGCAATAATGCACCCCTGCCTTAGAGGACTTGGAGGTTACACCCTTTCTTCCTCAGTCATGTGATAGACAGACAGATGCATGAAAGGACAGATAGACAAACAGATGGATGGGTAGATAGATAGATAGATAGATAGATAGATAGATAGATAGATAGATAGATAGATCGATGGATGGACGGACGGACGGACGGAGGATGGATAGATAGATAGATAGATAGACAGACAGACAGACAGACAGACAGACAGATGGATGGATGGATGGAGAGATAGGCCGACAGATTGATGGATGCACCCCCTGCCTTAGAGGACTTGGAGGTTACACCCTTTCTTCCTCAGTCATGTGATAGACAGACAGATGCATGAAAGGACAGATAGACAAACAGATGGATGGATAGATAGATACATGGATAGATACATGGATAGATAGATAGATAGATAGATAGATAGATGGAGATGCAGATGGAGAGATAGGCTGACAGATTGATGGATGCACCCCCTGCCTTAGAGGACTTGGAGGTTACACACTTTCTTCCTCAGTCATGTGGTGATTGCGCCTCCGTCTGATTGAGACTGAGGTCGTTCTGGGAATGAAAGGTAACGCTGACAGAAAGCTTATAGTTCCAGTTAGAAAAAATAAACGAAACCGCCTGTGATATAGCTGAGCTGATGTTACCTTTCTAAAATCCACACACACTACACGGCAGAGTGAATAGTGTGAGTGTACAGCACTTCATTTGGGGCACAACGATAGTATTTACTCTCCAAAGCGTGTTTTGGGAACAGGAGTAACGTAATGAGTAAATCTCCGCCGTGTCGCGCGCAGACCGACTAATCCATACTGAGATTCATCCGCAAAGATTTTCATCATCGATTATTATCCATTTTATCGATTTAGTAGTCGCAGCTCTAAATGAGAGCTGTCGTTTTTAACAGGTACACTAGGTGGCAGCAGCTGCACTCTCTCCCTCTCATTCACTCACTACACACACACACACACACACACACACACTCATCCTATTAATCCCTCTCTTCTGGAAAACACCAGAGGTGCACGGAAACATTTGACTTCATTTCCCCTTGCACTTTCAGGACACACGTGAGAGTTAGTAGTTACTCGGTTAAGAGATGATGAAGGTCAGATGAAGGTCATGGAGGTCAGCGTGAATCCGGAGCTGTAACTGTATAAGCAGTTCCTTACTGCAGAAGGTTTAGTTAGAAGTTTACAGGAACTGAGTCAGACCCGCGTCACCATACTTACAAATGGTCTTGTAGCCCATTCCAGACTTGTGTAGGTCTACAATCTTGTCCCTGACATCCTTGGAGAGCTCTTTGGTCTTGGCCATGGTGGAGAGTTTGGAATCTGATTGGTTGATTGCTTCTGTGGACAGGTGTCTTTTATACAGGTAACGTTTAAGAGTGTGGTCCTAATCTCAGCTCGTTACCTGTATAAAAGACACCTGGGAGACAGAAATCTTTCTGATTGAGAGGGGGTCAAATACTTATGTCCCTCATTCAAATGCAAATCAATTTATAACATGTTTGACATGCGTTTTTCTGGATTTTTTTGTTGTTATTCTGTCTCTCACTGTTCAAATAAACCTACCATTAAAATTATAGACTGATCATTTCTTTGTCAGTGGGCAAACGTACAAAATCAGCAGGGGATCAAATACTTTTTTCCCCTCACTGTGTGACGATACTGGCGATATCTCAGGAAAGTGTATGGCGTCATAATTGATCACGATATGGATATTACATCATCATAGTGTGCCGCCCGACTCCGAGCCCTGAGCCTGACCTGACCTTTACCCTGACCTTTACCCTGACCTTTACCCTGAGCCTGACCCTGAGCCTGACCCTGGATAAAGCCTCGGTTTTTACAGTGAGGAGTAGCCATGGGTTAAATAACTCATTAGCACAGAGAAATCTGGAGAACGTTATGTCTAGTTTTTACATTAACACAAGTAGCTTCTGACTGCCTCTCACTCAACCTCTCTCTCGCTCTCTCTCTCGCACACTCTCTCTGTCTTACTCAATCTCTCTCTCTCGCACACTCTCTCTGTCTTACTCAATCTCTCTCTCTCGCAATCTCTCCCTCACTCACCCTCTCACTCAACCTCTCTCTCGCTCTCTCTCTCTCACACTCTCTCTGTCTTACTCAATCTCTCTCTCTCGCAATCTCTCCCTCACTCACCCTCTCACTCAACCTCTCTCTCGCTCTCTCTCTCTCACACTCTCTCTGTCTTACTCAATCTCTCTCCGCGTAATCTCTCCCTCCCTCACCCTCTCACTCAACCTCTCTCGCTCTCTCGTGACCACTCTCTGTCTTACTCAATCTCTCTCTCGCACCCTCCCTCCTCACCCTCTCACTCAACCTCTCTCGCTTTCTCTCACACACTCTCTGTCTTACTCAATCTCTCTCACACTCTCTCTGTCTTACTCAATCTCTCTCTCTCGCTCTCTCTCTCTCACACTCTCTCTGTCTTACTCAATCTCTCTCTCTCGCACTCTCTCCCTCCCTCACCCTCTCACTCAACCTCTCTCTCGCTCTCTCTCTCTCACACTCTCTCTGTCTTACTCAATCTCTCTCTCAATCTCTCTCTCTCTCACACTCTCTCTGTCTTACTCAATCTCTCTCTCTCTGCACACTCTCTGTCTTACTCAATCTCTCTCTCTCTCAATCTCTCTCTCTCAATCTCTCCCTCCCCCCCTCACTCAACCTCTCTCTCTCACTCTCTCTCTCTCTCTCTCTCTCTCAAAATCTCACTCTCAATCTCTCTCTCTCAATCTCTCTCACTCACAACCTCTCCCTCCCCCCCTCACTCAACCTCTCTCTCTCTCTCTCACACTCTCTCTCTCTCTCTCAATCTCACTCTCAATCTCTCTCTCTCTCAATCTCTCTCACCACAATCTCTCTCTCCTCCCCTCTCACTCAACCTCTCTCTCTCTCTCACACTCTCTCTCTCTCACCAATCTCTCCTCTCCCTCCCTCTCTTACTCAATCTCACTCTCAATCTCTCTCTCTCAATCTCTCTCACTCTCAATCTCTCTCTCTCGTAATCTCTCTCAATGTCTCTCTCTCTCGCAATCTCAACTCTCTCTCTCACAATCTCTCTCTTGCAACTTCTCTCACTCAATCTTCTCTCTCTTACTCAATCTCACTCTCAATCTCTCTCTCTCTCGCATTCTCTCTCAATCTCTCTCTTTGCAATCTCTCAATCTCTCCCTCACTCTGTCTCTCTCTCTCGCAACTCTCACTCTCAATCTCTCTACTCAATCTCACTCTCAATCTCTCTCTCACTCTCAATCTCTCAATCTCCTCTCTCGCATTTTCTCAACCTCTCTCACCTCGCAATCTCTCTCAATCTCTCTCTCACTCAATCTCTCTCTCGTAATCTCTCAACTCTCCCTCACTCTCAATCTCTCTCTCGAATCTCTCACTCTCAATCTCTCACTCACTCTCAATCTCTCACTCTCAGTCTCTCTCAATTTCTCACTCTCAATCTCTCTCAATCTCTCTCAATCTCTCTCAATCTCACACTTTCAATCTCCGCAATCTCTCACTCAATCTCTCTCTCTCGCATCTCTCTCGTAATCTCTCTCTCAATCTCTCTCTGCAATCTCTCTCTCTCAATCTCTCTCTCAATCTCTCACTCTCAATCTCACACTCTCAATCTCTCGCAATCTCTCACTCTCAATCTCTCTCGCTATCTCCTGCAATCTCTCTCTCAATCTCTCTCAATCTCTCACCTCAATCTCACACTCTAATCTCTCTCGCAACCTCTCACTCCAATCTCTCTCGCAATCTCTCTCACTCAATCTCTCACTCAATTTCTCTCTCAATCTCTCTCAATCTCTCAATCTCAATCTTCAATCTCACACTCTCAACTTCTCTCGTAATCCTCACTCTCAATCTCTCTCTCGCAATCTCTCTCACTCTCAATCTCTCTCGCAATCTCTCTCTCAACTTCTCGCAATCTCTCTCTCAATCTCTCTCAATCTCTCACTCTCAATCTCTCACTCTCAGTCTCTCAATCTCTCACTCTCAGTCTCTCTCAATCTCACACTCTCAATCTCTCTTGCAATCTCTCTCACTCTCAATCTCTCTCTCGCAATCTCTCTCACTCTCAATCTCTCTCTCGCAATCTCTCTCTCAATCTCTCTCGCAATCTCTCACTCAATCTCTCACTCTCTCACCTCTCAATCTCTCGCAATCTCTCACTCTCAATCTCTCACTCTCACTCTCTCACTCTCACTTTCTCACTCTCAATCTCTCACTCTCAGTCTCTCTCAATTCTCTCACTCTCAATCTCTCTCAATCTCTCACTCTCAATCTCTCGCAACTTCTCTCACTCTCAATCTCTCTCGCAACTTCCTCACTCTCAATCTCTCTCTCGCAACTTCCTCACTCTCAATCTCTCTCTCGCAATCTCTCAATCTCCCTCGCAATCTCAACTCTCCCCTCACTCTCAATCTCTCTCGCAACTTCCTCACTCTCAATCTCTCTCTCAATCTCTCACTCTCAATCTCTCTCTCTCTCTCGCAATCTCTCAATCTCCCTCTCACTCTCAATCTCTCTCTCAATCTCTCTCTCACTCTCAATCTCTTTCACAATCTCAATCTTTCTCTCACTCACTCACGCACTCAATCTCACTCTAAATCTCTCTCTCTCTCTCTCTCTCTCAGACACGTGTGTTTTGCAGGTGCAGTTAAATGCTACATCACGGCGGTGTGATCTCGCTCCTTAAACACACGTTGTGTAATTACCAGGCGGTTAGCGTGCGCCGCAGTGGATAATTACCGTGTGATGGTGATAACGGTCATACAGATGGCTCTCCTTTTTTTAAACGCATCCCCTCGCCTCCTCGTAGGCTTTGTCCTCTTTAGAAAAGGAAGTTGAAAATATGACATTGTGTTTCTGCGGAGGCTGATGAACAGTCTTGTCTGTGTGTGTGTGTTGCGTAGGTCCACGCCCACTCCGTTCTGTCATGTGGGCGGTGCTTCGATGAAGAGCAGGTGATCTTCCCATTCGTAAGCCATGCCCTTTCCTGCCTGTGGGCGGATCAGGGGGTGCGGTCTGCAGCAGCGCGAGGTTACGAGTACGAACTCAACGACTCGGCGCTCTAGTGAGTAACACACACTTCAGCCACACACACACACACACACACACACGTGTCTCATACACAGTTCTATATAGGTCATGTGGTTTTTCTACAACAACACAAGTAGGTGTAGATTAATTTACTATAAGAGCAGTTTATATGAATATAGCAGATGCTGTTCTAGGAAAACCCTCACGGTAGTACCAGCTGATTATTTTACTATAACAGCACTGCTTATAAGTATTCGCCCCCTCTTTTCCACATTCTGTAGTGTTACACCTGGAATTAATTGGGATTTGATGTCATCATTCGAAAATAACAAACAAAATAACCCTCCATGGTGAGGTGAGGTGAGTGAGAAATCAGACAGACGGATGATGGAGAGTTTCGCATAAATCTCAACGCATGTTTTTAGAGACCGAAGTTCTGTGTCTTTTTAAATATCCCATGAATACATTTAGCAGCCAGCAAACGGACCAGAAATGAGATGAAGATCTTTCACAAAGCTGTAATTGGGTGGTCGACATCACCAGCGACCTGCGACCTTCCCCTTACTCCCTAGCCCAACGCCCCCCCCCCAGATTTCATGCATATTCTATTACACTGTGAGGAATTTCACACTTATCCCCCTTTTTGTTGTGCTGATTGTGGTGCTTTTCTGATATTTATCAACTGACTACAATTGAAACTGTTTGCTGTGATTCCTTTTGTTTGTTGCTACTTGTTTATCTCTCTTTTTTTCCCCCTACGTTTTTTTTCTTCTTTCTTTCTTTCTTTTTCCTCAATCTCCAGCCCATGTTTTAAAACCTGATACCGTGGACACTTTAATTAAAACGTTCACAGAAAAGTGACATGAAACACTGAAAAGACCGGCGAGAAAAACAAACACGGAGGAAAGAGACTGGGGGAGGGGCGAGCATGAGCGAGAGGATATTCGACACGTTGAATATCGTCGGCATTCCAATGTTCGCGTAACTAAAACTAACCACCGACGTTCACCCAAACGCGATGTTCTGCCTCCAGAGCTACAGTGAAGACGAACAACGTCCTCGTCTTTTTTTCAGCTGCGTTACTCATTATAGTTCATCTCATCTACAGAGCGAGCCGGGCCCGTTCGCTTTCCGACACTAGCTAGGACCGAAGAGCGTCGTCCTGGTTACGGTGTGAACTTCGCACGAGGTTTTTTATATTACGACAAACGCCGTTCTAGCAAGCGATTTTTGTAGCGGAACAAATGTGGAAAAATAGATATTTTTGTATCACTAACGCTTTAGACGTATCGTTAAAACTGTTACGCTCTTCGCTGACCGCACCGCGTACTCTTGCGTGCGTACGAGAAAGCAGAAAGGCAGCGTCTACGAATCGGAACAATATGTCGACGTTTTTCTTGTGAACAGATTACACTGGTTGGAATTAAACGGACGTTTTAGTGGGTATGAAGTCGTTTCAGTCTGATATTGAAGCCGTGTTTGCTAAAATCTCACGATCGTGTGTGTGTGTGTGTGTGTGTGTGTGTTGTGTGTGTTTCCCAGGTGTTGAATGTGTGTAAAGTGTGTGTAACTGTGGCTGATTTAATACAGGACATGTGTATAAACTCTGTAGATGAAGTATCTAGTGATTAAAGAAGCCCACGAATTGTCATGCTCTGAGTGGGTGGGTGTGTGGGTGGGTTTATGAGTGTTTTCATATAGAGTGGGTGGGTGTGTGGGTGGGTTTATGAGTGCTTTCATATAGAGTGGGTGGGTGATTGGGTGGGTTTATGAGGGCTTTCATATAGAGTGGTGGGTGTGTGGGTGGGTTTATGAGTGTTTTCATATAGAGTGTGTGGGTGGGTTTATGAGTGTTTTCATATAGAGTGTGTGGGTGATTGGGTGGGTTTATGAGGGCTCTACACAGTAGTGGGGTGTGGGTGGTCTTATGAGGCTTTCTTATAGAGTGTGTAAGTGATTGGGGTGGGTTTATGAGGGCCTACATAGAGTGGGTGGTGTGGTGGCCTATGAGTGTTCTCCACACAGAGTGGGTGAGGATCCTGGGTGGACGATGAGCGTCCACATAGAGTGGGGTGGCCCAGGGTGGCCTATGAGGCTCTCACACAGAGGTGCGTGGTAGTGGGGCCATGAGCGCTCCCACAGGAGTGGTGGTTTGTGTGGGGTCATGAGTGTTTCACATAGAGTGCAAGTAGTGGGTGGGCTCCATGAGTGCCTCCACAGAGTGGCGGGCTCAGGTGGGCTTATGAGTGCTCCACAGAGTGTGTGGATGCTGGGCGTGTGGGCGGCCCATGAGCGTCTCACAAATATGGGTAGCCAGCATGAGTTCCGTCACATGCTAGGGTGCGAGTTTATGAGGTCCACACAGCGTGGTGGGCCATGAGTCCCACATAGAGTGTATGGATGTGCATCCATGAGCTGTCCACAGTGGGGTGTCCAGATGCATGAGTGTGGCAGCCAGTGACGTGGCACATGTGGCACCCATGAGGGCCACAGTGATGGGTATCCAGTGATGCCCCAACACAGTGTGTGGGTCTATGAGTCGTCACAGTGCATGATTTTGGGCAAGGACCATGACTCACTGTGGCCCACGAGGCGCAGTGGGTAACCGTGTGCCACAACAAGGATGGATGCCCACAATGTGCTGAGGCCATTGAGTGGGCTTTGATGATCTTACAGACCGGTTGTTTCGTGTGAAAGGTGTGGTCTTGAGTCTGTTTTTGCCTAGTGTCTATGTGTACATGTGTGTGTGTGTGTGTGTAGAGATAAAACACTAGGAGGTTAATTATTTCAATTCAGCAGTTCAGGTCTCCTGTGTTGCAAGAGTGTGGTGTGCGTCACAGCAAATGAGGATCCGAATTACAGACGTGTGTGTGTGTGTGTGTGTGTGTGTGAGAGAGAGAAAGTGTGTGCGAAAGTGTGTGTCTTAAATGGCAGTTAGTAGTGTGTAGTTGTGTTTAAGCGGAGAGCGTGGCCACCCTGGAGCTGCTCATTTTGGATTTACTGTCAGGCTGTACGGCATTTTAAGTAAGTGTGTGTGCGTGTGTGTGTGTGTGTGCGTGTGTGCAGTCCCTGTGAACAGTCCCTGTGAAGAAGTTTTTGCTGTGAGTTTAAGTAAGTAATAAACACTGTGTGTTAAAATCCTGAGTGGCAGGGAGGTGAGCCGAGTTACTGTCACCACCATGAAGGTGATTACTTTCCTGCCACAGCATGACTCTGAGGGGTTTATTCCACTTACACCACGGTGTTTATTCCACTTACCCCACAGTGTTTATTCCACTTACACCACAGTGTTTATTCCACTTACACCACAGTGTTTATTCCACTTATACCACAGTGTTTATTCCACTTACACCACAGTGTTTATTCCACTTACACCACAGTGTTTATTCCACTTATACCACAGTGTTTATTCCACTTACACCACAGTGTTTATTCCACTTACACCACAGTGTTTATTCCACTTACACCACAGTGTTTATTCCACTTACACCACAGTGTTTATTCCACTTACACCACGGTGTTTATTCCACTTACACCACAGTGTTTATTCCACTTACCCCACAGTGTTTATTCCACTTACACCACGGTGTTTATTCCACTTACCCCACATTGTTTATTCCACTTACACCACAGTGTTTATTCCACTTACACCACAGTGTTTATTCCACTTACACCACGGTGTTTATTCCACTTACACCACAGTGTTTATTCCACTTACACCACAGTGTTTATTCCACTTACACCACAGTGTTTATTCCACTTACACCACAGTGTTTATTCCACTTACACCACGGTGTTTATTCCACTTACACCACGGTGTTTATTCCACTTACACCACGGTGTTTATTCCACTTACACCACGGTGTTTATTCCACTTACACCACGGTGTTTATTCCACTTACACCACAGTGTTTATTCCACTTACACCACAGTGTTTATTCCACTTACACCACAGTGTTTATTCCACTTACACCACAGTGTTTATTCCACTTACACCACAGTGTTTATTCCACTTACACCACAGTGTTTATTCCACTTACACCACAGTGTTTATTCCACTAACCATTCATTATTTTATTCATGAAAGAACCCATCATCATGCTTTTTATCTGTTTGTATCTGTGTTCTGTCTGACTTTTGCTTTGGGTCTTATACCCCCCCCACACACACACACACACTTTCCCTGTATGTAAAAGGTCAAATTTTCTACATTTCCTTTATCCACCTGGGGTCCCTTATTTCCTGTCTTTTATCACCAAAAAACATGAAGTGGCATTTTACTACTGGTCTGTCTTCTCACCGGAGATGATTAAAAAAACACACTCACAGAGAATTCACTCACACACACCAGCACTACACAAACACTCCTACAGCGCAGAGACTTAAAAATGATCATCAAATTAAATCATTCAGTTAAAGGTTCCATTCCAATTTCAGAAAAATCGTGATGATAACGTGAAGCTTTGGCTGTTCTCATCTCCGTCTAACGTGAAGACATAATCCTGTGCTACATCGTGGTTGATGTGAAGGGATAAGCACGTGTGTGTGTGTGTGTTTGTGTTTGTGCGCACGTGTGTCAGCAGGATTGAAGAGATGATGATCAGAGAAGGGGGGTAGGGGGAGTTAGGAGGAGGGGCCAGGGGAGTCGGACACGACCGTAGTTGTCACCTCCTGCTGTGAGCTGCTGAGATCTTAAGGCCAGTCATGTCTCTGTGGTGTGAGTTCATCAAACACACACACACACACACTCCCTAAAACTTCTGCCCAGGGGGTTTATCTGATCAGACTAATGTTGGAATGTCAGCTAATCGCTTTGGCACTCGGAGGTGTGTGTGTGTGTGTGTGTGTGTGTGTGTGTGCGCGCATGTGGTGACTCAGTATAGCGGTAAAACAAAGATTGAAGTATCTTCAACATATCTTATTCAAGAGGAACTCAATCACAAATTAGTTTGTTTAGGTTTTAAAGTCTCTCGCATAATCATTGGCAGGAGGTTCTGGTTGAAGTTCTGGTGAGCTTCTGGTTGAGGTTCTGGTTGAGGTTCTGGTTGAGGTTCTGGTTGAGGTTCTGGTTGAGGTTCTGGTTGAAGTTCTGGTTGAGGTTCTGGGAGTCTTCGCAAACATGGAAAATAGCTTCTCTGGTCAAATTGGAACTCGTGGCCTTTTTGGTTGCTTTTTCTTCTCTTTAGCACCGGGTGACTTTTGGTGGACGGCGTCCTCTAGAGCAGCGGTCCCCAACCCCCGGTCTGCAGACCGGTACCGGTCCGTGGGTCATTTGGTACCGGTCCGCACAGAAAGAATAAATAACTTACATTAATTCCGTTTTATTTATGATCTGGATCTGAAAAATGAGCGGATTCTCTCCGTTACATCCTTCTACGTCTCACTCCTGACGCATGTCAAGACGCTTGTCTCGGTCACGTGATACATTGAAACCTTACCATAGAGACCAGAGAGCGTTAGGGGGGAGAGACGATGTTACGAGGACGCTGCTAATAAAGCTGCGATTTCACATTGGATTCACGTTTATTATAAGATTTTAAAAATACCCCCGTTGTTATGCCGGTCCGATCATTTTATTTGGTTGTATTTATCCGCCACACCTTAAAGGCCGGTCCGGGAAAATATCGTCTGATATTAAACCGGTCCGTGGCGAAAAAAAGGTTGGGGACCGCTGTTATAGAGACCATTAAACAAAAAAGAAGAGCACGGCATGTGGTGACATGGTGGTGTGAGGGTTTTAAATCAAGACCCCGAGGACGCTGAGGATAATCCTGCTTAGGCACATCGCTCCTCACACATATGCAAATCCGCCGTAGGTTGGGTAACACCCTGCAGAATGAATATTTAATGATGTCATTAGCATACGTGTAGCGTTTCCTCCGAAACCTCTTAACACACACACACACACACACACACACAACAGTCATTTTTCCCACAGGTGTCAATACCCCAGCTTAAGATAACGCAAAGAGGCTTTAGATTCAATTGAAACTTTAATTGAAAATGATTCATTCCGATCAATTTGAAGACAAACCCATAATTCTGTTCTTTTTTTTTTACTTTTTCTCACCACAGTTTTTTTGAAAACATGTCCCGGATCGTGTCGCCGGACTACGTGCCCACAGAGACGGACGTGCTGAGGGTCAGAATCCGGACCACGGGCGTCATCGAGACCCAGTTTAAAGTCAAACACCTGGTGTTCAGGTACAACACGGCGACTCTCCTTTACTGTGTATACAACTACTCCAAACAAACAAACAATGAATAATTACTGAATGAATTGTAACACACTCGCTGTGACCAGCGGGCACTGAAAACCCTTCCGTCACGCTCCAGACGATCTCGCTAATATTCACCCCCTCAATCGTCCACTCACGTCCCATTACAGCCGCGCTCCCAACGCCAGACGCCTGATTAAACCCCACCCCCACCCCCACGCCCCCGGAGCGTGTCGTGGTGTAATTCAGCCTTCCAGACCATTTGGATGTTAATGGGCACATTTACATGCGCACTTCATTTCAAATGGACCAAAAGATTATGGGAGGTTTGGATTATGAGGCGTTTTATACACACACACACACACACACACACACACTCAGCCAGTGTACTGGAGTGTCTTCATACCCTCAGTATTAAGTCAGCCCTGTCTCACTCAGTTGTGGATGAAGAGAAACTCGGCGAGCGTTTCATTCCCGTAATGTGACTTTTTTTTTTTTTTTTATCATAATGCTCTCCGAAATGAATCAGTGGAGCTCTGTTTAGTCGGCCGGTAAATAATCTTTCTTTCTTTCTATCATTCCCAGGTTCAATCTCAGTGTCCGTCTGTCTCTCCCGGACATCTCGTACTCACACACCCAATCAGTCGTCAGCCCAGAGCGAGGGCCCTTAGAACCCATCACGTGCCTCGGCCTATGAATAGTTACTTCCTTTACAGGGACGTTTAGGTGTTAAGGCTCCCTGTGTGTGTGTGTGTGTGTGTGTGTGTGTGTGAGAGAGAGAGAGAGAGAGAGGAATGTGTCATCCTAACACTCAGTAAGACTGAGATATTACTCCGGCTCATTGTTTTAATAATATAGATAATGTAGTAGATTTTCAGAGTTGTACGTGTGTGTGTGTGTGTGTGTGTGTGTGTGTGTGTGTGTGTGTGTGAGCGAGCGATATTCGCATGATTAAACTGTCACATTAAACGTACTCTTCATGCAGTGCGTCATGAGCGATTTCAGACGTGTGTAATTTATTCTCGCCGTATTTCCACTCTTCATTCCGACCCCTCTGTTATTCTGGCTGGAGCTGTTTCAGTGACTTCGTTCACACACACACACACACACACACACACACACAGAAGCAGGTTAATTACTGTTCGCTTGATCGTTAAGACACTCGGACGTTAAATCCATTGACTCGCTGCTCGCTATACGATGAATATTTACGTGAAAATGTCCTTTGCTGTAAAACACCTTTTCTATATTAGAATAAAAATGTAAAAAAAAAAAAAACCGGTGTTGAGTGTCTTAACGTGAGCCTCGTGTGTCGACGCCGTGTAGTGGTTTATTTTAGTAAAAACGTGTAAAAGAACTCGAACTGGCTGGGCTGTAGCAGCGCAGTCTGATGGGTATTAAACACACGACGCGACGGGTTCGCTTCTATCTTCGCGTGGATTTTTTATTGCGAACGTTTTAACTTTTATTATCCCGGACGGTGTTGTGTGTGCGAAGCGTCTGCGTGTTAACACAGATGTATTGTTTCATTAGATGAAGCGCTGTTTTAGCGCTCCCTGTGCAGCTGTGTTGTGTGTGTGTGTGTGTGTTGAGAGAGAGAGAGAAAGGCTGGATCACTTGTTCATGGCAGACGTGTACAGGAATCCTTCTGCCAAATTCAGGAGGAGGATGAGGAAATGAAACGCAGCACACGCTCTCGTGGAGAATGACCTTTTCTCACGCCGTCACCTGTTTACCTCTCGGCTACCAGATTGCACCCGGTATCCGTCCTCCTGCTCGTCTCCGAGCGCTGATTGAGGCCGTGGGACGAGTGGCCCGCTGACACTTGTGTTATCGAGGAGATATGGAGGGGGGTTATATACACCGCTCTTGAAATTTCGCTCTCGTGAGCCAAAACATTCTCTGTGGCTGTTGTATGTATGTATGTATTTATTTATTTATTTAACGTGTCGATTAAAACACATCTGACTGCTAGTTATAGTTTTAGAGGTCTCATGATCCTTCTGTTCATCCTCTTTCATCGTACGTGCAGAGTAACGATCCCATCCCGTAATTCCTCCCACGACCGTTCCTTGGCGATACGCTTTGACGTCCCTGGTTTTTCCTCCCTGCAGGCTGTATGACGTCGGAGGCCAGCGGACGGAGAGGAGGAAGTGGATCAGCTGTTTCGAGGACGTCAGGGCCGTGCTGTTCGTCGTCGCGCTGAGCGGCTACGACATGACGCTGGTGGAGGATCCTTCCATGGTGAGAGCCACGCCCACTCCCATCCCGTTAGCGCACTGACGGGTTGAACGGACTACACCCGTTCTTCATTTTGCAAAGCCTTCCACCTCCAAATGATCCTTTTTACCCGACAGGAAGTAAATCTCTCACGATGCTAAATGTTTCTAAAATATATGTTTATATAAATACACTATAATAACCGCTGAGTTCTCTGTTTGTCTCCATAATACATGCCGTCATTATTCAGCCCGAGCGTTAAGGTTTAATTAGTGTCTCTGTTCCTTTCTGTGTGTGTGTGCGTGTGTGTGCGTGTGCGTGCGTGCGTGTGTGTGCGTGTGCGTGCGTGTGCGTGCGTGTGTGTGTGTGCATGCACGCTCTTCAGAACCGACTGCAGGAGAGCCTCAGGCTGTTTTCTTCCATCTGCAACAACATCTTCTTCAGGAGCACCTCCATGGTAAGAGCTGAAGAGCCTGAGGAGAGAATCTCTCTCTCTCACACACACACACACACACACACACACACACACACAAGGGAAAGACATAGAGAGAGCAGCACAGTTGGGACCCGAAACTGTGTGAAAACTAATAAACACATAATGTCTATTTATGAAGTTATTACATTTGTATTTACTGATTGTGTGTGTGTGTGTGTTTCAGCAGGAGCCGTTACCAGTTCATATTAAACGTTAGTAGATGTATAAAGCAGAGTGTTTATGCAGTGGGGTTCCTGCGCCGTGGCAGCGTAGATGAGCCTTTATGTTTCTGACTTCACTGTCGTCATAGCAACAAACAGCAACACTAACGCGGATGCCACTGATCTCACTTCTGCTGTTAGAGAGGAGAGTCCTTCATTTACACTGTGCAGATAGACAGGTAGATGGAGAGACGGACAGATAGGCTGACAGATGGACAGGTGGATAGAGAGAGAGACCGATGGATAGACTGACAGGTGGATAGAGAAAGAGATGGATTGACTGACAGTTGGACAGGTGGATAGAGAGAGAGACAGATGGATAGACTGACAGGTGGATAGAGAGAGAGACAGATGGATTGACTGACAGGTGGATAGAGAGAGAGACAGATGGATAGACTGACAGGTGGATAGAGAGAGAGACAGATGGATAGACTGACAGGTGGATAGAGAGAGAGACAGATGGATAGACTGACAGGTGGATAGAGAGAGAGACAGATGGATAGACTGACAGGTGGATAGAGAGAGAGACAGATGGATAGACTGACAGGTGGATAGAGAGAGAGACAGATGGATAGACTGACAGGTGGATAGAGAGAGAGACAGATGGATAGACTGACAGGTGGATAGAGAGAGAGACAGATGGATAGACTGACAGGTGGATAGAGAGAGATGGATAGACAGACAGATGGACAGGTGGATAGAGAGAGATGGATAGACAGACAGATGGACAGGTGGATAGAGAGAGATGGATAGACAGACAGATGGACAGGTGGATAGAGAGAGATGGATAGACAGACAGATGGACAGGTGGATAGAGAGAGATGGATAGACAGACAGATGGACAGGTGGATAGAGAGAGATGGATAGACAGACAGATGGACAGGTGGATAGAGAGAGATGGATAGACAGACAGATGGACAGGTGGATAGAGAGAGATGGATAGACAGACAGATGGACAGGTGGATAGAGAGAGAGACAGATGGATAGACTGACAGGTCGAAAGAGAGAGAGATAGACAGATGGTCAGGTGAACCTGAACGTGCTATGATTAGTCAGTCTTATGTGTCAGTTATCTGATTGGCCCGAGTAGACGGTGGGCGGAGTCCACTTATTAGTGGATTTGTGTGCACTCTTGACCCTAGAAATGTTCCTGAACCCACGAATGCACAAGGACGCGATCCACAAATGCGTGCAGCGTGGAGCATCTCTGTTTGCGACAGAAACATATTTGTTAAAAAATGATTTTTTTTTTCCCCGCAAATCTCGTTTTATTTATCTGTGAATGTAATATTTTTGGTGAAACTACTAACATCCACAACACCTGTAGATCTTTATTCAATGCTTTTGAGAAGTTATTTCTTTTTTTGTAAATCTCACTACATTTATTTGTGGATCGTAATCTGTTCATTTGGATTCATGAAGAAATTCAAACCTCATAGTGTTGAAGGTGTTTTCTGGTTTCTCTCTCTCACACACACACACACACACACACACACACACACTCACTTACTCCACTGCTTGTGTTTAATGAGCTCGTTTTACTCGGCCTCGTTAAACACCGTGTCACTGCTGTGTCACTCATCACTCGGCGCTTCCGGAGCTCTAACGCTAAAATTAGCACTGACCAGTCATTAGCTCTGTCAGGAGGGCGTGTCTGCCGGAACGACCTCCATCTTCCACTCTCACACTCGCTCTCACACTTGTCTACTCTCTCTCTCCCTCTCTCTCTTTGTGCAACAATGATCATTAATAGCTCAGGGTTATTATTGGTGGGTGAACACACACACACACACACACACACACACACACTGTTAGAGGTCAAAAATTAATTTACCAAACTTTTAATTATCACAAGCAGTCCGTGGGTTTTCTTTCCTGCGGTCCTCCAGGTGAGCGTTCATTATCCGGATTGTTTTACACGCCGTGATGGACGGTTCTCAATCCGGCAGAGACGGGTTTTTAATAAAACACGGCTTGTCAGAATCTGTGGCGAGTTTTCCGGTGAAAGTTGTACGTTTTCCGACGCTAACGTCCAGGTAGAAAGGTTCATCACGGCGCAAAACAAACCAAGGCAGACGTTCTCTTGCCGAGTTTCCTCATAAGTACAAAGGAAACGGACCGAAAACACTGGAGTCGGGAACACTCTGCGCGCTCAGTGAGAACTCCTCGTACCTGTCCGCTACGCTAACCTGGCGTGAACGTGACCACGCGCTAGCTCGCTGACGTGACCGCAGGAGGTTATTGCTAGCTCGAGGACTAAGTCCGGTAACCGGTGAACCTGCTCCTGGCAAATATCTCCTCGCTCGCGGTTAGGGACCGCTCTACACACCTGTTCGAAAAAGAAATGGAAAGAATGAACAAGTGCTCGTATTGTTCTGTTTTTCAGATTTTATTCATGAACAAAATCGATCTTTTCCAAGAGAAGATCCTGCACTCGGGTCGTCACCTCAGACACTACCTGCCGCTCTACAGAGGTGAGGGACCATGCAACAGAGTCGAAGAAACACCCCTTTGTTCAACCGCAATAAAATAGAAGAAAGGATTTTTTTCAAATTCTATTCAGTAAAGGAATGTTTCCTGTTGAAATTTTATCGATCAAATGATTTTTTATACACTTTTTATAACCTAAAATGCTTCTTTATTGAAAAATCTTACATAAAATTTGACAATTTCGAGATGATAGTGTTTTTATCTCCATTTTAATTTAAAAATGCCTCGATTTTCTCTGTCTCTATCTTTCTCTCTCTTTCTTTCGCCATCTCTCGCTCGGTCTGTCTGTCTCTTTTTGTCTCCCCCTCTCTCTCTCTCTCTCTCCCCTGCTCTCTCTCTTTTTGTCTCTCTCTCTCTCTCTCTTTTTGTCTCCCCCTCTCTCTCTCCCCTGCTCTCTCTCTTTTTGTCTCTCTCTCTCTCTCTCTCTTTTTGTCTCTCTCTCTCTCTCTCTGCTCTCTCTCTTTTTGTCTCTCTCTCTCTCTCTTTTTGTCTCCCCCTCTCTCTCTCCCCTGCTCTCTCTCTTTTTGTCTATCTCTCTCTCTCTTTTTCCCCTGCTCTCTCTCTTTTTGTTTCTCTCTCTCTCTCCCCTGCTCTCTCTTTTTGTCTCCCCCCCCTCTCTCTCCCCTGCTCTCTCTCTTTTTGTCTCTCTCTCTCTCTTTTTGTCTCTCTCTCTCTTTTTGTCTCTCTCTCTCTTTTTCCCCTGCTCTCTCTCTTTTTGTGTCTCTCTCTCTCTCCCCCGCTCACTCTGTGCAGGTGCTGACTGTGATGTGGATTCTGCTGCCCGCTTCATCGCCTCCACATTTGTCTCTCAGAACGCCATACCCAGGAAGCTGATCTATCACCACTTCACCACGGCGACAGACACCTCCAACGTGCAGGTGGTGTTCCAGGTGGTGATGGACACCATCATGAAGGAGAACCTGGAGGCTGTTTCACTGCTCTGAGACCCCCATTTAACCTCTGCACAGTCATCTCATCTCTCTACCATGTGAAACCTGCAGAACTGCACACACACACACACACACACACACACTGCTGATGGTTCACAGTGACCAGAACCTCACCGTGATGTTCTGAGCTGTCCGAGGTGCTGAACCTCAACATCCTCCTCAGCTCAGAAACAAACACTGGCGTGTGTGTGAGCGGGGGAGAAGGGATGGAAAGAAACAGAAGAAACCCGTTGAGAGAGAGATAAAGAAGTTATAGATGAGAGTTGGTGGGTGAGAGGTGTACAGGAGGAGAGAGAGATGAAGTGAGACTGAGGGGATGGATGTGGAAAGAATGAGACCTAGAGAGATATTGAGATATAAAGACTGAGGGAGAAAGACCAATAAAGAGAGACAGACTGGGAACGAGACAGACTAAAGGAGATGGAGAGAGAAAGATGGAGAGAGAGTAATGGAGCTGGAGGAAAATGATGGAGACCGAGAGATCCAGACAGAATGATGGACATGAAGAAAGCGATAAATATATAGAGAGGGAGAGCAATGAATATGGGAAGAGAGAGATATAGATATGAAGGGAGGGGGATAAATGTATCTCTCCGTCTGAAGGAACCCTTCCAAAAAAAAAACAAGGAAGCTAAACACATTACCTATTGAAGAGGAGCTTAAAGGATGCAGGAAGAAAGGGAAAGCGAGCAGGCAGATACGGAGAGATAGAGAGAGAGAGGGAGAGGTGGAGAGAGAGAGATAATATATAGACATACATATGGGTCACACATTAAAGGGAAACGTGGTGTCTGTTATGCAGAAAGGCCATTTATGGAATTTTCAGCTCACACGGTTCTGATGGGCGTGGTCTCTTCAGGATGACTCCGCCCCCATCCACAGGACAGAAGGACTCACTGAAGACTGATGAGGATGATGTAAATCGTTCGAACACTTTTGGGAGACACCAAACGAGGGAGGAGCTTCTAGAAGAACGTTCCACAGACCGGCTAAAAGTTTTGGCACCCCGATCATATAAGGCTCTCCTTCTCTCTCCATTTCATTTGGACTGTTTTCGAATAATAATGAAGACTTTTCTACTGTGACCGAGAACATACGGAATCACGCAGTGACTGTTTAAAAAAAACTATTTAAATTTTTCAAAAATATTTTCAGTTCTTAGCAGTGTTCCTCATGAAGCTACACACTCACTCTCGCCCCCTGCTCCACCAGCTTCATGACGGGTCTTCGGCGTGGAGGTTTTCTGAAAGTTGCCAGAAAATCTTTCCAGTAGCAGCAGCTCATTTACAGGGCAGACTCGTGTAACGGTTTCTTAAAACAACAAAAAAAAAGTTTATTTAACATGAACATTGATGGAAGGAGTCTCCAGTGCCAGTGCCTGGTAAAAGCTGTAATCTTTTACGACGGTAAAAATTTATCGAATTGACTGTGTGTGTGTGAGAGAGAGAGGATGTGTACACATACACAGTGTGTCCTTTGCTGGTCCGTTTGCTCATGCATGTGTACGTACAGGAGTGTGTTTTCTCTTCCTGTTAATATTTACCAGAGAAAGCTGGAGGGAACATGTTTTTTTTATAACACACACATACAGTGTGTGTTTATCATGTGCAGCAATAATCAGTTTAATTGTATTATTGTTATTAGGGGGCCAAGCACCAAAGGTGAGTACGCCCCCTGTTGGAACTCTTTTCTTTTTCTTTACTTTGGACATCTCGTGGTGCCGTTTTTGTTGAGAGATGAAGCTGTGAAGTGCTAGCCTGTGTGTTTGTTTAAAAAAACCAAAACGTTTTTTTTTTGCAAAAGTGTGTGAGTTGGTGTGACACACACACACACTCAACTTCCTGTGCCTTGCATAATATTTTATGTAAATAGTCGTCTTTGTTTTGAGACGTGAACGATCAGCAGACGATGTAGGATTTATTTGTTTAAATGATCTGTCCTGCGCTTTCAAAGTAAAAAGTGTCCATGATGCCAATATTCTGCCATGACGTGTTTTATACAAGTGATCATCTTTATTTCTTACATATCTTAAAAATAATAATACAAACTACACCACACACACACACACGAATCAAACGTCTGTCGAGTTTAATAAATAAAATAACATTCTTGAAATGGTTTATACACATTTACACACTTTTTGCTACAGAAGGGACAAACGGCGATACTGTCTGTCTCTGTCTCTCTCTCTCTCTCTCTCTCTCTCACACACACACACACACACACATACAGAACATTTGTGGAGCTTTTTTGTTGTTGCTTTTGTAGTTAAAACGATGGAAAATAACATTCAGGGGCAGGGAGAGATCCTAAACAGACCGGAAAGTACCGTACTACATGGAGCACCGAAATAGATTACGGTGTCTAAATGATGCTGTTGTGTGTTATTTCTTTCTTTTTTCAGATGTTTGGAATACCAGGAACAGGGTCTTTAGAAGACAGGTTCCCCAACCCTGGTCCTGGAGAAGCCTCCTGTCCTGACTCTGTGTGTGTGTGTGTGTGTGTTATTAGAGCAGGGGGGGAAAAAAAAATAAAAAAAACTGAACAGAGGTGATCAGGGGGTTCTCCAGGACCAAGGTTGGGTTCCGTGCTCACGCACCGCTCATGCCACCAAGCAGTCGAGCGAGTCGAACGCGAGCAGGACCTCCGCCCTGCACCGGAACGTGTTCCATCCGTCCTGCATCGGCTCACAGCTCTGCAGGTTCGGAGAAACGTCCTTGATGCAGATGGCCTGGGGGAAACAACAACAACAACAAAAAACAAATGCAAATTAGATTCTTAGATACTTATCCATCCATCCATCTTCTACCGCTTACTCCTGTTCAGTGTCTCAGGGAACCTGGAGCCTATCCCAGGAAGCAACGGGCACAAGGCGGGGTACACCCTGGACAGGGTGCCAGTCCATCACAGGGTACAATCACATACACACTCACACACCCATTCATACACTATGGACACTTTAGACACGCCAATCAGACTACCATGCATGTGTTTGGACTGGAGGAGGAGTCCCCGGTTAAATATCTATTAAATACCTTTAATAGATTGGTTACCAAGCTAATAATAATAATAAAATAATAATAATAATAATAATAATAATAATAATAATGATGATGATGATGAAGTCTTTAATAACTCATGCCGCGGTGCTTTAACACCAATTTAAAGCGAATTCACGGGTTTTTTTTTGTTCCTCCCCATGTTTACGTACAGATTCATTATCAAGCATGTCGCTGTTGTTATTAGAGCATGGATAAATTATTATTATTATTATTAAAAAAGTATTTGAAATGGAACGAAGGTCAATAAGCGCGTTGGACAATAAATAACTAAATGCGCACGCACGTCTTTTGTTTATTTATACCTAGCCTATTTCGAACGTTTTTACATTAGGCATGTAGCAGAGAACTAGACACGAATATCAGACTCCCGAGCCTTTGATCCAAGAACACTTTTTTAGATGTACAACGAAGCCGAATTATTCGGCGCGCGTTCGTTTTGCGAACGCGCGCCGAATAATTCGGCTTCGTTTGACATCTAACACGAATCCCTGTACATCTGCAACGTTTTGAAAAGTGAGCTGAGGATTATTATTATTATTCACGCAGTTTATTTATTATTTACCATGTTTTTGAGGACAGGCGTGTGTCGCGCGCCCAGCTCGGGCACCACGCTGTTTCCGGTGGCGTCTCCGGCGTCCAGCGCGGACTCGGCGTCGGACCTGCGGACGTACGGCGACCTGCGCATGCCGGACAGCAAACCCGAGGCTCTGCCCACGGAGTAGTAGCTCGGCCCGGTGGCCTGCTTGTACCACGCGTCTGCGGGACAGCACGAGAGGAGCACGGCGACGGCCGCGAGCATCACGACGGACCTCTCCGGCGCGCACCTCATCATCATCATCGTCACCTGTTTCAGCGGGTTGGTTGGTAAGTGGAGGCTTGCTTTCTTGCTTTCTTGCTGAAAACCTCGTTCTGAGCGTCGCTGGAGTTGTTGCGGCTGGACGCGTCTGTGCGGCTTTATATACAGACCCGGAGCGCGTAAAGGCGCGCGCGCGCGCGCTCTCGTGCGCACTCGACGTGAAGGTGGGTCATGTTTCCGGTAAAAGGAGGAGAAGAAAAAAAAAAACCCCCAACAACGTCCAATCAGCGTGGGAGTGTTTCAGCTCTTCAAAGGTGCGTAAACATATGTGACTTATGACGTGAGATGTTTTTATTTTTATTTTTAGAAGTGAATAACAAGTCATGAAAGAAAACACACACACACACACACAGGGTTCTAAAACACATCTAGTGTACTTTAACGGTTCTTCTTTCAAGTATCGTCCCACCAAGGTTCTTGGAGATCAGACCACCTGAGGAACCTTCTAAATTTTTGTTGTTCTCTAGAGTGTGTGTGTGTGTGTGTGTGTTGTTTGAGAAAAGCGCTATTACAGAATTACGCACTCAGTGTTAACTTAGCATCACCCGAACTTTATTTAAAAAAAGAAATAAACATTTCTTCTTCTTGCCATCTATGTTATTAGCTTCGCACTCAAAAGTGTCAGAATTCTCACTTTACCGTCTTTACCGAGCGTTAAAGAGTAAGAGCAAAGTGTTATTGTGTCATGAAATGTAAGAACCAATCAGATTCCGACATCCAAGCGCAAAGCCAAGCTAGCCAGACAGTTTGCCTGCCAGTGAAAGGGGGTGGGGCGTATATGTTTAGAGACGTTTCTAATTGAAAAAACAAACAGGATTTTTTTTAAATGTAGAATCGCAAAACAATTTATTAATTTATTTAAAAAAAAAATACTTTCAGTGATTTTTATCTTCAGAGAAACTCAATCCGTTTAGCAATCTGAGCGGTTTTGAGTTCATCCAGCACGAGAAATAAGTGACCCGCCGAGCAGTTTCGCTGCAGCGTCGTCGTTGTTGTAAGCGACGTTCTGATTTAACATCCACAACGGAAGGATTCGTGTACGTCTTACTCGAATCCCCACGGCAACGAACTGCCTGGTCAACCACCAAAATAATCGAAATCTTGTTAAGCGCTGGATTAAGCGCCGACTGGTTGCGGTGCGGAGGAGTGTCCGTTCGCATAAACATTAAGATGATCTGGACAAGGATTTAAGTGTAACATTAGCACAAATACATTTCCTGCAGTAAAACACAGGAGTCCTGCTAAGTTTATTTCACTCCCAAGTCTGCTCTCGAAGACACCGCCCCCTAGTGGACACGATCGTACAGTACAGTGCACACACTTGAAGTAGAAGTCAGGCTTTTTAAAAGAAAATAGTCTTTGATGTTGATTTTTGGCTTCTGTGTATGATTTCATGCCGTTTGAACGCATCCCCATGTTACAGAATCGGTGTGCACTTCTTTTCCTTGCGACGTTCAATTCACTACGATTTGCATACAACGTGAAAGGCTGCGAGTTGAAACTCGTTAAGGCGGTGGTCCTTCACAGCTCGTTGTACAGCGGCCTGCACTTGGGCTCCATCTTGTCCTCGAGCACGGCGTCCGGAGCGCAGACCCACGGATCCTCCGTCTCCCACTGCCACTTCACCAGCTGGTCCCTCAGGAGCTCCAACACGGCCTTGTGACGGGGATCCGAGGCCAGGTTGTTCTGCTCGGCCGGGTCCGAGCACGTGTCGAACAGCTCCCAGCGCTCCCTGTAGTAATACTGCTTCAGGGTCTTGAACCAGCGGGTGGGCGTGCCCGTCTGCGTCCTCTGCAGCAGGTCCTGGAAGGTGGGCGAGACGTACAGGTCCTGGTCGATGGGGAAGGGTGAGCGGTAGACGAGGTTGTGCAGCAGGACGAAGCAGCCGCGCCTCACCGAGCGCATCGGGTAATACATGGTGGCCTCGTGCAGACTCTGGCTGCTGTAGGCGGTGTCCCAAATCGGCTCCGAGGACAGCGCAGGGAGCAGGGAGCGACCCGTCAGGTGGACCAGAGACCCTCTGCTCAGGCTGTAGGGAGGATACGGCACCGAGAACCAGTCCAGCAGAGTGGGCGTGATGTCTGAGAGGAGATGAAGAGATTTTACTTCCAGCACATCAATAAAAACGTGTTCACAGGAATTCTGATTGTCCACTTCTTTTGACTTGAGTTTTTATCAAGTCGTTAGTCAGACTATCATCAGATTTTTATTAATTATTATTCAGACGATTATTTGTCAGATTATAATCATCTGATTATTATTCAGATTATTATCACAGCAGATTATCATCAGATTGATTATAATTACCATATGATAATATAATCATCAGATTATTATTAATATCAGATTACAATCATCAGATTACAATCAGATTATTATTGTTATATTATTATCGGCAGGTTATTATCAGATTATCATCAAATAATTATTTATCAGATCATTGTTAGATTATCATCATCAGAGAATCAGATTATTATTGAGATTCAGATTATAATTAGGTTACAATCATCAGATTATTTTTATTATCAGATTATTATTATTATCATTAGATTATTATTTTAGATTATTATCAGATTTTTTTTATTATGATCAGATTACTATTATTAGATTATCATCACATTATTATAATCAGATTATTAGGCTGCATGTAAATGTATCTGAGGTGTAAAACGAGAATCATTAGAGTAAAGCATCACTTTAGAAGGATTACGATCTGATGTGTATATGCCGCCATCCTGTGGTCATAAGCTGTAATGCAGGAACATGTCACCGTTTATCTGTTAACTCTTATTAAAGGAAAACTTTTTGATGATCTGTTCTGCATTCAGATTTTTGGACATAATCATGACACTGTGTGAATGTGAGTGTGTGTGTGTGTGTGTCTCACCCAGCAGGCTGACGTAGGCGTCACTCGTCTGTCCCCAGCGCTCTCGGTGTTCAGGTGAGGAGACGATCATGGGTTCGGCCACGCCTGAGTGGTACAGGTTGGTTCGTCCGTTAGGAAACGGGATTCCGTTATCGGAGCTGTACATCACCAGCGTGTCGTTCTCAAAGCCAGCGTCCCTCAACTCCTGCAGGACCAAACCAATACCTGCTTTTGGATAAAACAAATCATTCAAAAAAACTTAACTAGAAAAAGAATAAAAGCATATCAAACTAATATATACAGCTTAAATATTATTCTAAACATGTGATATTAGATCTAACGAGGAAGCGTGGAACACTCGCCCTGGTCCAGTCTGCTGACGGTGGTGTACTGAGCGGCGAGATCAGCTCGAGCAGCCGGAGTGTCCGAGACGAAATACGGCACCTGAGAGCGAAACACAGGAACAAACAAACAAATACTGAACAAATAAATAAATACATACATAATCACAATCAGTGTATCCAGCTATTGTTTTAATTTAGAAAGAAAAAATTTTTTTTATAATTGCTTTAATGTGGAAAATGTAGCGAATTATTATTATAATTTTTTTTAATGAATCAAAAATAATCCCAAAAAATCTAATAAATCAAAACCGAGCTACAACTCTGAGAATCCGGAAAGATCTAATCCGTTCTGATCCGAGAGCCCCGAGGGTCTCACCTTGACCTGCTCGGGCGTGTAGTGCTGCGGCGTCCAGTCGGGAATTCTCCCCATGCCGCTCTCTCCGTTCCCGAACTTCTCGCAGAACGAGCCGTACTGAGGCTGCGAGTGGCCACAGCGGTGCGGGTCGTGAAACGCCACGTACAGGAAGAACGGCCGAGTCTGTCCTCCGCTTCTCTTCTTCTTCTTGTCCTCCTCTCCGTGCTCCTGCAGAAACTTCCGGACCAGCAGCTTGATGCGGGTGATGTTGCGTCCCACCTGCAGCACCGAGCCGTTCTCCTCCGTGTAGGCGAAGTCGAAGGGGTACACGGCGCTCGGCCCCACGTGCTTCTTCC
>CM022752.1:5848761-5851261 GCA_012411365.1 Ameiurus melas | reverse complement strand
TGAGAGTGTGTGTGTGTGTGTGTTGAGAGTGTGAGAGTGTGTGTTAGAGTGTGTGTGTGTGAGAGTGTGTGTGTTAGAGTGTGTGTGTGTGAGAGTGTGTGTGTGAGAGTGTGTGTGTGTGAGAGTGTGTGTGTGAGAGTGTGTGTGTGAGAGTACTATCACAGGTAGAGCGATACATCGTCAGTAGAAGTGATTTTATTTCTTTATTCTGGTTTATTCCGGTACGTCGTCACTTTACTCTCTTCTACGCTGCCGTTGTGGCTTGTTTTTGTTTCCTCTAGCTGACGTGGCATGAGGAGGCGAGGAGTAATCAAATTTCAAGCCTAAGTTGAAGCAAATAAAGACGTGACTGGGCACGTGTTTGGCAGTGTGATCTCTTGCAGCAGCATTCTGGGTAATATAGAAAGGAGATTATTAATGATTCCGAGCGACTTGTACTCGGGAAGATCGAGCGGAACATGGCGGCGGAGCGGTTCTCTGCGTCTCTGCGGCGCGGCTTGGTGGGATGTTGCTCCATGGCCACGCTGCGCTCCCGTCTTCCCGTCCTCACGTGGCTGCCGGCGTACAGCCTGACGTGGCTGAAGATGGACGCGTTGGCGGGACTCACCGTCGGGCTCACCGTCATCCCTCAGTCCCTGGCGTACGCCGAGGTGGCCGGCTTACCTGTGCAGGTAATGACTACAGCGTTACACGTGGGATCACACTAACGACGTGGACTCCATCGGCCGAGCGCGAACCTTCGCGAACCTGACGAGGAAAAATCCGACGTTTTTCTGACGTTTCCTTTGTTAGAGAAGTTTCAAAATCTCAAACTTGCTTTTTTTCTCCCGACGCTAATCCGAAACCAGTAGACACAACACGTCTAATACAAAAAGTATATAGATGTTTTAAACCTCACAATTAAATCACAATGTGATGTGATTTCGTTTACAGTCTACTTCCTGTTTCTTTCTGTTTCCTGTCACACTGCCCGTGAGCTGCTGTTACGTTTTGCTGAGTCAGAATGAGGAACTTGTGATTTGCTTGATGTTGTGGTGGGGTCACCCGCCACCTTCCCCGGCGTCCCCATCGTCCTCATTATCCCCATCTTCCCCATTGTCCCCAGCATCCCAACCCCCCCATAAATGATATTTTATTTTTGTTTCTCTCTCTCTCTCTCTGTGTGTGTGTGTGTGTGTGTGTGCGTGTGCAGTATGGTCTGTACTCCTCCTTCATGGGCTGCTTTGTTTACTGTGTGTTTGGGACGTCGAAGGACATCACCCTCGGCCCGACGGCGATCATGTCTCTGCTGTGTTTCTTGTACGTCAGAGGAGATCCGGTGTACGCCGTGGTCCTGACGCTGCTGTGTGGAATCCTCCAGCTCACCATGGCTCTATTCCGACTCGGTAAATAAAACGGAAACAGTCTTAGATTTGATTTCATCAGACGGAACTTTATCAATCAGGCTTCAGTTGCGCCAAACAGCTCGAACGTCGTCACATGGAAGCGCGCGGATTGTAAAGAATCAAACCTGCAATAAGCATTACAGAAATAAAACAGAAATAAATAACCACACGATAAACCTGTTCACTCGATCTCATTATTTGTAATTCATTTATGAAAGCTTTCACTGTGTATGCGTATGTTTAGTTATTGGATTAAATGTAATAATAATGAATGAATCAGGGAATCGTTTGTCTTTACTTCTTGTTCTTTATCCTGGACATGGTAACATTTTGACAGTAAAAAACAGAGTGGCCACTAGATGGCGTCTCACACGTCTAGTTTTCTTTTCTAGGTTTCCTGTTGGACTTCATTTCCTATCCTGTTATAAAGGGCTTCACCTGTGCAGCGGCCGTGACCATCGGCTTCGGACAGGTCAAAGTGAGTGTCATTAAAAACAACACACACACACACACACACACACACACACAGCTCTGTTTATTAAAGTTAGCATCCAGTAGCAGTAAATCAAGACCACTAGCCATGTTTAAAAGATGTTTCTCCTCTCTCCAGTCTGAGTCTTGCTCTTCATCAGTTTAATTACGATATTTAATAATAATAATAATAATAATAATGTAATAATCAAAATAAGCTCAATTAAAGATCCTTTGTTTAAAATTGTGTGTGTGGGTAGAACATTCTGGGTGTGAAGGACGTCCCTCAGCAGTTCTTTCTGCAGGTCTATTACACTTTCCAGAAACTACCTGAGGCCAGGTGAGTGAGGGGAACGATGGATAATAATAATAATAATAATAATAATAATAATAATAATAAAAGAGTTTATAATAAAAGAGTAAAGCCCATTGTCTCCCAGTGTGCCGGTGGCTGTAAGTGCAGTAACTCGCAGATCTCGTGTCTCGCTCTTCCTCAGGGTTGGAGACGTGCTTCTGGGTGTATCCTGTCTGTTGTTCCTGGTGATGATGACGACGATGAAGAGTTCTCTGGGTTGTATCGAAGATAACCCGTCTCCTGTAGTGAAGGTCTCTCGGGGTTTGGTGTGGACGCTCGCGACTGGTGA